>CM042240.1:52704400-53012441 GCA_023566225.1 Romanogobio albipinnatus
AGAATGCATACAATGGACATTTTACTATCCCATGAGGCCATGGAAGAGGATTTGTAATTTCAGATGATGCTATAGTGAGCATCGATGCTCCCTGGTTTTCACGGTGCATTGTGGGACTTTTTAGGGTGCGAACATTTCAGGGCATTGGAAGGATTTTGCAATTGAGACAGCCCTTAAAAGGGAGCTGATTTAGATGCATCCTAGGTTTCCGCCTGACAACAACCTTCAAATTTTGGACCATACAAATTGATGTAAAATGACTTTAAACACCCGCTTAGAACGTTAGTTCTTAAGAAAAGGTCAATAGCATAATTTCTTTGCAGATGAAACTTTGATATTGTGTTATATTTAGAAATCGATGCATTTTAAAATGTCTCAAGTGCCCAAACACCTTTCGAGTCCGCTTTATGTGTGTTTATTTTATTTCAAAACTCATTAGCAGTCCTTTCAAGAAAGCACCACAGCAGGACCTGAAATAATGTCGCAAACTGTCATGGCTATTTTAAACCCTGTATAATTAGCGTAGCTCTGGCTAGAGAGATTGCAACTCAAAGAGTAGCTTTGGATTAGTTTTTTTGACATGGTCAGATAACAGGTATTAAACAAACCTAAGCGCTCGGTTATAAACGTGACCTCCATGAGAAATCGAGTCTCAGTGTGTCACACACTGATTTTCTGAACTCTAATACGACCATTAGAATGCCATCACGACTGAAGTGAATCTGAAAAACAGTATTAGAAGAGAGAGTCTGACTTTAGCTCAGTACTCTAGTCAGAATATATTTTAAAATGACAAAATATTGATGTGACATTTTTATTGTTAATTAAATATATTTATAGAATACATTTCCCTTCACTCTGTCCATCATCCTATACACATTTTTCTTCATGATGAATTTTGGGATTCATTCATCTGTTAAAGATGCATGAAATTCTGTCTTAAAACTGCATTGTATAATTTCTGCAAATAGTCATTGAAATAAAGCTGAGATGATCTAAAATATAACTTGTAGACTTAGGAAATAAAAACAAAACATTAAAATGTTGTCTTGGCAACTACTGTAACAAAATAAAATAAGTTTAAGCTGAAGTACTAAAATGACTGGTAACATTATTCTGATGGTCCACTTTAGAAATGCTACAAAGTAAGTTTGCAACTACATGTAAACTTATTTTACTAACCTTAACCCTAACACCTAACCAACAGTCTACTCTAATGAGAGTTAGTTGACATGTAGTTGCAAACTTATTTAAAGTTAGCAGAATGTCTAAAGTGGCCCATCGAAATAAAGTGTAATCAAATTACTAAAACTAAAACAAAATAAAAAGCTAAAGCATATTTCAGCATTAAAGCAAAAAGAGAAGTATCAATGCAAATATCATGAAGTAAAATCACTAAAAGCTTTCCTTCCACTGGAAAAAATATAGTCCCTGACCATGAACAGCAACATAAGTTAAATTATTATGCCATCAGATGGCATCAAAAACGGTCTTATAGCTTCCAGCAGTGAGTTGAGTGACTCAGTAGCAAAGACTTTAATATTGAAAGGACTGAAACTTGTAGGCCTACACAGGAACAAGTCTTTATGTGTCGTCAGATCCTGCTCCAATTATTAGCGTAAATTAACTTCTGCCTGCATTATTGTCAATGGACAGATGCCAGTTTTAAGAAAACTTAACTAATTTAGTTGAACTTATTAGTTGAATATTTAAAACCGTTCATTTAGACTTATATGATACCCTACCATGCATGTAATTTTTCAGTCATGAGATTAACGGGCAGCACAGCTCAAGTTCAGCAGCCATATCACCCTGTAGCCCAAGACTGGTTTCCCACTGAAGCTAAGCAGGGTTGAGCCTGGTCAGTACCTGGATGGGAGACCAACTGGGAAAACTAGGTTGCTGCTGGTAGAGGTGTTAGTGAGGCCAGCAGGGGGTGCTCACCCTGTGGTCTGTGTGGGTCCTAACACCCCAGTATAGTGTTGGGGACACTATACTGTAACAAGCACCGTCCTTCAGATGAGACGTTAAACCGAGGTCCTGACTCTCTGTGGTCATTAAAAATCCCAGGATGCCCATCGATAAAGAGTAGGGGTGTAACCCCGGCATCCTGGCCAAATTTGCCCATTGGCCCCTGTCCATCATGGCCTCCTAATCATCCTCATATATATATGATTGGCATCATCCCTCAGTCTCCTCTCCACCAATCAGCTGGTGTGTGGTGGGCGTACTGGCGCAAAATGGCTGCCGTCGCATCATCCAGGTGGATGCTGCACATTGGTGGTGGTTGAGGAGATTCCCCCCTTCTATGTAAAGCGCTTTGAGTACCTTGAAAAGCGCTATATAAATGTAATAAATTAATTAATATTAATTAAAGTTACAGCCAAAGGAATCATCGGACTGATTAAATTTTATTTTTAATGTTATTTTGGTTACAGTGCATCCAGAAAGTATTCACACGCTTCACTTTTTCCACATTTTGTTATGTTACTGTCTTATTCCTAAATTGATTACATTCATTATTTTTCTCCACAATTATTCAAGCAAACCCCATAATGACAATGTGAAACAAGTTTGTCTAAAATCTTTGCACTTGAACCAGATTGAACATCTCTGGAGAGATCTGAAAATGGCTGTGCACCAACGCTCCCCATCCAACCTTATGGAGCTTGAGAGGTCCTACAAAGAATAATGGGGAAAAACTGCCCAAAAATAGGTGTGCCAAGCTTGTAGCATCATACTCAAAAAGACTTGAGGGTGTAATTGGTGCCAAAGGTGCTTCAACAAAGTATTGAGCAAAGGCTGTGAATACATGCTGTAACACTCAGGTTCTAGGAAGATGAAGACCAAGCAGATGAAGATAACTCCGGTTTTAATAATAAGATAGGCCTACAACTTACTCTCACTCACTCCATCCCACGGGCAATTTTGGGGCTCTCTGATCACTGTGTGGTTCATCTTATACCGACCTACAGGCAGAAACTGAAATCAGCTAAACCTGTAATAAAGACTGTAAAAAGATGGACTAATGAAGCAGAGCTGGACTTAAAAGCCTGCTTCGATTGCAGTGACTGGACTGTTTTTGAAGCTGCTACCACTGATCTGGACGAGCTAACAGAGACTGTAACATCATACATCAGTTTCTGTGATGTTCTGTTCCTACCAGGACATTCTTATCATTCACTAATGATAAACCATGGTTTACTGGGAAACTCAAACAGCTTTGTCATGCCAAAGAGAATGCTTACAGAAGTGGGGATAAAATCTTGTATAACCAGGCCAGAAACAGACTGACAAAGGAGATCAGAGTTGCTAAAAGAAGCTACTCTGAAAAGTTGAGAAACCACTTTTCTTCCAACGACCCAGCTTCAGTTTGGACAGGCTTGAAGAATATCACCAATGACAAGTCACCATCCCCTCGATCTGGTGAGAATCAACAACTGGCCGATGAGCTGAATGCTTTTTACTGCAGATTTGAAAAGCCCAGTCTCACACCACACACACGCTCTGATCTGCAATTCACACGTCCCCCATCACCTCCTGCACTACCATCTCTCAGGACCTGAAGTGGGACAATCACATTGACTCCATTGTGAAAAAGGCCCAGCAGAGACTGTACTTCCTTCGTCAGCTGAGGAAGTTCAACCTCCCACATAAGCTGCTGATTCAGTTCTACTCGGCTGTCATTGAGTCTGTCTTATGCACTTCCATCACTGTCTGGTTTGGTTCAGCTACCAAATCTGACATCAAGAGACTACAACGCAATTCGGACTGCAGAGAGGATTATTGGTGCTCCCCTGCCAAACCTCCAGGACCTGTACTCTTCCAGAGTGAGGAAGAGAGCATGGAAAAATCATCACAGACTCCACTCACCCTGGACACCATCTGTTTGAACTGTTACCATCAGGACAGCGACTCCGATCACTGGCCACTAGAACATCTAGGCACAGGAACAGTTTCTTCCCACAGGCCATTTCCCTCTTGAACAGTTAAATACCCCCTCAAAGTGCAATACTCTGACTGTTTAGTGCAATCTTTTAAACTCAGGAGATTATTTATGTTTATATATTCATACTACTCAAATACTGTAAATATGTTCATAATCTGTAAATGTTTATTCTGACTAAACGTAACTGTGACCTTATATTTTTTATACTATTTTTCATATTTTTATTCTTAGAATTTGTATTACTATGTTCTTGTTGTGTTTGTATTGTATATGTGCACTGGAAGCTTCAGCACCAAGAAAAATTCCTTGTGTGTGCAAGCACACTTGGCAATAAAGCTCTTTCTGATTCTGATTCTGATTCTGATTCTGATTCTGATTCTGATTCTGATTCTGATTCTGATTCTGTTTCTTATTTTGATTCTGATTCTGATTCAAGCCGACATGCGAAACAGTGTGCTCTGTTGCACAAACAATACCAGATGAACAGAAGATGAGCATGAACTAAATACACAGATTAATTAACACAGATGACGAACAGCAGGTGAAACTAACTCAAATAACGAACAGCTGATGATGATGATGATGATGACGATGATGATGATGATGATGATGATTAGTGTCCATGGTGACTGATGATGGTGGGAAAACAGAACAAAGGAAGACATGTGACAGATGATAACAAACCGAATGTCCAAGAAAACTAAATTAAACAGAACGTGGTTGTGACACGTGATTCTTTTTGCTTTTTTATTTTTCAATTTGCAAAGATTTCAAACAAACTTCTTTCACATTGTCATTATGGGTGTTTGTACAATTGAGGAAATAAATATGAATTTAATCCATTTTGGAATAAGGCTGTAACATAACAAAATGTGGAAAAAGTAAAGCGCTGTGATGCATTGGATGCACTGTATTATTGTCTACAGTATAATGCTATCAATCATTGCACTCAAACTCAGAGGATAACTCGTTTGCAATGATCAAACCAGTTATTTTTTAAAACATTTATGGGCTGGAAATATTCCTTTATTTAAGCAACTTCAATTTGATTTAATTATGGTTGCATCGTAAAGTAAGTGCATGAAAAATTACGAACACTGTTGTTTATTAAAGGTTTTCCCCAAACCTTTTATATAATCCCAACCAAATAGACTTTAGTCATAATTAATCTTTTAAGATGTGTCTAATTCTAATGCTCTTTAATATGATATGTTGTTTGTATTGTATTCTTGCAGTTCTGCAATAAAATATGATCAGAATCTGAAGTATTGCACACACACATACAGAATGGCTTCAAGCAGCAACCTCCTGTGGTCTCTCTTGAATCCAACACGGAAGTGACTGCAATTCATGCAATTCATTGACTGTCTATTAGAGAGAGGCTCCAAAAGCGAGTCAAATCTGTATCTCCCCCGTATTAAAATGCCCAACTTTACAGCAGAAAAAAATATGTTTACAGCCTGGTACAAAAAGTGGTTTTGGTCTATATAGCTAATTTTGCCCTTCATGACAACTGTGAGGGGGTGAATTTATTTGTATAACTCATATGTTTATTAAGCCCGAAAGTTCTGCATAATTAAGGGTGTGGCCACTTGAGTGACAGGTGGATTGCCACTATGGTCGAGCTAGGCGGGCGGGGTTTCAGCAACCAGGAACCTCAGCTCCACCCACATCCCGCCGCTTTGCCCGTGCCTCTTTGTACCATGCAGCCAAGATGGCAACACTCAGCTTTAGGCTACAAAAATGCTCTTCAGAAACCTAAGGGTGACGTCACGGACACTACATCCGTATTTTTTACAGTCTATGTATGGCTTGTGCTCTCCCCTTTAAAAGCACGAGATATGCGTCAGAATATTATGACACCTTTTTTCTTTGTTTCACAATACTCAAGTCATGATTGCAAACTGAGGTTGGTGTCTTTAGAAGAAGTATCTGTGCTGAATTTTACATAAATAAATCATAACAATCCCGTGCTTGAAGTTTCCATTTTTTCGAACGCGGAAGTGTGATAAAATCCTACTGACAAATGCTTTGACTAGGCACGGGAAAACCCCTTAACTGTTAAAAGGACAATATATGGCAACTGATTTTTTATTATGAACTTAGTGTCATTTTAGTAATTTTATTATGACTGACCTGAAGGAGAATGCTAAATATGAATGCAGGTAATACACTCGCTCGCTCGAACTCTCTCACAAAATACTCTGCAATGAAATACAGTAAGCGTCAATGAACAATATCTAGGAGAATAAATATATGTTTACGTTGCTAAGGGTGTTGTGTAGTGATACAGAGAATCAGATCACATCAATAAGAATCAAGGACTGGAACTAAACGTTTTTATAAAAAACAATAAAATAATAATAAAATAACACCGGCACCAGTGGGAATTACAAAAATAATGCGTCTTAGGGCGTCATTCATGGCAGATGAATAGAATTTCTATGTAAATCATCCATACATGCTTATGTAAATGATTGCATTGATTTGAATGCAGCCATTTATATCATAATGGTTTTACAAACTATTCACATAGAAATGCTTATGTCATGAATGATGGCCAACTAATTTGTACTAAACTTGCCTAACATTAACACAATATGTTGACCTTATGGAGTTTCTCATTCCTTTAACATTGGGGGGTTTATAGGCAAATACATTTGGGCATAACTGCTAAATGTGGACCTTATGGAATTCAAAACATTGTTACTGCACTATTATTCCATATAGCTGCTTTAAAACAATATGCTTAGTTCAGACAAACAGGGTGTTCTGCCCAAACCCGCACCATTTGTTGAGTACAATGTCGATCTATATGCTCCAACAAACAGAGAAAGAATGGTTTACAGCACTTAAAATATGGCCAACATGAGGTTGAATGCAGCCTTATTTTACTACCTTCTGCTTTGAAACAGCCTCTGTGCCTGTAATACACCAATGATGTTGCACACACAGAGCTGTTGTATTTACTTCGCAGGTCTTCTTTGATTCTGTTTTCTATTTTCTTTCTTGTAGCATTAGTTCTAAGGAGAAGCTCTTACATTTGAGCAAAAATCAGTAAAGTTTATCCTGCCACATATAGCTACTAACATTTTCAAAGCTGAAACAGCAGCACAAGTACAAATAATCAATACCTGGTTCCATTTAATGTAATGTTAGTTCCCATGGTGAAGCCGGTTCTGGCAATCTCTGTGTTAATTAAAAGCTCCAGGCTGAAGCTGTTGTATTATGCTGTCTGCAGCCGGCATCAGAGACCTGAGGGAAGCCGTCATCGGAGAAAACACAAGCAGGTAAATCGAAAGATTTATAGCCTCCACAAAGCAATGGCAACTGGCTTCAAAACAGACATTTGACTCTGAGCAGTTTTATAAACCTCATACTATTTCTCTTTTGTAATTTTTTTTTCCTTTTGAAATGTTAGATACTTCAAAAGGCTCCTAATGAGACATTTATTTGCTATCACGTGTGGATTCATAAGACGCAGCGGGCCGCAAGTTACCGCTTTGATGCAATGCATTGCAAAGACAGAGCTTTGCAAGCTCGGTTTTGCAGGTTCTGTCCAAAAGAGTTAATGAACCCTGTACTCTGGGAGTCGTCAGGGCAGCAATCAGAAGTACAATGTGTTCTTGGTCTAATGAGGAGGCTCTGCTCTTTTAAGTCCCTGATTAGCAGAACACATAATTAGCAGCATGGCTAATGAAATCGCTTAAAACATAGTAGAAGTGCAACCATTTCTGGTCTCTTGCTGATGTCTTGATGAACCAAATAAGTGTGTGTGTGTGTGTGTGTGTGTGTGTGTGTGTGTGTGTGTGTGTGTGTGTGTGTGTGTGTGTGTGTGTGTGTGTGTGTGTGTGTGTGTGTGTGTGTGTGTGTGTGTGTGTGTGTGTGTGCAGGGCCGTTTTTAGGCATAGGGCGCCATCAGTAGGGGGGCGTCAATAAGCGCATATCTGGCACTAGATGTTTGTGTGTAAAGGGTGTCACAGCCACCCTAAAATGTTATTGCCACCCCCACTAGTTCCCCCACACTACTGGATCAGAGTACTGTCAATCTGACGATTCCTATATGCCATCAGATCAGAGAAGGCTACTGTCAAAAAAGTTTGCGTTTGGAGCGCTCAACAACACCATTAGATCAATGAACTCGGTCAATGCTTTGGCAAGGTAACACTTTTTTTTAACCATACAATAAAACTAAATTCAAACTAAAGGCCAATTAAACTTACAGTATTTGTGGCAGTCTAGAAATCATGCAGTGAATAGGCAGATAGCATTGCTCGGTGTGTATGTTAGAGGCAAAATATAACTGCACACTTACTTCAGCATTTAATGATGAAGTGAGTGTGCAGTTATATTTTGACTCTACAAAGCTTTCTTCTCTTAATTGCACCTCCAAAATGTTTTTGGCGCCAATGCATTGAAAGAATCAGCATGTTTTGTAATTGTCCCATATAAAACTTTAGCGGCCAATTTAAAAATGGTATAATAAAATGTGCAAATTAACAACATGAATACATCCTTTATTAAATCACGTTGACGAATTTAACGTATCTTTATAGATGGTGTTGAATGCTGAATCGATTCATTCAGTTCTAATAGTGCTTAATGCAAGCAGTGTCGTACACACAGAGGGCAAAGTGTTGCGTTATTTAAAGGGGAAGTTCACGCATCAATGAGTAACAAAAACCACACTGAATCAGTATTTATTATTATTACTTTCATGTGAAATGTACTAATAACACATAATAATTATGTAGTTCAATTCAATTCAATTCAAATTTATTTGTATAGCGCTTTTCACAATGCACATTGTTTCAAAGCAGCTTAACAGAAAGTGCATTTCATAGATGAACAGTAAAAATGTTAGAAAGACAATGTTAAAAAGAATAATGTTCGAAAAAGTTAATCAATCGTGTATTTATTTAGGCCATAACAACGCTGGCGTTGAGTCGTCTCTTCACTGGCGTGGAGTCGTCTCATCACAGATGTTGGGGCATCCGAAGTCTCCATGAGAGGCTGGATACAAACTGGAGCTGACAAACTATTTACCTCGGGATAAATAGTTTGTGACTGTCCCGAGTGTCCCGAGATAACAACAGAAAAGCAGATGGGAAATAATTAGCGTAGCTGCTGTTCAGAATATTATATTAATGCTTTTGTTCCGATTTAACTGTAGTATAAAAGGTAATTATAATGTGAATGCTTGGCTAAAGAGATGCGTCTTTAATCTAGTTTTAAACTGGGACAGCGAGTCTGAACCTCGAACAATATCAGGCAGACTATTCCAGAGTTTAGGAGCCAAATGTGAAAAAGCCCTCCCTCCTTTAGTGGACTTAGATATCCTAGGAATGACCAGAAGCCTAGAGTTTAGTGACCTTAAAGAGCGCGATGGATTGTAGGGCGATAGAAGATCCGTTAGATACACTGGAGCTAAACCATTTAGGGCTTTATAGGTCAGTATAGCAATACTTTGTAATTGATACGGAACTTAATAGGTAACCAGTGTAGAGATGATAAATTAGTTATGTCTGAGAACAATTTCTTAGCAACTAGGGACTGCACAAATATAGGCTATATATTATAGGCCTAGGGCTACACAGGCATCTGGCTATAATTTGAATCCTTATTAACAAATATATACAAATATAATTTGGTATGTATGTATTTGTTAATTAATACCAGTAATACCAATGTTGCTTTTTAAAATTTGACTGGGGGCACCAATAAGGATTTCACCTAGGGCGTCAGAATGGCTAGAAACGGCCCTGTGTGTGTGTGTGTGTGTGTGTGTGTGTGTGTGTGTGTGTGTGTGTGTGTGTGTGTGTGTGTGTGTGTGTGTGTGTGTGTGTGTGTGTGTGTGTGTGTGTGTGTGTGTGTGTATTTTCTGTCCTGTCATTGTTGCTTGTTATAGATTGTGCAATTTGACCCCAGTGCGATCATGGGTAAATGCCAGGGCAGGCTGTGTGATATCAAAAGCCATGTATGCCTGACTTTATGGTATACAGCTTAGGACGCCCAGATAGCAGACCACCACTGAATCATCGTTGAATCAATGTTAATGCATCAACTAAAATAACATTGAATCAATGTTGAAATTTAACATTGATTTTTCATCAGGTTTGCACCCTGAAATAATGTTATTTCAATGATAAAAAATAGATCAAGATGGGCTTAAAATCAATATTTTTTCAACTAAAATTAAATCACTTATTTAACACTGAATCAACATTGAATCAATGTTAATGCATTAATCAAATTATCATCGAAACAATGTTGATATTTAACATTGATTTTTCATCAGGTTTGCACCTTGAAATAATGTTATTTCAACGATGAAAAATAGATACAGATGGCCTGATATTTTTTCATAATTACTATACTATATATAGTATATTACTTCAACAAACACTATAAAATCAATCTTGCTTTATGTACAGCAGGATTCTATGCCAGTTAATTTTCATGTATGGCTGCAATTGATATGATTTTGTATCAAAAAGTCACTCAAAGTAAACAACATCCTTCAGTTTACATGCAAATGTATTTATTTTTGCTCCCACAGTTTCAACAGGAAATCTAACATCAACTTAAAACAATTACATCTGAATTTATAACACAAGTCAAATACATGACAACCTGCATCTGCAAAATGGAAGTAAATACAAATGGAAACTCGCCAATAAAGACAGAAATGGACAGTACTACTGAAAGAAAAAAGGTAGAAGAAAGAATTAAATACTCTGAATACTCTAAACTCAGGGGTTTCCACCACGAGCAATGCCCCCAAGCCTTTCAGGGGCGTAACAGAGACATTTTTGCACCGGCCCAGCAAAGATAAACTCTGATGCCTCCTTTTTATCAGCATTCCTAAAGCAACAAGAAGTTAGTAAATATTTGGAAATGTGACTAATTATACATTACAAATGTACTACAAAATGAAGTGAAACTTGAAATGTGATCAAAATGTTTACATTCCAGTTAAAACACACTGAATTTAAATTAAATTTTAATAAATTGTATTATAGACGTTTCCCTTTAAAGCAGGAATTTAATGGAATTAACAAAGGATAATTAACCAAACATTTTAGACTATCCCCAAACAATCATTGCAAAGTTTTACAAATTGCAGGCAATAATAACATTAAATAAAAAGGAGATGAAATGTGGAATATAAAAAAGTTTGTTTTAAAAACACCAAAAACTGATATGCTCAAAAAAAAAAAAATGGAATAAAAAAGGGGGGATTCACTTGCACACCACTTGGCAGAAACACAAGCAGATCTTTCAGCCCTGCAACTATTAACAAAAAGTGTCACTCCAAGATTCTTAACTTTAACACGCTGTAAAAAAGGGGCTTTTGAGGTTTGAAATCCACCACTCACAATAGATGTGGTGACGCAATGGAGGTGCAACCAATAAGGTTACACTGTAAATAAAATCCCAATTTTACAGAAAAAAACATCCGTTTTTTACAGTATTTTCTTGTAATTTTGAATTATGTTTAAAACGATGTAAAATTACAAACAATATATGTAAATAAAAAACTTGACTGTAATTTTAAGGATCATATCATTAAAGACAAATTACAGTAATTCTAATTTTTTTATACAGGAACATCACTGTATTATTTTTCTGTTTTCATAAATAACATAAAAATGCATGTAAAATTACAAACAAAATCTGTAAATTAACAACTTGACTATTATTTTAATCATTAATTACAAATTACAGTAGCCTAATTCTCATTTTTTTATACAGGGAAATTACCCTATTATTTATAAGTATTTTCATAAATTACATACAAATGTAAAATTACAAACAATGTCTGTAAATTAAGAACTTCACCATTATTTTATCATTAATGACAAATTAGAGTAATTCTATTTTTTATACATGAAATCACTGTATTATGTATACAGTATTTTTTCTGTTTTCATAAATTACATACAAATGTATGTAAAAATGACAAAAACATCCATCCATTCATCTTCTTCCACTTTATCCGTGGCCAGCAGTCTAAGCAGAGATGCCCAGACTTCCCTCTCCCTAGACACTTCCTCTAGCTCTTTCGGGGGGACACCGAGGCGTTCCCAGGCCAGCCGGGAGACATAGTCCCTCCAGCGTGTCCTTGGTCTTCCCCGGGCCTCCTCCCGGTTGGACATGCCCGAAACACCTTCCCGGGAAGGCGTTCAGGAGGCATCTGGAACAGATGCCCGAGCCACCTCAGCTGTCCCCTCTCGATGTGGAGGAGCAGCGGCTCTACTCCGAGTTCCTCCCGAGTGACTGAGCTTCTCACCCTATCTCTAAGGGAGTGCCCAGCCACCCTGCGGAGAAAGCTCATTTTGGCCACCTGTATCCGGGATCTTGTCCTTTCGGTCATGACCCAAAGCTCATGACCATAAGTGAGAGTAGGAACGTAGATTGACCGGTAAATCGAGAGCTTCGCCTTACGGCTTAGCTCTTTCTTCACCACGACAGACCAGTACATCGACCGCATTACTGCAGAAGCTGCACCGATCCGTCTGTCAATCTCCCATTCCATCCTCCCCTCACTCGTGAACAAGACCCCTAGATACCGTATTTCCTCAAATAAAAGCCTGTATTCAATTAAACGCCGGGCCTCTGATAGTGGCCGGGGGCGTGGCCAGCACGAACAAATAAAGGCCGGTCTCAAATTAAGGCTGGGGAAAAATTATTTCCATTCATTTCATGTGCATTCAAGTTCAGCGTAATGTACAGTAGGGCCGAAGGAGCGAAACCATCGTGACCATCGCCCCCCCGCTGGGAGTCTTGCGAGTGCGACACACAATCCTGCTCTCTTCTATACTGAACCTAAACACTTTGCAGGGATTGCTCTGTAAATTAAATAGAGAATATAACTGATGCATATATGCTATTTTAAATACTGTAGTCTATGAGAGATGTGACGTGTGTTAGTCTGTGGAAAGCTACACAAATGATCTGTACAATCTCTAAGCCTCTTGTCTTTTTTACACATCTTACTCTGCATTTAAATTAAACTATTTTATTTTGTACAAGAAAACAGCATAGGCTTCAAAATAAATTATGTTATTGAAATATTGTAAAGTTGAACTACTCGAACGAACGTTTAAAAAACAATATGCAAAATCAAAATTGAATGGCTCCATAACGGATAACGGAGAAAAGTGCGCGCATTAGTTGGGTTAGAAAAATAACGAGTTTATATCGAGTCTATAAAACACGAAAGAACAACAAATATATCACAAAAGTACATTTCGTTTTGTAGTAATTGTATCTTAATTTTAATCTATGTTTTATCAACCAAATTGCCCGGATTTAATAAATAACAAGCAAATAGAACAGATATGAGGGGGAGGCGGCAGCGCTGGCTTAAATTAACTACTAGAAAAGGAAAAAAACTTTAGTCAGGTGCAGCCCTTACTATTTATTTCAGATAGGCCTATATTTGATCCAGCAGTTCACAAAGGGAGTTCTGGGTTGAGCGGTGGTGCTGAGCGGAAAGAGCTTCAGAAATGAACGGGATCTCCAGAAAGACGCTTGATCTCCACTGGAGGAAATATTACCGCTCTCTCAACGCACACACCTTTGAAACCACCCACTCCCGCGCCCCTGATGATATTGGTCCTCTGGAACGCAATCGCTTTTCATTTAAAACGCTTTATTTAAAACAATAATTTTTTCAAATAGATGGAATTTGAAATACAGGCCTGCCCCTAATAAAAGCCTGCCTCAAATAAAAGCCGGTGACCTTCTGCAGTTCAGGTAAATAAAGGCCCCGGCTTTTATTTGAGGAAATACGGTACTTGAACTCCTCCACTTGAGGCAGAAACTCTCCACCAACCTGAAGTGGGCAAGCCACCCTTTTCCGACTGAGGACCATGGCCTCAGATTTGGAGGTGCTGATCCCCATCCCAGCCGCTTCACACTCGGCTGCAAACCGTCCCAGTGCATGCTGAAGGTCCTGGTTAGAAGGGGCCAACACGACAACGTCATCCGCAAAGAGCAGAGACAAAACCGTGTGGTCCCCAAACCTGACACCCTCCGGCCCTTGGGTGCGCCTAGAAATTCTGTCCATAAAAATTATGAACAGAACCGGCGACAAAGGGCAGCCCTGCCGGAGTCCAACATGCACCGGGAACAGGTCTGACTTACTGCCGGCAATGCGGACCAAACTCCTGCTTCGGTCATACACAGTCGAATGCCTTCTCCAAATCCACAAAACAAATGTGGACTGGTTGGGCAAACTCCCATGAACCCTCCAGCACCCTGTAGAGGGTATAGAGCTGGTCCAGTGTTCCACGACCGGGACGAAAACCACACTGTTCCTCCTGAATCCGAGGTTCCACTATCGGCCGAATTCTCCTCTCCAGTACCCTGGCATAGACTTTCCCGGGGAGGCTGAGAAGTGTGATCCCCCTATAGTTGGAACACACCCTCCGCTCCCACTTCTTAAAAAGAGGGACCACCACCCCGGTCTGCCATCCCAGAGGCACTGTCCCCGACCGCCACACGATGCTGCAGAGGCGTGTCAGCCAAGATAGGCCCCACAACATCCAGAGACTTGAGGTACTCAGGGTGGATCTCATCCACCCCCGGTGCCTTGCCACCGAGGAGTTTCTTGACCACCTCGGTGACTTCAGCTTGGGTGATGGACGAGTCCCACTCTGAGCCCCCAGCCTCTGCTTCCTCAATGGAAGACGTGACGGCGGGATTGAGGAGATCCTCAAAGTATTCCTTCCACCGTCCGACAACCTCCCCAGTTGAGGTCAACAGCCGCCCATCGCCACTGTAAACAGCGTTGGTAGGGCACTGCTTCCCCCGCCTGAGGCGCCGGACGGTTTGCCAGAATCTCTTCAAGGCCAGCCAATAGTCCTTTTCCATGGCCTCACCGAACTCCTCCCAGGCCCCAGTTTTTGCCTCCACAACCACCCGGGCTGCAGTCCGTTTAGCCTGCCAGTACCTGTCAGCTGCCTCAGGAGTCCCACAAGCCAGCCAGGCCCGATAGGACTCCTTCTTCAGCTTGACGGCATCCCTTACTTCCGGTGTCCACCACCGGGTTTGGGGATTGCCGCCTCGACAGGCACCGGAGACCTTGCGTTTGGGTCTACCGAGTCTATCCAGCTTCCTCCCCCGCCATCGGATCCAACTCACCACCAGGTGGTGATCAGTTGACAGCTCCGCCCCTCTCTTCACCCGAGTGTCCAAGACATACGGCCGCAGGTCAGATGAAATGACCACAAAGTCGATCATTGACCTACGACCTAGGGTGTCCTGGTGCAATGTGCACTGATGGACACCCTTATGCTTGAACATGGTGTTCGTTATGGACAAACTGTAACTAGCACAGAAGTCCAATAACTGAACACCACTCGGGTTCAGATCAGGGGGGCCGTTCCTCCCAATCACGCCCCTCCAGGTTTCACTGTCATTGCCCATGTGGGCGTTGAAGTCCCCCAGTAGAACCACTTTCCAGCACCCCTCCCAGGTACACCAAGAAGGTCGGGTACTCTGCACTGCTGTTCAGCCCGTAGGCACACACAACAGTGAGAGACCTATCCCAGAGCCGAAGGCGCAGGAAAATGACCCTCTCGTTCACCGGGGTAAACTCCAACACATGGTGGCAGAGCTGGGGGGCTATAAGCAAACCCACACCAGCCCGCCGCCTCTCACCATGGGCAACTCCAGAGTGGTGAAGAGTCCATCCTCTCTCGAGGAGTGTGGTTCCAGAGCCCAAGCCGTGCGTGGAGGTGATTCCGACTATCTCTAGTCGGAACCTCTCAACCTCACGCACAATCTCAGGCTCTTTCCCCGCCAGCGAGGTGACATTCCATGTCCCAAGAGCCAGTTTCCGTGTCCAGGGATCGGGTCGTCTAGGCCCTTACACTCTTACCTGATTCACTTTGCACCGGCCCCTGACGGTCCCTCCCGTGAGTGGTGGGCCCACGGGAAGGTGTCCCCACGTCGCTCCTTTGGGCTGAGCCCGGCCGGACCCCGATGACAGAAACAATCTGTAATAAAATGTTTAGCTCATTATATTAAAGGTTTATGTCCATACTAACAATTTAACATTATTCTCTGTAATTTTAAAGTAAATCTTATTAGTTTTATATTTACACTGTAAAAATAAAAACCTAAAAAAAAAACGGTCAAATGACTGGCAGCTATGGCTGCCAAACAAAAAACATAAAATTAAAGTAAAATATCTCAAATAAAGTTCAAAAACTTCACAGAAATTGACATTAAAAGTTTTAGAGAAAACACTGTTAGTTTACAGATTTGTCCTTATTTAAATTAAGATATTTAACTTAAATGTATACATATTTATATACATTCAGTACATTTCCATGTCCTGCACTTACGCAACCACTGTATATCCTGCACTTGCTGCTATTGCATTTCTGGTTAGACCTAAACTGCATTCGTTGCCTTGTACTTGTACTTGTGTAATGACAATAAAGTTGAATCTAATCTAATCTAAAGGGGCAGCAGCTTAATAAACTGCCGTCTCATAATTTTAATCAAACAACAAAAGACTAGAGAAGACCTTCTGCTTCCTTAAGAATCAAGTGATATTAATTCATAGAATATCATACAGCGAATACTTTTCAAGCAGTATTATTCTGTAGCATTTTTTTTTTTTTTTGAAAATTTTATTTTTTTTATTTTTTTTTTTCACATATAACACCTACAACAAATACAAAACATAAAGAAAAAGAACAACTTACAAAACAAAACAAAACCAAAAATTAAAATAAAAAGAGACAAATGGAGATACAATGTAAAATGGTTAAATCCACCTTATCCAATCAAGCCATTTGGTACTATATTTATATAATTCAAAAAGGGTTTCCAGACCTTATAAAATAATTCACCCCTGCCCCTCATTGAATATGTGATCTTCTCTAAAGGTACACAGCTGCAGACCACCGCCAACCACAATCCAATTGGCAAATCAATGTCTGCTTTCCATTTCAAAGCAATACACTTTTTAGCTATTATTAACAACATTTGAGTAAGCTTAATAGTTTGACTGTTTCGGAGATTAGAGTTGGCAAAATTACCCAATAAACACACCTCTGGATCCATTGGGAAATCAATTCCATGAATCTGTGATATACTATCGCATACTTGCACCCAAAAAAACTTCACTTTAGGGCACAACCAGGTAGAATGCAAAAATGTTCCTTCTTCTGTACCACATCTGAAGCAGAGAGGTGAAATACTGTTGTTAAATTTATGTAATCTAGATGGAGTGTAGTAAAGCTGGTGTATAAAATTAAACTGAATTAATCTATACTTAGAATTCAAGGTTGAGGTGATCCCATCTTTACATAATTGACCCCACATGTCCCCGCCTATTCTTACTCCCAAATCCAGCTCCCATCTACTTCTGGATTTATCTGAATCATCTAGAGGCTGATTTGAGATCAGAGCTTCATATATTCTAGAGATTGTTTTATATAGTGGTTTAGCAGAATAGCAGAGTTGCTCAACACCTGTCAAATCAGGTATCTTAGGATATGATTTTGCTTTAACTCTTAAACAATCTCGTAACTGCAGATAACTAAAGAATTCTTTATTACTCAAATTATATTTATTTTTTAACTGTTCAAACGACATTAAAACATTATCTTCAAAACAATGCTCCAAATATGTAATTCCCTTATCTGCCCATATCTTAAAATTTTTGCTTTGACACATTGGTAGCAATCTGTTTCCCCATAAAGGTGTTTTAGGGGAAAGAAAATTGCCCTGTCCCAACAGCGACCGCAGTTTGTACCAAGTGTGAACTGAATGGATAATCATAGGGTTATTAGTTCTTGTTTTGATCAGTTTGTCATCCCATGTATATAAGATATTGGCAGGACACTCTTCTTTTATCTCAGATTTCTCCATATTAAACCAGGAGGGAAGGGGGTTACCAGCAAACATCTGAGCCAAATACCTGGATTGGGCTGCCCAATAATACATTTTAAAATTGGGAAGTCTCAGTCCTCCTTGATTATAATCCCTAGTCAGTTTATCAAGGCTGATTCTAGGCGTTTTATGATGCCAAATAAAGGATCTTATCGACCCATTAAGCGAAGTGAAAAAGGAGTTAGGTATTAATATTGGAAGAGATTGAAACATGTATTAAAATTTGGGCAAAATATTCATTTTAACTGCATTTATTCTACCAAGTAATGTGAGTGGTAGATCCATCCAATTGGTTAAATCTCTGCCCACCTTCTCTAAAAGACTAGCCACATTAAGTTTGTAGAGATTCTTTAAATTACCATCCACCTGTATACCCAAATATGTAATACCGGTAGGGGAACACTTAAAAGAAAACCCATCTAATGCGGTATAATCAAATCCTGATAATGGCAAAATTACACTTTTATCGATATTTATTTTATATCCAGAGAAGGTGCTATATGATTGTAATACCATCTGTAAATTAGACAAAGAGTCTATGGGGTTGGTAAGGAATAAAAGAATGTCATCTGCAAACATTGTGATGCAAAATGCAGTGATATTTTATGCATTTCGGGGCCAATTTCAAAGCCCTTTATGTCAGGGTTACATCTAATAGCCTCAGCCAAAGGTTCGATAGCCAACGCAAAGAGGGCTGGGCTTAGGGGGCATCCTTGTCTGCATCCTCTGTAAAGAGAGAATGTATCAGAAGTAATTCCATTAGTAAAAATTTTTGCTTTAGGGGATTTATAAAGGGATTGAATTAGGTCAATATATGCCGCTCCAAATCCAAATTTTTTCAGCACTTCAAAAAGATATGACCACTCAACGCGATCAAAAGCCTTTTCGGCATCAAGAGAAACAGCTACACCCGGTATGCGTTTTTCTTTAGCAGTATGAATGACATTGAAAAATCTCCTCAGATTATTTGCTGATAGTCTCTCAATTACAAAACCAGTTTGATCTGGGTTAATCAACAGAGGAAGACGAGTTTCTAATCTCTTGGCTATCATTTTAGTAACTAATTTATAATCTACATTAAGGAGTGAAATTGGTCTATACGAGGCACATTTCAGTGGGTCTTTGCCTTTCTTGTATATTACTGAAATTATTGCATTAGAGAAAGAGTCTGGGAAGCTTTTGTCCATCCTAGACTGGTCAAGCACTTACATCAAATATGGCACAAGCAAATCTTTAAATTCTTTATAAAATTCGGCTGAGAAGCCATCTTCACCAGGAGATTTATTATTAGGCAGTAGAAGAATGGCTTCAATCATCTCAGAAGCAGAGAAAGGTTGATCTTCCTCTGAAAGACATGGTAAGTGGACTGAAGATAGGAAAGAATCCATTTGTGAATCATCTGTAATTGCCTGAGAAGTATATAACTCTGTGTAGTATTGCTTAAATGCACCATTAATCTCTACAGGATTGTATGTTTCCACATTACCTGTATCTATAGCATTTATCGTTCGTTTCTGTTCATCTCGTTTTAGTTGCCAGGCCAAAACTTTGTGCGCTTTCTCACCAAGCTCATAATAACGTTGTTTAGAACTGATAATAGCCCTCTCTGCCTGGTAGGTGTTCAGTTAATTATACTCCATTTTTTTATTGAGTAATTCCCTATAAACATCCTTATTCTGATCCTTATGGTATATTTTTTCAAGTGCTGAGATTTCAGATTCTAGCTCATTCAGTTTGGAATTTTTTTTTTATTAACCCTTTAGTGTATGCAATACATTGACCCCTAAGATACGCCTTTAAAGTGTCCCATAAAATAAAGCTATTGGAGCAAGAAGGTTTGTTCGTAGAAGTAAAAATATAAATTTGTTCTCTTATAAATTTATGAAATTCAGCTTGTTTAAGAAGAATGGGATTTAGTCTCCACCTATAAGTCCGTCCTGTTTTCTCTGGGATGGACAATGACATAACAAGGGGAGAATGGTCACTCAATAAACGAGGGAGATATTCAACACCCAGCACACGATATAAAAGCTGGGTGGATAACAAAAAATAGTCTATACGAGTGTGGGTATCATGTGGATATGAATAAAAAGAGTAATCTCTTTCCTGTGGATGTTCCTGCCTCCAAACATCATCCATCCATCCATCCATCTTCTTCCGCTTTATCCGGGGCCGGGTCGCGGGGGCAGCAGTCTAAGCAGAGATGCCCAGACTTCCCTCTCCCTAGACACTTCCTCTAGCTCTTCCGGGGGGACACCGAGGCGTTCCAAGGCCAGCCGGGAGACATAGTCCCTCCAGCGTGTCCTTGGTCTTCCCCGGGGCCTCCTCCCGGTTGGACATGCCCGAAACACCTTCCCGGGAAGGCGTTCAGGAGGCATCCGGAACAGATGCCCGAGCCACCTCAGCTGTCCCCTCTCGATGTGGAGGAGCAGCGGCTCTACTCCGAGTTCCTCCCGAGTGACTGAGCTTCTCACCCTATCTCTAAGGGAGCGCCCAGCCACCCTGCGGAGAAAGCTAATTTCGGCCGCCTGTATCCGGGATCTTGTCCTTTCGGTCATGACCCAAAGCTCATGACCATAGGTGAGAGTAGGAACGTAGATTGACCGGTAAATCGAGAGCTTCGCCTTACGGCTTAGCTCTTTCTTCACCACGACAGACCGGTACATCGACCGCATTACTGCAGAAGCTGCACCGATCCGTCTGTCAATCTCCCGTTCCATCCTCCCCTCACTCGTGAACAAGACCCCTAGATACTTGAACTCCTCCACTTGGGGCAGGAACTCTCCACCAACCTGAAGTGGGCAAGCCACCCTTTTCCGACTGAGGACCATGGCCTCGGATTTGGAGGTGCTGATTCCCATCCCAGCCGCTTCACACTCGCCTGCAAACCGTCCCAGTGCATGCTGGAGGTCCTGGTTAGAAGGGGCCAACACGACAACGTCATCCGCAAAGAGCAGAGACGAAACCGTGTGGTCCCCAAACCTGACACCCTCCGGCCCTTGGCTGCGCCTAGAAATTCTGTCCATAAAAATTATGAACAGAACCGGCAACAAAGGGCAGCCCTGCCGGAGTCCAACATGCACCGGGAACAAGTCTGACTTACTGCCGGCAATGCGGACCAAACTCCTGTTTCGGTCATACAGGGACCGGACAGCCCTCAGCAAAGGACCCCGGACCCCATATTCCCCCAGCACCCTCCACAGGACGCCGCGAGGGACACGGTCGAATGCCTTCTCCAAATCCACAAAACAAATGTGGACTGGTTGGGCAAACTCCCATGAACCCTCCAGCACCCTGTAGAGGGTATAGAGCTGGTCCAGTGTTCCACGACCAGGACGAAAACCACACTGTTCCTCCTGAATCCTCCTCTCCAGTACCCTGGCATAGACTTTCCCGGGGAGGCTGAGAAGTGTGATCCCCCTATAGTTGGAACACACCCTCCGGTCCCCCTTCTTAAAAAGAGGGACCAAAACCCCGGTCTGCCATCCCAGAGGCACTGTCCCCGACCGCCACGCGATGCTGCAGAGGCGTGTCAGCCAAGACAGCCCCACAACATCCAGAGACTTGAGGTACTCAGGGCGGATCTCATCCACCCCCGGTGCCTTGCCACCGAGGAGTTTCTTGACCACCTCGGTGACTTCAGCTTGGGTGATGGACGAGTCCTCCTCTGAGCCCCCAACCTCTGCTTCCTCAATGGAAGACGTGACGGCGGGATTGAGGAGATCCTCGAAGTATTCCTTCCACCGTCCGACAACATCCCCAGTTGAGGTCAACAGCCGCCCATCGCCACTGTAAACAGCGTTGGTAGGGCACTGCTTCCCCCTCCTGAGGCGCCGGACGGTTTGCCGGAATCTCTTCGAGGCCAGCCGATAGTCCTTTTCCATGGCCTCACCGAACTCCTCCCAGGCCCGAGTTTTTGCCTCCACAACCACCCGGGCTGCAGTCCGTTTAGCCTGCCGGTACCTGTCAGCTGCCTCAGGAGTCCCACAAGCCAACCAGGCCCGATAGGACTCCTTCTTCAGCTTGACGGCATCCCTTACTTCCGGTGTCCACCACCGGGTTCGGGGATTGCCGCCTCGACAGGCACCGGAGACCTTGCGTCCACAGCTCCGAGCAGCCGCTTTGACAATGGAGGTGGAGAACATGGTCCACTCGGACTCAATATCTCCAGCCTCCCTCGGGATCCGGTCGAAGCTCTGCCGGAGGCAGGAGTTGAAGATCTCTCTGACAGGAGACTCGGCCAAACGTTCCCAGCAGACCCTCACAGTACGTTTGGGTCTACCGAGTCTATCCAGCTTCCTCCCCCGCCATCGGATCCAACTCACCACCAGGTGGTGATCAGTTGACAGCTCCGCCCCTCTCTTCACCCGAGTGTCCAAGACATACGGCCGCAGGTCAGATGAAACGACCACAAAGTCGATCATTGACCTACGACCTAGGGTGTCCTGGTGCCATGTGCACTGATGGACACCCTTATGCTTGAACATGGTGTTCGTTATGGACAAACTGTAACTAGCACAGAAGTCCAATAACTGAACACCACTCGGGTTCAGATCAGGGGGGCCGTTCCTCCCAATCACGCCCCTCCAGGTTTCACTGTCATTGCCCACATGGGCGTTGAAGTCCCCCAGTAGAACGACGGAGTCCCCAGTCGGAGCACTCTCCAACACCCCTCCCAGGGACACCAAGAAGGTTGGGTACTCTGCACTGCTGTTTGGCCCGTAGGCACACACAACAGTGAGAGACCTATCCCCGAGCCGAAGCCGCAGGGAAACAACCCTCTCGTTCACTGGGGTAAACTCCAACACATGGCGGCAGAGCTGGGGGGCTATAAGCAAACCCACACCAGCCCGCCGCCTCTCACCATGGGCAACTCCAGAGTGGTGAAGAGTCCATCCCCTCTCAAGGAGTGTGGTTCCAGAGTCCAAGCCGTGCGTGGAGGTGATCTAGTCGGAACCTCTCAACCTCACGCACAATCTCAGGCTCTTTCCCCGCCAGCGAGGTGACATTCCATGTCCCAAGAGCCAGTTTCCGTGTCCAGGGATCGGGTCGTCTAGGCCCCCGGCTTCGACTGCTGCCCGATTCGCTTTGCACCGGCCCCTTACGGTCCCTCCTGTGAGTGGTGAGCCCACGGGAAGGTGTCCCCACGTCGCTCCTTTGGGCTGAGCCCGGCCGGACCCCATGGGGGAAGGCCCGGCCACCAGGCGCTCGCATGGCGCAACATCAGTTAAATTTAAATCTTTCATAAAAGCAGTGGTAGATTTTGCAGCTTTAGAAAGAGGCATTGGTTTAGTCGAAGATCTATCAAGTACGTTGTCAAGACAAAAGTTAAAGTCTCCACCCACCAAGAGAGAGCCTGATGATTGAGCAATTTGAAGGAAAACATTTTGTATAAACAAGTGATCATCAATATTTGGAGCATATATATTTAACATCGTCCACTGTTCAGAGTACATATGCCCTTGTATCATTACGTATCGTCCTGAAGGGTCGAGTACGGATTTTGTAACAGTAAAAGGGATATTTTTATTTATCAGTATAGCCGTTCCCCTCGACTTAGAATTAAATGAGGATGCAAATACCTGACCTACCCACTCCCTTTTTAATTTTTTATGCTCAGAATCCGTTAAATGCGTTTCCTGCAGGAAAGCTATTTCTGCCCCCAGCTTCTTAAGGTACGTATATACTCTTTTTCTTTTAACTGGACTATGTAGACCCTTTGTATTAAATGTCACAAATTTCAAGGGCTTTATCATGTATAATTTATGATAACCAGATCACCATATAAATTGCCCACATGTAGAATGAACCCTAACTGGACCGATCCAAAATGACAGCAGATTCTAAATGAAAACATGTATCTCTCAAAAAAGCAAAAAATCAAAACAAAAGAAAACACATATAAACACATAAATCCTAACTTAGCTGCTGATGCAGAACCAGAACTATACAGCAGCGTAGGAAAACGAATCCGTTGAGAAACGATCAGCTCGCGCTTCTTTTCCCAAGCAAAAATGCTGGGCTAGCCAACGAGCTCTCCTTACACGTAAAACACCCTGATATAAGCAGCAGTAGTTTAAAAAAAAAAAAAAAAAAAATCCCAGACGTATTGAACATAGTACAAAAAAAATGTTTGTGTCTGACTTTTAGTCCATAACAGAGTCTCTGACAAAAAGAATAAAAGCAAAGTAAGAATAAAAAAGGATAAATAATTAGTCACCCACCGGAATTCCTCAAAGTTAAACAAAAATACCCATCCAAATAAAAAGGACATGTGACCAAGGTTAATCAGGTGAAGTTCCCAAAATATCGGTCAGCAAAATCACTCACCCGTCCCGTTCTAAAGAATAATCGCTGAGACAAGTATGAGGCCGTGTCCGCGTCCCGGAGCGCTGGAAACTCCACCATGTCAGTCGCGATCCGACAGAAACTTGAATGCTTCATCTGGCGTGTGACAGAACCGCGTCCCACCGTCCTCTGTAAAAATATACGAGATGACAATTGACATTCTTCTCCTTTAATGCCTTGAGTGCTGGAACCATTGCTCTTCTGCGGTTCATCACCTCCGATGAGAAATCTGGGAAAAAGCTGACTCTCTTCCCATCAAAGGTAATTGGAGCTTTATCTCGGGCGATACGTAGGATATTTTCCCGGTCCTGGAATCTCAGAAGTCGAATTAGGATGGGCCGTGGACCCTTCCCCGGGATTCGCGCTGCTGGAACGCGGTGAGCACGCTCGATGACAAGTGGAGCGCCGAAGTTCTCTTCTCCCAAAACACTCGGTAGCCATGCCTTAAAGAATTCGAGTGCGTCTCGACCTTCAGCTCCTTCACTAAAACCAATCAGACGGATGTTATTTCGCCTGTTATAGTTTTCCATGTATTCCATCGTTTTCGTTTTTGAGGAGATTAAGAGACTGCTCGTTTCCCAATACCGTATCTTCCACATCGCTGATCCTTTGTTCAGCCGTAGTGATCCGGCCTTGCATAAATGAGACAGACACTGCCAGGGTATCAATTGATCCCTGAATGGAATTGCGAAGGTCTGACATTTGAGAGATCAGCTCTTGCTTAACACTCCCAATGATCTCGCGAAACTCTTCCAGCGTGGCGGCGAGCACTCCCGCTGAACTTTCCCCCACTGAGACGTTCGCCTCGGCGCCATTTTGCGGAGATTTTCTCTCAGTAGTTTTGGCGGTTCTATGCTCATCTTTCTTTGGTTTTGGTCGACGCTCCATAATTCCACGTTGTTCACAAGTACCAGGTGAAAATTTACCACTAATTTGGGCAATGTTTCAGTGTTTATTTCAAAGGAATTAGAATATTTCTAGAGAGCTCTCCCGGCTACGTCTAACTACCTCGAGCCCATCACGTGACTCCATTCTGTAGCATTTTAATTAAAAATATCTATCAAAATAAAATAAATATACTGTGATATCGTTATTTTGAAATAAAATTTCTCATGTATGTAGAATAATAAGGTCATAATGCCCATCCCTACTGTCAGCTAGTTTTAAGATCAAGCTTGTCATAAAATGTAAAGGAGTTTTTGGATGAGTAATCTGAGAACACTGTCATGTACACTCATTCGACAGAGAGGACAGGAAACCACCATCCTTGGACTCTGAAGAATTATAGGCAAACCAGGATTTTGGATCTACTATGAAGTTTTTGTATGGACCTGGTGAGTATGTTTTGCAAGTCCATGTCTCTGTCAGTAAGTTGATAATTCATATTAATGTTTTATCAAACAAATTAATATTCATTTGTGTGCGTGAGTTTCTTCCACCCTCATGAACCAGAAGTTTTGGGATCCATGATCCTGAAGAATTAAGGACAACTTTTACAGATGTTGACCCTGAATGTGTAAAGGGTAATCTTAAAAATGTTGTAATTATTTTAATGTCCTCTGTTTTACTTACTTTTTATTGGCATTACATATATTTTTCATGATTTATTTGGCAGGTTGCAAGATGTATTTTATTTTGTGAGACTTTGCGGAGGAAGTATTCTTTGGCTCAGTCTGAAAAGGCCCAGAAAATAAACACTATGAAGAACATCACAAAGAACCGTCAAAGAAAGCGACGGGTAAGTTAAGAAACCAGTTAAGCTTTTTCCCCCCAGAATGTTACTATACTCCTCTCTGAGTTTTAGTAGTTAATTTACTGTCATGTTTTGCAGTTGCTGGAGACCAGGGCCGGGTTTCCCAATAACGATGTATTATCTCTAAAGAGCGCGTTCTACGAGCGAAGTTACGATCACTCGCAGCAATTCCACGTGCGTGTCCCAAAAATGTACTTAACGAGAACGCGCTCTAAGTGCTACTTAAGAGTCGCTGTCCATCTGCGAAGTACTGAAATATAACCTTATATGGAATCGTTTCCACATGCTGGCCAACCAAGAAATGTCCAATACATGGCTGGTTTTCGTGCACGTCAGCAAGTCATTGACAGATTTTTTTGAGTTTATCTCTATTTTTCCCAATCTTTGAAGTATATTTCCTACATTACTTATTTTATTCTTTTTTTTCTTTTTGCTGTAATTTAATTCAGATGTGTATTTATAATTTTTTTGTTTGTTACCTGCCCTCATAAAAAAGTGTACAATAAAGTACAATCAAAACCTTATAGTTTTATCACAATGCACTTGAATAAAGTTAAAGGTGTAATCTGCAGGTTGTCCTGTAGGTGACCTCATAACTCTGCCTTCTTACGATACACTTAGAGCTTTACGATTACTCCAGAGCACTCGTAGATCTACGATCATTTTCAAGTGCTACTTAAGTTACGATGCTTTTGGGAAACAGACCTTAATATTAAGATCACTCGTACGATCGTTTTTACGATCAACTTAGGCTTACAATGCTTTTGGGAAACGCAGCCCAGGCCCAGGGTTGCACAAACCAACACAGAGCCTGTGGAAGACGCAACTATAGAACTGATGTCTGATGAAGATGATGCTGTTGTTGATGGAAGGACAGTGTGGATGGATAGGCTAGGTACTACAAACCAGACTAGGCTGACCCACGCTACGTGTCACATCACCAGCCCATCATGCCAGTTTGAATTTTTTTTTAAAACTCAATCAACATTGTGTTCCTTCTCCAATTCCTTTATATTTCTAATTATCATTTAAATATGCAATTGTTCCATTTTATATTTTCTTTATTCCTATGTTTATATACTTATACTTTTATTGGTTCCCATATATAGAATATTTACATATATTTTATATACAGTGGCATGAAAACAGTGTATGTGAACCGCTTGCAGAATCTGTGAAAACGGGAATCATTTTAACTAAATAAGAGGGATCATACAAAATGCATGTTATTTTTTATTTAGTACTGTCCTGAATAAGATATTTTACATAACATTTTTTTACATATAGTCCACAAGACAAAAAAAATAGCTGAATTTATTAAATTAACCCTGATAAAAAGTTTCTGAATCATTGATTCTCAGTGCTGTGTGTCGTTTCCTGGATGATCCACGGCTGTTTTTTGTTTTGTGATGGTTGTTCACGAGTCCCTTGTTTGTCCTGAGCAGTTAAACTGCCCAATGTTCTTCAGAAAAATCCTCCAGGTCCTGCACATTCTTCAGTAAACTAGTAGGCTAAATCGTGCACATGATTAACAAAATTCGTTCCCTTGATTTGCTAAATCGTGCGCACGGTTCCAACATGACTGCATCACCAGTGCACCAAGCAAGGTCCATAAAGACATGGATGAGGGAGTTTGGTGTGGAGGAACTTGACTGACCTGCACAGAGTCCTGACCTCAACCTGATAGAAAACCTTTGGGATAAATTAGAGCGGAGACTGCGAACCAGGCCTTCAGGAACCAGGTCCTCCAACATCAGTGCCTGCAGGGCCGTTTTTAGGCATAGGCGAACTAGGTGGTCGCCTAGGGCGCCATCAGCTGAAGGGGCGCCAATGAACACATATCAGGGGTGTGTGTAAAGGGTGTCAAGGCCACCCTGAAATATGATTGCCGCCCCCACTGGTTCCCCTAACACTATTGGCTCAGAGTACTGTCAATTACTGTACAGATGTCTGTTAGTGAGGCGCCAAGCCCAAGAGGAGGCCACACTCCAGGTGGAGTGTGCCCTAACCCCAAGGGGACATGATCGACCTTGCTGCTGGTAAGCCAAAACAATGGTGTCCACTATCCAGTGAGACAACCTCTGCTTTGAGAGAGCACTTCCCTTCCGCTCTCCACCATAACAGACAAAGAGCTGGTCTGAGGTCCTGAAACATTGCGTACTGTCTACATAAGCGCGGAGAGCGCGTACTGGACAGAGCAATGCCAAGGCTGGGTCTGCCTCCTCCAAAGGCAGCGCTTGCAGGTTCACCACCTGATCTCGGAACGGAGTGGTAGGAACCTTGGGCACTTATCACGTGAGAGTTAGCCGGCCCGAACTCAAGGCACGCTTCGTCAACCGAAAATGCTTGCAGGTCCCCGACCCTCTTAAGAGAGGCCAATGCGGTCAGCAGAGCCGTCTTCATAGACAAGAACTTAATCTCAACCGACCGCAAAGGCTCAAGGGAGGCCTCTGCAGAGCACTTAAGACTACTGAGAGGTCCCAAGAGGGAACGAGAGGAGAGCGAGGAGGATTCAGTCTCCTCGCCCCCCTCAGGAACCTGATGATCAGGTCGTGCTGACTTACCTTTTTGTCTCCCAGGAGATCGTGGTAGGCAGATATTGCGGCCACGTACACTTTAAGGGTGGAAGGAGACAGCCTTCGTTCCACCCCCTCCTGGAGAAACGATAGCACGGACCCGATCGGGCATTTCCAGGGGTCTTCTTGGCGGGAAGAACACCATGTGACGAAGAGGTTCCACTTCAACGCATAGAGGTGTCGTGTAGACTCTGCTCTAGCGGAAGTGATGGTAGCGACCACCGCAGGTGGAAGGCTACTCAAACCTGCCGCGTCCCGTCCAGAAGCCACACGTGGAGCTTCCAGAACGCTGGACGCGGGTGCCAAAGGGTGCCCCGTCTCTGAGTGAGAAGGTCTTGACTCAGAGGAATAGGCCAGGGAGGGGCTGTCGCATGGAGTAGCAGTTCTGAGAACCAGGTCTGGCCGTGCCAACGGGGCGACCAACATGACCTGCTCCTTGTCCTCCCTGATCTTGCACAGTACCTGTGCGAGAAGGCTCACTGGGGGAAACACATACTTGCGTAGCCCCGACGGCCAGCTGTGCACCAGTGCATCCGTGCCGACCATAGGTCAGGGAATAATACAGGGAGCAATGGGAAGAGTCCTGGGAGGCAACAGGTCTACCTGTGCGTCGCCGAACCGTTCCCATATCAGCTGGACCGTCTGGGGATGGAGTCTCCATTCTCCAGGAAGTGGCTGAAGCCGTGAGAGCTCATCGGCTGCACGGTTCAGGACTCCCGGGATGTGGACAGCATGAAGGGACCTCAGATGCTTCTGACTCCATAAAACGAGATGGCGGGCGAGTTGAGACATACGGCGGGAGCGTAGACCGTTGATGTACGCTACTACGGCCATGTTGTCTGTCCTGACTAGTACATGTTGACCCCTCAGCCACATTTGGAAGCGGTGCAGGGCGAACCGTACTGCCAGTAACTCGAGGCAATTGACATGCAGAAGGCGCTGGGGTCCTGTCCAGGAGCCCGCGGCTGCTTGTCCATTGCACATGGCACCCCAGCCCGTGGATGATGCATCTGTTGACACAACAAGATGCCTGGAAACTCGTTCTAAGGACACTCTGGTCCGAAGAAACTTGAGGTTCGACCACGGGGTGAGAGTCTGTAAGCAGGCCCGAGACACTTGTACCCGGAGCGTGCCAGACCGCCATGCCCATCTCGGGACTCGATCGCGTAGCCAGTGCTGAAGCGGTCTCATATGTAGCAATCTGAGCGGCGTCACCGCGGCTGCAGATTCCATATGCCCCAGGAGCCTCTGAACTAGCTTCAGTGGGACCGCAATCTCGCCCTCGATTTGACGAAGGCAAGTCAGCAGAGACTATGTGCGCGCTCGCTGGTAAGCAGCACGCACCTGCGACCGAGTTGGAAACCAGACTGAGAAAGGAGATCCTCTGCACGGGGCAGAGTCGCTCTTCTCCCAGTCGACCCGAAGGCCCAGACGGGCTAAGTGCTGGAGCACCTGGACTCTGTGTCCGCAGACCTGCTTACGAGAGTGACCCAGTATGAGCCAGTCATCGAAGTAGTTCAGGATGCGAACCCCGTGCTGCTGAGTGGCGCAAGGGCTGCCTCGATAGACTACGTAGAGTCACGAGGGGACAGAGCTGCCCGAATGGGGGGACTGCGTACTGAATGTCCGCCCCTCGAAGCAAACCGTAGGAACGGTCCGCGTCGAGGAAGGAGACGTGAAGTAAGCGTCCTTCAGGTCGATCGCTGCAACCAATCTACCGGACAAACGTGTCCAAAGAGGCGTTCGCTACCGACATCCTGAACAGAAGCCTGTAAAGGATCGGTTCAAGACGGGCAGATCCAGGATTGGCCATTACCCACCGGTTTCCTAGGGTACAATGAAGCAAGGGCTGAGAAGCCGGACTTCACTTCGGCTGGAGGGACAGGCTCGATCGCACCCTTCGCCAGTAGGGTGACAACCTCCGCACGCATGACAGGGGATAGGCCCCATCATAGCGGGCGGCCTCCCCAGAGCGGGGAGGAACCTGCGCGAACTGAATCGCATAGCCGCGCCTGACGGTCTTCGTGACCCAGCGGAACAGTCCCGGAAGCTGAAGCCAGACATCCAGGAACTGCACCAGCGGGGTCATTCGGACCACCGACGTACCCAGGGTGGGGCAGCGAGGCAGCGTTACTGGCCCGGACATGGGAGGCTGTTGGGCGTCCCGGTGCGGGGGCACGGTTAACTGCTGCGTCCTGCGTTCCACTGGGGTCTGCTCTGAGAGGAGGCTGGCGAGAGAGAGGGACGAGAGTGGCGCGGCCCGGAGGCGGCACACACTGCCATCACCGGTCTCTGGGTCCTCAGAGACAGAAACATGAGTTCTTTCCAAGCGCTGCTAGCCCGAGGGCCAGCAGTAGAAGGATTCTCCCCCGGCCCTCCACCGGGGGAAGGAGAGGCCCTGCTACCATCCCCTGGAAAGAACTGGAACCCATCTCTGAGTTGTCCACCTCCAGCCTGGCGTTTAGCCAGGCTGAGGAGCGGACTGGGCGACATCCTGCAACCACCTCCACGGCGCGGCCCGGAGAAGGCTGCTGCTGGGGCCGGACGGGAGGAGGGAGGGCGCCCTCGGCGGCGAGCGGACTGAGGCGACTGGGCCGGCGGCTGGTGCAGCAGCCGCCGGCCGCCGGCCCACACGGCTCGTGTATTCTGCTGTTAGATCCGCATTAAAGAACCATCTCAACTGTTAAATAACAGATTTAAGATTATAATACGATCTGATTTGTCTTATTTTAAATAAACACAAAAAACAGAGATGAAAACTAAACTTAAGTAATACATTTACTTTTGCTATGTTTGAATAAATGTTCAGTAATATCTTCCAGAGATTTTTTAATTTTGGCACTATTTTTTCTCTAAATAATGTCGATATGGCAACTAGTATGTAACGATTATGGCACAGACATTGAATGGATCTTCCAAATGATTCATTAGATGAACAATCCCCTTTCACAAAGCCTAATTCAGCTCCAGACCCCAGGAAATCATTCATTTATCACGAGGCTCCTTTCTGCCTCAGGCTATAAGTTCTACATTACAATTACGTGATTTCCTATGGACTTTTGACCAAAGCTTCACAAAGAAGACAAAAGACTCGTTGTGATCGCAAGACAAAGAAACAAACAGGTCTCTGTCCTTTTCAAGGACTGCTAAATGAACTCCAAGTGACACAGTTTAAAACTGCAAACTTCCAGAAAATGTTACAGAGAATGTATAAGAGTATGATTATTGGACTTTCATTCAAATAGCCTTCGACATAGTTTGTTAGCGTGTTTACAACTGATGCACGTGACTATTATGCTTGTATATCACTCTCAAATTCATGCAATTATGTAACTATTGAATGAGTGGATCAAAAGACACCGTGTTTGATACCTCGGTGCTCGTATTGACATGATAAAGCAGATGAGTTGAATGAAATCTTTATAGAATTAATTATGTCCTTATAGTAAGAAATTAGGTCTAAATGTACCCTCTGCTTGAGAGCAGGAAACTAAATGACTATAGATAATCCAATTTTATGGGAGGGGTGGAGGCACAGTCACCCCTGAACCCTAATTGGCCAGAATCCATCCAGGGGATGGGCAAATTTCTGAGTTTAACCTCAGACCACAGCTGAAGACTGTGGGTTTTGTTCGAGTGCAGAGTGTGTTGTTCGCGAGACGTTCACCGCTGGGTGTTCACGCGTGTTCACGTTGGTGTTCACGGAGTGTTCACGTTCTGTTCTTTGTTCAGTCAAGAGCTGTCCAGCGCGGTTCCAGAATCCGCCAAACAGACCATCAGAGAAAATGGGTTAACAGATTCCATTCAGGCCATCTGCTCTTCTCTCACTTTCCTTTCTTTTACTTAAAGTTTATTTTCTTTCCGTAAGTCTCGGGTTGTGCTAAGTTTCGTCGCAAAGTTACTCAACAAGTTTCCAACAGCGGGTTTCAACTTCGGACAACGCCCACAAGACTCTCATCCAGCCGCCAAACACGCCACGTGATTGGCTTCCCAAGACGTCAATCAAAGACACGACCAGACCTTCAGCGAATCAAAGACCCGAGGGAACCCTCTCCAGCCAGGACCAAAAGGGCAGCCTTTGTCAGACGACACACGTGAGACAAACGCAAATAATACCTCTAGATTTTAAGCTGAAATGGTGCATTAGATCAAATGTAATAACCCCGCCTAAGAAACGATAGGAGGATGAATTACTGATCAATGGTTTCTTCAGGTCATGTGTCATAAATGTACATTGCTTGGGATTTCGTAATTTCTCTCTCTTATTTCTTTCCTCACTTTCTTCCTTTCTGCAACGTATGAATGTGTGAGTGCGTGTGTTTATGTTAGATATTAGTTTGATGTGTTAGAGTAATCAATAAAGTTTCGTTTGTAGTCAAAGATAACTGTTCTTGTGTTATGTGCTTATGAATTTAATGTCTTGAACTGCCGATCTAAGTTACCTGGCTGTTAAATAGTGTTTCACTATTGTTCGGATATTAATATCCGCTGCAGAGTTGATATTTACGGCCCGTTCAAATGAACGCTCATTTGCTTGGCTGTAAATTAGACTCTCGCAAAATTCCCTATGAATTCATTAATTCATTCATTTGAGCTACAGAGACTTGTTTCCCTTTAACAGACTCCCCTTTAAGTTCTCACATATCGGTGGACGAATAAAGTTAAGGTGTAAACATTAATTCTGAATTATTTATAAATGATAGCGTAATTCGAGTCTCTTTCATTTTAATTCAAATTCCCCGTTGAGTTATTATTTAATCGGACTCATTGTCGCTACAGTATTTTGGTGGAGATAATGCGGGCAGTTTAATCTAAATTATAAGCATATATATCGAGAATTTATCTTTGAATTACATTTTGAGAGATCAGACCAGCGGCGCCAGACGCGTCTCTGTGTGTGTGTGCGCGCGCTCGAGTGACGCAAGGGCGCGCGCCTATTTGAAAGTCCTGTGAATGAATGCTGTAACCCAAGTCTGTCTCTACTCTAAAACTGCATTAGAGTAATTTAAGATCTTAGATCTCACACTATACGATAAGGTAAGAATTAAGCGTGTTCCTTAATTTCTAGAATGCCTCGTTTATAGCCGAATTGATGTCATTGCGTGTTCCAGTGTCATTAAATAGCTATACGTATATCAGTCAGCCAGAGAACTGAACGAACCTAAAACTGCATAAAAGTTGAAATACCCTGCGAGGATTAATCTCCTCACAGCGCGGTCAGATCAAGCGTGTTCCTTGATCGATTTATTAAAGCATTGTATGAATTTATAGCTATTAATTCAGTGCGTGTCCCACTGTAATCCGAAGCTATATCTTCCCCGTGCTAAACAGCTGAAAGCTTGCCGGTTTGTATATTCATTTCGTGAAACACTGCGTGTCCCAGTGTGACTTAAAGGAGAATGTTTAGACCCAAGTAAAGCTGATATTGAGAGAATCAACAGTAAAATAAACCTGTTGTTTTATATGCACAGACAGATCAAGCGTGTTCCTTGATCGATTTATTAAGGCATTGTATGTATAGCTATTAATTCAGTGCGTGTCCCACTGTAACTCGAAGCTATATCTTCCCTGTGCTTAACAGTTAAGGGCTTGCCGGTTGATATATCATCTCGTAAAGCACTGCGTGTCCCAGTGTGACTTAAAGGAGAATGATGTGACCCGAGCAAAGCTGATACTGAAAGAATCAACAGTTGTCTGAAAACCTGTTGTTTTTATATGCACAGACAGATCCGCCGAGATCACTAGTGTTCTATTTGCAGCGCAAAACTGTAACATTGAACTGTAACTAAAGTTTCATCTCACTCTTAACAAACTGAGTGATAAGCCCCACAGAGCAAAACCAGCTGCGCGTGGTGTTCCTTATTTTGATTTTCATTGTTGAAATGTGCGGACGTTTCACGTGATACACTCGATTGCACGTGCTAAACTTATGTGTAACTTAAAGGGTGGAAAGCGCTGACTTTCCTAAGTTACCCATAACTGTATACTGTCTGCAATTCACATGGTTGCCGCTAGCGTTTGTCTGTCGCCATAGTCACGACTGCGGCACGGAAGTCAACCAGCGCTTCCGGATAAACTCAGCGCATGCGCAGTACGTCGAAGCCATATCGTAAACAAACCTTACGGTAGCCACTGGCTAAGCTAATCGAAGCAGTTGTTTACATTGAAGCCTAAATACTAAAGCTTTAGCATTAGTTTCAGGTATCCACCGTATTAACATACGTATAAATACAGTGTCGGTTTGAGTCACTTTAAAGTGATTTAACCATTTAAACACCTCAACTTTATGTACACCTGTTGGTCTTTCTTACTTTCTCTTATCTTTCTAATACATTACGTTATACTCTACTTTAAGGGAAAATATTGGTTCACAATTATTAATTACTTTAACTACATTTTACTTGAAAAGGAAAGATAATGGTTTGCAATTATTAATTGTTAAGTTTGAATTTAATAAAAAAATTCAAGAGTCATTCCTCAAAGTCATGTAAAATGATTTTAAAGTTATTCTAAATATTCTGGAATTTACTCATTTTCAGAATTTCTAAATTTCTCATTGAGATGCAATTACTTTAGATATAAAGTCTGGAACCTTAGAAGTTCAAGTGAACCACTAAATTGATACCTATTACCAAACCTTTTGGACTCACACTTGTTCATTATTTTATTGCGTTAGACCCTCCTTTATCCTCTATTCCTATTGTAGCTATTCACTTAGCCACTTTATTTTATTTACTCATTTATCTCTTTATTTAATTTTTCTTTTTCTCATTGTAGCCTAGCTTGGAGGCAACACACCTGAGCCTCAATAGAAGACAGTGCCAGATTCCTATGAGTTTCAAAATAAATCAAGACAAAATCGAGACAATCCTCGGTGACTAAATTTTTATTTTGTGTGATTAGTTGACCATCAACTATCACTTTTATACTCGTAGTCAGACAAAGGCTTCAGAGCCATTTGCGGGGCCGGATCTCCTTCCTTTCCTCCCTTCTCCTCACGTCTGCCCTGTTCTGTCCTGCTCTATTCCATCTTATTCTTCATATTTATAGGGAACAAGCCTGGAAGAACCATTGATCATTTCTAAAAGAAAGAGAACGATAACCCTTCCCAGAGAAGCAAACCAGTAGGCAGTTGATTGGTAATCAAACCCTCCTTTGTTCTCCATACTTTCCCTGCATTTGTAAACGCAATTTAAAATTTTGACATATCCAAGTTCATTTAACAGAGACAACTGTTGAGCCACCGTCGCCTTCAACGCATCCCTGCGTAAGCGGTCCGCCTGTAAGGTGTGTGGTGTCAATCCTGTCAGACTAGAAAAAGGTTTCAGCATTATTATTGTATTGTTTTCATCTGTAACATAAACAATAATATTGTTTCCGTTTTGAAAAACAGATTTTCAGTGATAGGAAGTATTTTATTGAAAAAAAATATTTCTCCCAGTGAAAGTATTTTTGTTTCTTTCAATTGAAATAGGTTTTTAACCTTTTCTCTCTTTCTCCCTTACTAAGCTGAGTGACATAGTCCTCGCATCACGATTTGGAAACAGCTTTCCATTGATAGAATTTTGTTTTTAGAAAAAAGAGAAATTCTCCAAGTGAAAAGAAAATTGTTTCAATCTATTGAGATTTGTTATAACTCTTTTCTCTCTCTTTCCCTTACCTAGTTGAGTGACAAAGCCTTCACATCACTAGCCTATCTGTCTACACTGAGACCAACACTTAGTCATCACCACACGTCACTATTGGTGTACAATCACTGAAACGACACTTAGCTGTTCCACCACACATAGGCTTATACCCCACACAGATCTGTGTCAGTCTCTTCTCCCAGCGTACCAACATGTCGCAGATGACAAACCCCACTGCCCAAGGGGAAGATGTGGACGCCTGTCTCAGAGGCATTACAGACTGCCTCACACCAAAGACAATTGAACTGTTATTATTTTTAATAATAATCCTGATTCTGAGAAGGTTCCTGACACATGATTCAAGCCAGAACGACAACCACATGGAACTAGCCAAGATCACCTGTTCCCTAAGCAACGCCTTCACAGCCCAGCTGACACTACGCGACAAGCACGTCATCCACCTTCAAGAGGAGCTGACACGTGCCCAAAACCGCATAGACAAGCTGGAAGTGAAAGTCCAGGATGACTTCAAGCATCAGACCACGGAGTTCCTGAGAGAGCTGATGCACACTCAACGCTGCACAGACCAGCTCAATGCTAAAGCTCAAGACAAACTCAAAGTGCCCGACGAAGCGGAGCAAGAAACAAAGAAACAAGTTGACAAGCTCCAAGAAGCCCTTGCAGTCGCCGAACGTGACAAACAAGAGTTAAAGACTGCACATAAACATCTGGTAAACCAACTCCAGTCTGCTGAACATCAGCTAGAGAAAGCCAACGCTGATATTAAAGACCAGAACTCTAAAATCAAGGCTCTGGAAGACCACCTTGAAAGGTACAGCACTGAGATGGACCATCTGACCCGACAGCGAGACGACGCCAACGACGAGCTCTACGCGGTCAGATATGAACTCAATCATGCTGTCAAACAGAGACCAGAGCCAAGAAGGGAGAGAACTCCCTCAGCATCACTACTGCTGAGTAGAACCCAGTCCCCCTTCCAAGAACTGCCACACAACGGACGAAGTGAATGGCCACAACCTAAAACGTCACCGGCCTTCACCACAGAATTCGTCCCGGCCAACAAAAGAGAGCTCATCCAAGTAGACTCCGAACCTGCACAGAAGATGACCTGTGAGAACCTCGACAAGCTCGCTAAGAACATCACCCAGTTCAACCCAAACTCCCCGGAGGGCCACGACATCCAGGCCTACCTCCGAGATATTGACTTCTACCTTGAGGCAAGACCTCATGTGACGAACCGAGACAGGTTGTACCTCCTCAGAGCCACATCCAGTCCCGAGGTACAAAGCTTTCTAGACCGGCAACCTGTTCACGTAAAGTATAACTACCAGCTACTACGTGAGACGCTGACCCAAGAGTTTACAGGCCCAGAGTCTGAACACGGACCGTTAATCGCCTGGGAAACCAAACAAGGTCGACAACAGATTCCCCAGGCCTACTACCGCCGTTTCCGACAAGCCTACTTTGGTGCATATAACGAACCTGAACTTGAAGAGGATGTGAACTTCAAAATCCTCTTCCTGAGAAATCTGCACCCTGGAGTGAGTCGTCATCTAGGCATCATGGCTTGCCCATACACGATGACAACCCAACAGCTGCGTGACCTGACACACAAGGCCTACATCAAACAAAAGATGGCCTCAAAGAAAGGTTTGAAAACATCCGCAGTGTCAAACTCCGTCAGCCAAGACCCAAGCCTTGTACTGGACGACACCCAGTGGCATGACTACACTACAGTCCGTCATGAAGAGCACAGAGAACGTGACTCCCATGACAGCTACCACACCAACCGCTGGGAAAAGCCATGGGACCAGCCTCGCTTCTCAAGAAACCCTAAAGATGCCAAAGGCCATCATCGTCCCACACATTCCAGAGCATCTAACGTGGGTAAGCGACGACAAAACCTACCTCGGCACCACTCAGTCAAGCACAGCACTGAGTACGCCCAAGAACAAGACTCTCATGCCAATGCCAGACCCAAACAACCAAACGACCACTGGCACACGCAAAGCAGCGATTCACAAGAAGTCATGCAGCTAGTGAGAGAATTCCTCGAAAGCAATGAAGAGGACAGGAAATGGGACGAGTCAGATTCTGATTGACACGCCCTCCAGAAAAGGGGGGACCAAAACAGACTAGAACAGATCTGACCATACATCCACTGTTACATACACTACATAACTTACATACTCGTTAACATACAGAAGTTAACGACATCTGCCATGGAAAACATTCAACAAACATGTTCTTCTCATAGGTAGAAACTAGCTTCAGAAACTAGCTTAGCATGGACCCGGCTACACTCATCATAGGAAACATTGCACAATCTACCCAACAAGTAGAACACCTCTCATTAAGATAGATTACACGACACCTTAGCTGCACGAGTAGTTGTAGGCAAGACCTAGAAACACGCAACCACTTTGTTTTGTTTCACCTCTTCCTTCCCTCTCCTTCTTCTTTCATTAGGTAAAATACCTGTCTACCCCATAAGGGTCAAGGTCACGATATAGGGATTGATGCACCACGCCTAATATCGGCAGGCCACCTTTAAACGAATGTGAGCTAGAGAGCTCCATGATTAAGGGGTCACCTCATTTTTACCACAAATGATGTCACCACGTCGTGAAGAAAGGTACAACGGTCTCAACCTAGTACGATTTAGAAGAGAAGAAAACAAACAAAACTATTTTAATCACAGAATTTGGTCAAAGAGTCACCGTACCGAGCCAAATTAGAATAACAATACCAAAGTTAAACTACACTACGTCGACACGATAATCCGAGGAAAGTTAAAACATAAACTTCAAGTTAACCTTAAGTTTAAAGTTTAAACCCGTTAGTACTCAGATAATCTAATGCCCTGCACCAGTACAGTGGCCAATCATGGAGGTGTTGTCTTGTTGTTTGTTGTGTATGTGTCTGCTTCTACTCCCTGTGTCTCTACAGCGTTCGCCGATGTCTTCATCCCAACACATCGACTAACGAAGGGGGGAATGTAACGATTATGGCACAGACATTGAATGGATCTTCCAAATGATTCATTAGATGAACAATCCCCTTTCACAAAGCCTAATTCAGCTCCAGACCCCAGGAAATCATTCATTTATCACGAGGCTCCTTTCTGCCTCAGGCTATAAGTTCTACATTACAATTACGTGATTTCCTATGGACTTTTGACCAAAGCTTCACAAAGAAGACAAAAGACTCGTTGTGATCGCAAGACAAAGAAACAAACAGGTCTCTGTCCTTTTCAAGGACTGCTAAATGAACTCCAAGTGACACAGTTTAAAACTGCAAACTTCCAGAAAATGTTACAGAGAATGTATAAGAGTATGATTATTGGACTTTCATTCAAATAGCCTTCGACATAGTTTGTTAGCGTGTTTACAACTGATGCACGTGACTATTATGCTTGTATATCACTCTCAAATTCATGCAATTATGTAACTATTGAATGAGTGGATCAAAAGACACCGTGTTTGATACCTCGGTGCTCGTATTGACATGATAAAGCAGATGAGTTGAATGAAATCTTTATAGAATTAATTATGTCCTTATAGTAAGAAATTAGGTCTAAATGTACCCTCTGCTTGAGAGCAGGAAACTAAATGACTATAGATAATCCAATTTTATGGGAGGGGTGGAGGCACAGTCACCCCTGAACCCTAATTGGCCAGAATCCATCCAGGGGATGGGCAAATTTCTGAGTTTAACCTCAGACCACAGCTGAAGACTGTGGGTTTTGTTCGAGTGCAGAGTGTGTTGTTCGCGAGACGTTCACCGCTGGGTGTTCACGCGTGTTCACGTTGGTGTTCACGGAGTGTTCACGTTCTGTTCTTTGTTCAGTCAAGAGCTGTCCAGCGCGGTTCCAGAATCCGCCAAACAGACCATCAGAGAAAATGGGTTAACAGATTCCATTCAGGCCATCTGCTCTTCTCTCACTTTCCTTTCTTTTACTTAAAGTTTATTTTCTTTCCGTAAGTCTCGGGTTGTGCTAAGTTTCGTCGCAAAGTTACTCAACAAGTTTCCAACAGCGGGTTTCAACTTCGGACAACGCCCACAAGACTCTCATCCAGCCGCCAAACACGCCACGTGATTGGCTTCCCAAGACGTCAATCAAAGACACGACCAGACCTTCAGCGAATCAAAGACCCGAGGGAACCCTCTCCAGCCAGGACCAAAAGGGCAGCCTTTGTCAGACGACACACGTGAGACAAACGCAAATAATACCTCTAGATTTTAAGCTGAAATGGTGCATTAGATCAAATGTAATAACCCCGCCTAAGAAACGATAGGAGGATGAATTACTGATCAATGGTTTCTTCAGGTCATGTGTCATAAATGTACATTGCTTGGGATTTCGTAATTTCTCTCTCTTATTTCTTTCCTCACTTTCTTCCTTTCTGCAACGTATGAATGTGTGAGTGCGTGTGTTTATGTTAGATATTAGTTTGATGTGTTAGAGTAATCAATAAAGTTTCGTTTGTAGTCAAAGATAACTGTTCTTGTGTTATGTGCTTATGAATTTAATGTCTTGAACTGCCGATCTAAGTTACCTGGCTGTTAAATAGTGTTTCACTATTGTTCGGATATTAATATCCGCTGCAGAGTTGATATTTACGGCCCGTTCAAATGAACGCTCATTTGCTTGGCTGTAAATTAGACTCTCGCAAAATTCCCTATGAATTCATTAATTCATTCATTTGAGCTACAGAGACTTGTTTCCCTTTAACAGACTCCCCTTTAAGTTCTCACATATCGGTGGACGAATAAAGTTAAGGTGTAAACATTAATTCTGAATTATTTATAAATGATAGCGTAATTCGAGTCTCTTTCATTTTAATTCAAATTCCCCGTTGAGTTATTATTTAATCTGACTCATTGTCGCTACAAGTAAATACACAGAGTTTCGTCATCCTGGCATGTGTGGAAAGGGTTAAAACATGCGCGTTACAACTAACCCCGCGTTAGTTTGTGCCCCGCGCTCCCCTATGTATGTATGTATTAATAAGGATTAAAATTAATACCAGTAAATGTTGCTTTTTAAGATTTGGCTGGGGGGTGCCAATAAGGATTTCGCCTAGGGCGTCAAAATGGCTAGAAACGGCCCTGAGTGCCTGACCTCACAGATGAGCTTCTAGAAGAATGGTCAATTCTCATAAACCTTTTGGAAAGCCTTCACAGAAGAGTTGAATCTGTTATAGCTGCAAAGGGTGGGCCAACTCCATATTAAACCTTTGGATTAAGAATGAGATGTCATTAAAGTTCATGTAAATGCAGGCGTCCCAAAACATTTGGCAATATAGTTTATGTTTATGTATCACATTGCCAATCATCATTTTTCACTGAACATCCCTCTCTTTCAAATAAGGGCCAAGATTTTACAGTGTTCACTGAGCTCAAGTACAGGCGGCATTGACTGGTCAAGGAGTCAGGTCAGGATCATGCCACTGGAAAAGTGCAAAGACACATTAGCCACATTCACTAGATCATTTAACATGGGCCATTTATCTCTTGAGGTGTCTGGTGATGTTTCACTGGTATAAGAATAACAACTTTAGAGGTTGTTAGAGCACTTTTTATGGATTTGACTTGTTTGAGCTTTATAGGCCTCCGGGGATTGAGCGCAGAGCTGTTTCTGTCCTCTCGTGTGCATTTCCCTCGCAGTTCACTAAATAAAACAGCAAAAGAGCCTCAGAAGATCAGCCTGAAGGTGGGCTTTCTTATTTGCTTTTTGAAGATTTCTTTGAATCAGTTTGAGGGAAACAGAGAAATGGGAAGGCTGGCATAATAATTACTATTTAATTGTCTTTTTTTAATGTGAAGACATCATGCGTGTTATCAAAAGAGACTTTTAATCTCCCACTGAGTTTGTTGGACAATGTCGTGAATGGATATAAACAGTGCGCTGTTGTGTGATTGCGTTGGTGTGATCCTGCTAATGATGCTTGTGTCACGTCCTCCATACCATTAAGTTGTCTGCATATTATTGAGACTAGTAATGATGCAGTATCAGTAACAGTTTTCTCAGGGGAGGCAACAGAGGCAGTGCCTCCTCAAAAAAAAGATTAGATGAAAAATTAATTAGTATAAAAATAAATCACAAATATTATGAAGAACATTGCATAGTCAGGGTTGTCATCTGGGGGAGACTGTGTTTGTTCTGTGCTCCAACACTGTTTAACATGAACACCAGTGGGAAAGGGTTCAGAGAGAAGCAATGTCTCTTTTACCTCCTTTGAGCTCATTATGTTCCCTTTGTGATCATAAAATGCAGCATGAGGCAGTAAGGTAATGTTTTTAGTTAAAGCAGGGGCTAACTGGACTATGCTAACCAGCCAAACCAACTCTTGTGGAAAATAAATAAGCATACAGTACTTTTAAAAAGAGTACTTATAAATTAAATGTAGTAGAGCTTAAATAGAGCTTATAATATAAAAGAAGATATTTAGAAGAATGTTTGTAACCAAGCAAGATAGAGCAACTATTGCCTACCATAGTAGGACAAAAAATACTATGGTAGTCAATGGTTGCTCTCTCTGCTTTGTTACAAACATTCTTCTAAATATCTTCTTTTGTGTTCATACAGGTTTGGAACAACTTGAGGGTGAGTAAATGATGACAGAATTTTCATTTTTGGGTGAACAATTCCTTTAAGTGTAACGTTAACTCCAAGGAATATTAAGATGACTTTAAAAAATACAACTTATTAATAGAATAAATAAAATTGTATTGTATTGTATTTCCAGGGAAATAACTTATGGCAATCAATTTCTTTTCAGCTCTCCAGGAGATTTTTCAAGCGCATGTTTGTGCCTCTCAGAGTTGATTATGCCATAGCTGAAATTAACTAGTGTTTAATGAGCAAAATATGCCGAGATATGAACGGGTCTGAAGTAGCTTGTGAAAAAAGCTGCAGTCATTAACTCAGCAGGTTGAGTGTGATTGTTCCTACACAGCGCTATACAGTTACACACACACACACACACACACACACACACACACGCCATTGATAGCATTACTTCAGCGTTATTACCCAGTGTTATGTCAGAAAACCAGACCTCAACAATATAATCCTGCTCATGTGGCTATTTCCCTGAAAGATCCCAAAGAGTTCCAATGTAGAGATGAATTACTTGCACAAATATGAATTTGAAGCACCCCGAAGGTGTTTGTGCAGCTGGCTCTCAGTTTCAGTGTGTGTGTGTGTGTGTGTGTGTGTGTGTGTGTGTGTGTGTGTGTGTGTGTGTGTGTGTGTGTGTGTGTGTGTGTGTGTGTGTGTGTGTGTGTGTGTGTGTGTGTGTGTGTGTGTGTGTGTGTGTGTGACTGATGGCTACTTCCCTAAACGTCTAATCAGGACTGCATCAAGAATTTCAATATTTCATGCTAAAGTTTATTTGTATTTAAATTACATAAATTATCATGAATTACCATGCACCTGCAAAACTTTACTTGGCAAAGCTTGACATAAAACCTATAGAGTGGTGCAGGAATGACGTCAGAACCTGGAAGTCTAATGCGCACAGTTTCCTTTGAGATTTTCCTATGGGGTTTTTCAATTTCTGAGTAAAATAAGGCCTGTTGTAAAGATTGACGATACTTTGACGTTTTGTTCTACAACGTACACTGCACACACTCACACCTCAAGCGGTCTTATACAGTTACTTATTAAAAACGTTAAAAAATGAACAACTTAAGATTTCATTCTGTTTTGGTTTTGTTTGCATGTTCCTAATCATTAGTCAATTAGTTCACACCTGTTCTGTTTCTCCTTTGATTAAAAGGATAGTTCACCCAAAAATTTAAATTCTGTCATAATTTAGCCCTGGGACACACTTTCCCCTCTTAACCGATTTCGAAACTGTATAGGAGACCACAGACAAAATGACAGTTTCAAATGATTTTTAGCATTATAATCATCTGAACGCACACACTAAATGATTTAGCCGGAAAGCGAGACCACACATTTGTTGATTGTAGGAACGATTTCACAGTGACACGAGATCTCACGGAGACTTGCAAGATCAAACGTGACTTGAGAAGAAAAACAAATGGAGGACAATCGACGTTGTCAGCTGGCTCTCCTGGAGCATGTTCTGTTTTACAGTGAAAAACAAAATAGGGAAAGAAAAAAAAAAAAAGAAAAAAAAATGAATATGTGATCTTTGTCAATACTCCACTTCTGTGGCATGTTTGCGGCTGCCAAGTTTCAGCTATTGAAGCACGCAACATCCGGTAGGTGACGCTTGCTCACTCTCATTGGCTATCACGGATATCACTTCAGAGGCAGCCGAATCAAGAATTATACATATCAAACATGTTTCATCAAAACTATCAAACATGGCGGCTCCAACGCGATTGGGAGCAGTAAAATAATCGTAATAACACCACACAATTGAGGATTTTTTTGGGACAAAAAGTGGCAACAAGCCTTGAATTGGGCCACACCCCTCAATCGCAAATCGGGTTCAAAATTGGGCTTAAAACCTTCAAGTGTGTCGCCAGCCTTCTTTGTGAACACAAATGATGATACTTTGAAGAATTACATTTACATTAGATTTAATCATTTAGCAGATGCTTTTATCCAAAGCGACTTGCAAATGAGGAAAGCAATAGAAGCAAATCAGACAAACAAGGGGCAACATCATGCAAGTGCTGTAACACGTCTCAGGTAATCTAGTGCAGTACACATAGTACAGTACACACATATATACACATACATACACATATATATAGTAACGGTGACTGCCAGATAAAAATAAAAAATCAAATAATTTTAAATTTAGATTTCGGTCAATTAATTTGGGCGCCAGACCGCCAACCCAGATAGCATGAAATGCCACTCGTTACATAAATCAACTCAAAGTCAAAATTCAATATAAAAATCACAAAGAACATAGGATGTGGTTTAGAAAAGGTTGTATTTCACAGAAAAAGGGAAAATTAACAAACACAAAATAACAATATTAACCACAATCCACTCTCAATTCTGGTGGATAACCACAAACATAATTTTAATTCAAATCATTTTCATTTCAAAAGTACCTGTTCTGCCCTTTATCTCAAACGCCTTGCTTGAGTATGCAGTCAGATAACGCCTCCCAAAGACAACAGACGCAAGGATTGATTTCCAAACTTTACTGTTGCCCAAGGAATAACGTAAAACTGCTAAAATACAAAATTCGAAATTCTACTGTAAGTGTACAACATCTACATGTTCAAATATTGTCTCCCAGTTGTGGCCGGGGGCAGTCGTGGCCTAATGGTTAGAGAGTCGGACTTGTAACTGGAAGGTTGCAGGTTCGAGTCTCAGGTCCGGCAGGAATTGTCGGTGGGGGGAGTGAATAACCAGCGCCCTCCTCCACCCTCAATACCACGACTGAGGTGAGACCCTTGAGCAAGGCACCGAACCCCCAACTGCTCCCCGGGCGCCGCAGCAATATGGCTGCCCACTGCTCCGGGTGTGTGTTCATGGTGTGTGTGTTCACTACTGTGTGTGTGCACTTGGATGGGTTAAATGCAGAGCATAAATTCCAAGTATGGGTCACCATACTTCACTTCACTTCACTTTCACTTTCACAAATGCTATTTCTGCTTTGGCCGCTTCGGCCTCTGCTCTAGCCATTGCAGTGGCTGTGGTTACAGCTGATGAGCCTCTTGAATGCCGTGACGAGCATGATGCATTGGATGCTCGCCTCAGCGATCCAGATTTGACGCTTGACTTCGACATTGTAGAAGGAAGATCACCTTGTGAGCTTGCTTGCTCCCCGCCGTGGAGTTAGAAACGATACTCGGTTACTTAACGTAACCTCGGTTCTCTCTAGAAGAGGGAACGAGTATTGCGTAAGTTCACTTACGCTACGGGGAAGTATTCTTTCTTCGAGATTCTGAAAAACCACAAAATTATCCTTAATTTTTGTAACATTGTCAACGCAGTGCGGCAGCCTGGCAGACCATAGCAAGCTATTCCAGCGTGTCTATTGGCTGCACCGCTGGCAACTGCTGCAGCCTATCGGCGACCCTGCTTCGCGCCCCTCACGCCTCATTTGCCTACAGGTAGGGTGTGGCCACGTGTATATAAGCAGGGCTCGCAGGCTGGAAATTCGGTTTTCGTATTCTGAAGCGTAAAAGCCTGTGGGGCACACGGCAAGGAACGCAATACTCGTTCCCTCTTCTAGAGAGAACCGAAGCCGAAGCCTGCTGCCGTCCGCCATATTGGGGAGGAGCTGAAGTCTGTTGCCGTCCTCCAGGTTGGGGAGGAGCAGGGAGCGCGGGACGGGGACTCGCTTCCGGCCGCCCTCAGAAGGAGGAGCCACCGCCGGCCGCGGAGGAGTCTCGAGCCGTCCACCGAGCATCCAGCTCGGCGATCTCGGCCCTCGCGGAGGAGTGAGGGAGTATAAAGGAGGAGCGACGATAGTGAGGGACGAGAGAGGACCAGGCCTGGGCTTTATGTTGTATTTTATTTTAGTTTTGTTATCCGCTGCAGTCGTCCGTGAGGGGCTGCAGCCTTTATTTTCACTTTGTGTTTATTTGTGTTTGTGTGTAGGCGGCAGTCGGCCGCGAGGGGCTTCCGCCGCCATATTTTATTTATGTTTGTTTGATTAAACATTTTGAATGTTCTCCGGTTCCCGCCTCCTTCTTCCCATACAAACAAGCTTTACTACAATCGCAAAAAGGTTTTTACGCTCGCATGAGGTGGTTTTTCAGGCAATTCGAAAAAGGAAATTTTCGCAAAACTGCAATGGAAACAGTTTTTTCGCATTTACAGGTCACCTGGTACAGTCATGCATTGCCCCCACATTGAGCCTACATATATTTTTTTCCACTCAAGTATGTCTAATAACGAGATCTTATGTCGTTAAAATGACATATATTTTCTCCTAATAAGGAAAGTGGCGTAACTTTATAATGACGGACCACGGTGCATCCACAAATATCATATATATCGAGTACGCATTAAATGCCTTTCCGATCAGATATGAGATAGGAAAAGGAAGTACAGATAGTTCGGCAAAAGGCGGATTCGAACCTCAGGTCAAATTGCGTCAAAACTTAGTGCCACGCCCATTACCCCTACACTATCACGACTGGCAAATACTGATGAAGTGTTCCCAGATGAATACAGAATGAACGCGTGCTTGGAATTGAAAAGTCTTAACGTTACTTCTGGCCCGATGGATGGGTTCTCTCCCGCGCGTTAATCCTTTTTATAGAATTATGCATCGCTGCTGTTTATCTATCACACAACTGCAATTTATAGGCTAAGTGAATAGGTAAACACACTTTATGAACTCACAGACGCGAGTCTCAGCCACGTGACATACATGAGACAGCCTGACACCTAATTGCCTAACACAGCTGTCAATCAAACTCATCAAGCATTATGCAAAAACCATAGACTGTAAAAAAAGTACATTTTATTTATTTTAGTATTTGAGATGCTATACATTTTTTTTAATTACGTTAAAATAATTTAAACAACTGTTATTTAACAAATATTATTATATTTGTATAATAAACTGGGGGGGGCTAGTCATCATAGTGGGCGGGCCTGTGCCCGTCAGGTTCTTCCGCTGGCTATGCCCCTGCTACATAGACTTCACTATAAAATATACATTGGTTCTTATTAAAGCTACTTTGCTAAAGTTTTTCAGTCAAGAGCAGTGAGTGATTTTCTCTTTGTCTTTTGTTGTTGTATTAACATTAAAGGGATCGTTCACTCAAAAGTGAAAATTCTGTCATCGAGAAATGAATACAGGTTTAGAAAAATATTAGAGTGAGTAAATAATGACATAATTTTACAGGTGAACTGTCCCTTTAAGGACAGCGTGTTCACTGGGCTGCGGTGTATGGTGTCAATTTAAGACCTGCGTGCATTTAATATACAGACACGCCGATTTTACTTTCACTTTAGACATAACCGACTGTGTTTATGTTAATCTTGTGCATATTTGACAGTATTAGCGAAGTAAGACGACTACTTAGTCCAGTAATCGCGTGTTTGACAGGCATTTAGTGCGCTCGCTCGGAAAAGCGAATGTTTAACCGGCAAGGCTGTAAAACGCATACAAATAATGTTTTTTGAAATGAAACTTTCGTGATTGTGAATAACTATAGTGTTCCGTGAGTATAACTCTACCACTAACTTGTGATGTGAATGTATGTTGCGTTGTTTAGTATATTGGGATGGAGGCAAATGATAGAATTTGTAGAAAAATAATTATTTAAATGCAAAACCGAAAAAACGTAAAGTGCGTACCGAACGGTTCAATATTATATTGAGTATTGTGGCATCCCTAATATATATATGTGTATATATTACACTCACCTAAAGGATTATTAGGAACACCTGTTCAATTTCTCATTAACGCAATTATCTAATCAACCAATCACATGGCAGTTGCTTCAATGCGTTTAGGGGTGTGGTCCTGGTCAAGACAATCTCTTGAACTCCAAACTGAATGTCAGAATGGGAAAGAAAGGTGATTTAAGCAATTTTGAGCGTGGCATGGTTGTTGGTGCCAGACGGGCCGGTCTGAGTATTTCACAATCTGCTCAGTTACTGGGATTTTCACGCACAGCCATTTCTAGGGTTTACAAAGAATGGTGTGAAAAGGGAAAAACATCCAGTATGCAGCAGTCCTGTGGGTGAAAATGATGCTAGAGGTCAGAGGAGAATGGGCCGACTGATTCAAGCTGATAGAAGAGCAACTTTGACTGAAATAACCACTCGTTACAACCGAGGTATGCAGCAAAGCATTTGTGAAGCCACAGCACGCACAACCTTGAGGCAGATGGGCTACAACAGCAGAAGACCCCACCGGGTACCACTCATCTACACTACAAATATGAAAAAGAGGCTACAATTTGCACAAGCTCACCAAAATTGACAGTTGAAGACTGGTCTGATGAGTCTGGATTTCTGTTGAGACATTCAGATGGTAGAGTCAGAAATAAACAGAATGAGAATATGGATCCATCATGCCTTGTTACCACTGTGCAGGCTGGTGGTGGTGGTGTAATGGTGTGGGGGATGTTTTCTTGGCACACTTTAGGCCCCTTAGTGCTGTAGCGATTATGGGTGCAGACCTTATAGATGAATGAATCTTCCAAATGATTCATCAAATGAACATCCCTTCCACAAAGCCCCAATTCAGCTCCAGACCCCAGGAAATCGACCATCTATCACGAGGCTCCATTCTGCCCGGGGCTACTGCTTCTATATTATAATTACTTGATATCCTATGGACTTTTGACCAAAACTTAGACAAAGAGGACAAAAGACTTGTTGTGATCGCAAGACAAAGAAACAAACCAGATCTCTGTCTTTTCAATGACCGTTAAATGAACTCCACGTGACACAGCTAAAACTCCAAGCAAACTCCCAGAAAATGTTACACATTGGAATGCATCAGATTACTGATTATTGGACTTTCATTCAAATAGCCTTCGACATAGCTCTGTTTACAACTGATACACGTGACTATTATGCATGTATATCATTCCCAATTCCTGCAATTATGTAACTATTGAATGAGTGGATGAAAAGGCACCGTGTTTGATATTTTTTTGTTTGTATGGTTATAAACCAACAGATGAGTTGAATGAAATCTTTATAGAATTTATCATGTCCTTATAGTAAGAAATTAGGTCTAAATGTACTCTCTGCTTAAGAGCAGGAAACTAAATTACAGTCACCCCTGAACCCTAATTGGCCAGAACCCATCCAGGGGATGGGTTCAGAACACAGACGAAGACTGTGTGTTCACTTTCTGTTCATTGTTCAGTCAAGAGCTGTTCGCAGCGTGGTTCCAGAATCCGCCAAGGCGACGATCGGACCATCTAAGAAAATTGGTTAACAGATTTCATTCAGGCCATCTGCTCTTCTCTCACTTTCCTTTCTTTTACTTAAAGTTTATTTTCTTTCCGTTAAGTCTCGGGTTCTGTTAAGTTTCGCCGCAAAGTTACTCAACGAGTCTCTAACAGCGCGCTTCAACTTCAAACAACGCCCACAAGACTTCCATCCAGCCGCCAACACGCCACGTGATTGGCTTCCCAAGACCTCGATCAAAGACACGACCAGACCTTCAGCGAATCAAAGACCCGAGAGAACCCCTCTCCAGCCAGGAAAAGGGAACCCCCTTGTCAGAGACGACACCTGCGAGACACAAACGCAAGTAACATCTCTAGATTTCAAGCTGAAGTGTTGCATTAGATCAAATTTAATAACCCCGCCTAAGAAACGATAGGAGGATAAATTACTGATCAATGGTTTCTTCAGGTCATGTGTCATAAATGTATATTGCTTGGGATTTCATAATTTCTTTCTCTTAAGACTTATTCTTTCCTCACTTTCTTCCTTTCTGCAACGTATGAATGTGTGAGTGCGTGTGTTTATGTTAGATATTAGTTTGATGTGTTAGAGTAATCAATAAAGTTTAGTTTGTAGTCAAAGATAACTGTTCTTGTGTTATGTGCTTATGAATTTAATGTTTTGAACTGCCGATCTAAGTTACCTGGCTATTAAATAGTGTTTCACTATTGTACGGATATTAATATCCGCTGCAGAGTTGATATTTACGGCCCGTTCAAATGAACACTGGAAGAGTCATTTGCTTGTCTGTAAATTAGACTCTCTCAATTCCCAATGAATTCATTAAATTCATTCATTTGAGCTACATAGACCTGTTTCCCTTTAACAGACTCCCCTTTAAGTTCTTACATATCGGTAGACGAATAAGTTAAGGTGTAAACATTAATTCTGAATTATTTATAAATTATAGTGTAATTCGAGTCTTTTTCATTTTAATTCAAATTCCCAGGTGAGTTATTATTTTATCAGACTCATTGTTGCTACAGTGCCAATTGGGCATCGTTTAAATGCCACGGCCTACCTGAGCATTGTTTCTAACCATGTCCATCCCTTTATGACCACCATGTACCCATCCTCTGATGGCTACTTCCAGCAGGATAATGCACCATGTCACAAAGCTTGAATCATTTCAAATTGGTTTCTTGAACATGACAATGAGTTCACTGTAATAAAATGCCCCCCACAGTCACCAGATCTCAACCCAATAGAGCATCTTTGGGATGTGGTGGAACAGGAGCTTCGTGCCCTGGATGTGCATTCCACAAATCTCCATAAACTGCAAGATGCTATCCTATCAATATGGGCCAACATTTCTAAAGAATGCTTTCAGCACCTTGTTGAATCAATGCCACGTAAAATTAAGGAAGTTCTGAAGGCGAAAGGGGGTCAAACACAGTATTAGTATGGTGTTCCTAATAATCCTTTAGGTGAGTGTGTGTGTGTGTGTGTGTTTGTGTGTGTGTGTGTGTGTGTGTGTGTGTGTATATATATATATATATATATATATATATATATATATATATATATATATATATATATATATATATATATATATATATATATAAAACCGAATAGAATTGTTAAGTCTAGTCTTAATTGGTCAGGTGCTGCTGAAAAAGATGTGCCTTTAGATGTTTTTTGAAAATGGCTACTGACTCGGCTGCTCGAATTGAGATAGGCAGGTCGTTCCACCAGGTGGGAATGGTCCAGGAAAAAGTCCAAAGGTCTGTGAGAGTGATTTTGTGTCTCTTTGGGATGGCACCACAAGGCGTCATTCACTTGCAGAACGCAAGCTTCTGGAGGGTGCGTAAGTGTGAACAAGCGAGTTTAGGTATATTGGTGCAGTGCCTGTGGTTGCTTTGTAGGCGAGCACCAGTGCCTTGAATCTGATTTTATGTTGAGTTTTATTTTAGTTCTGTTATGTGTTGCTGCAGTCGACCGTGAGGGGCTGCAGCTTATTATTTTCATTTTGTGTTTTGTTTGTATGTAGGCGACAGTCGTCCGCGAGGGGCTGTCGCCGCCATTTTAGTTTGTGTTTGTTTAATTAAAACTTCTTTTGATTGTTCGCCGGTTCCCGCCTCCTTCTTCCCGTACAAACATACCTTTACTACAGTGGTGCCGAAGCCCGGGAGGAAGGAGGGACGCGCTGTCGAAGAGCCCTCGCAGCTGAGGGGGATCGCGGTGCCGCGGAGGTCGGGCAGCGCGGAGGAGAGAAGTCCGCGAGCGGCTGCCCGAAGCGGTGGTGCTGGAGCGGATGAAGGTCGGTGGGACGGAGAGCTCGCTGCCGTGCCCCTGGGTCGAGGTGGGGTGGCTGCCGTCCTAGAGGGAGCGCGGAGGAGTCACAGTGCTATATAGCACTAAAAAAGGTTCCCCTATGATTATGAGCCAAGAACCATTTTTGGTGCCATATTGAACCTTTTTTTTTTAGAGTGTATGGAAGTCAATGGGGTCCATCAACTGTTTGGTTACCGACACTCTTCAAGATATTTTCTTTTGTGTTCAGCAGGACAAAGAAATTCATACAAGTTTGGAATAACTTGAGGGTGAGTGGACAAACTGTTCCTTTAACTCTTGTTTATAAGCCTTGTTCTTTGTTCGATCTTGTGGTTGTTTCTCCCTGTTATTTGCCATTATATTTTGTGGATTGTCATATTAAAGACTTTTCTCTGAGTTATCCACTGAGTAATGCGCTTCACAATACAGCCACGCGTTACAATAGCTGCTTCAAAATTCGCGTTTTCGTTATGGGTGTGTGTAATTTACATAAGTATCGTCAAGTTAGGTTTACCACAGAACTTATTTTACACATAAATCAAAAAACCCCACTATAAAAACCTATAGGAAAATCTCAAAGGAACCGGCGGCGAGTTAGTCTTGCGGGTTCTGACGTCATGCACCATTCACATCGAATATGAGATGAAAATGTGAGACAAATCGCACCCGAAAGGTCTATTCACACCAAGACTGACATAAATATTTGTCTAGCAAGATAAAGACCTCTTCTCTAATACCAAAAAGACATAAGTCCCAATAACATTGTTATACCTCTACATCTGTCAAAATGAAAGCATTTTCACTTGAGGTTGAACATATTAGTAGATTTATAACTCTTTCATTCTCTTCTGTGTATTTATATTGCCCCGTGTGGTGTTTATTCACCAAGAAAGTGCTTTTGCTGTTTAGATTACAATACTATGTAAACTTTAGGGGATTTCCATGTTGTAGCTGTCAGTAAATTGTAATTGGTTGTTAATGTTGAAAAGCCTGTGATTAACTGTAAAATGTAAATGTGCAGGCGAGGAGAGCTGATGCAATCATCGTTTTTTGGGTAAAAAAGTGTGACGACAGTTGCAGTTCTGTAATATAGGCTATTTGAAAAAGGTTCACAGTCTTGACAGCTGCCATAGATGTTACAAGTAACATTCATTCAGGGATTGCTTTTCCCTTTGAAGCAGTGTGAGAAATATAATGGTTGTTTTGTGCATGCAAAAGAGCTCTGGTGCAGAAATACACATCTGTGTGGTGTCTATATCTATGCACAAAAATCAAATCAAATCAAATCACTTTATTTGTCACTCTACATATGCACAAGTGCAACAGTAGGTGAAATTCTTAGGTGCAGTTCCGAGCAAACATAGTAGTCATGACATGACATGTACAACATTTAAAGCAGCATCAGATTACACATCTGATGCGCACACAATTACTCACAGCACAGTATACACTACAATGAACAATAAATAATTTACACAATGTGAGTGTAGTTCTCACAGCTCTAAACAATATACACATACTTACAATATACATATACTTTAAACAATATACACTAAACATACACTAAACAATATACATTACGCTATAATAGTAATAATAATATACAATGTATAGTATAAAATATTATTCACAGATTGAAAAATTGAAATCCAAAGTGCAATAGATGCTGTATGATAAATAAATGTGTATATAATGTGTGTGTATCTACAGTGGGTTGTGCTGAGTGATATTCTGTCCAGTGTGTGTGTTATGATCCTGATGGATCAGGAGTTAAGTAGTCTGATTGCTTGTGGGAAGAAGCTGTTCTGGAGTCGGCTGGTGCGTGTTCTAATGATGCGGTACCGTCTGCCTGATGGCAGCAGTGAGAGCAGCCCGTGGTTCGGGTGGCTAGAGTCTCTGATGATCTTCTGAGCTCTCCTCACACACCGCCTGGCGTAAATGTCCTGGAGGGAGGGAAGCTCACCTCCGATGATGCAGCTGGCCGTGCGCACTACCCTTTGCAGGGCCTTGCGGCTGCGGGCGGTACTGTTGCCGTACCAGGTGGTGATGCAGCCAGTCAGCAGACTCTCTATAGTGCAGGTGTAGAAGCGTGTGAGGATGTGGCGGTTCATTCCAAACCTCCTCAGCCGTCGCAGGAAGAAAAGGCGCTGATGAGCCTTCTTCACAACGGCCTCGGTGTGGACGGACCATGAGAGTTCCTCTGTGATGTGGACACCGAGGAACTTGAAGCTGCTGACTCTCTCCACCGGTGCTCCATCGATGGTGATGGGGCGGTGTTCTCTCTCATTCCTCCTGAAGTCGACCACCAGCTCCTTGGTCTTGCTGACGTTGAGGGAGAGGTTGTGCTCCTGACACCACCGTGTCAGAGTGTGCACCTCCTCTCTGTAGGCCGTTTCATCATTGTCGGTGATAAGACCTACCACCGTCGTATCGTCAGCAAACTTGATGATGGTGTTGGAGCTGTGGGTTGCCACACAGTCATGTGTGTACAGGGAGTACAGGAGTGGGCTGAGAACGCAGTCCTGAGGGGCTCCAGTGTTGAGAGTCAGTGATGAGGAGATGTTACTGCCCATTCTGACCACCTGGCGTCTGTTTGACAGGAAGTCCAGGATCCAGCTGCATAACAAGCTGTTTAAGCCTAGAGCCCGGAGTTTCCCGTCAAGTATGGAGGGCACAATGGTGTTGAATGCTGAGCTGTAGTCCACAAACAGCATTCTCACATACGTGTTCCTCTTTTCCAGGTGGGAGAGAGCAGTGTGTATAGTGGATGAAATGGCATCATCAGTGGAGCGGTTTGTGCGGTATGCAAACTGCAGTGGGTCCAGTGAGGGGGGGAGAACAGAGCAGATGTGGTTTCTGACTAGTCTCTCAAAGCATTTACTGATGATGGGGGTCAGAGCAACAGGACGCCAGTCGTTTAAGCAGGTGGTTTTTGATTGCTTAGGTACAGGAACAATAGTGGACGTTTTAAAGCATGTGGGGACCACAGACAGGGAGAGGGACAGGTTAAAAATGTCCGTGAAGACTCCAGCCAGTTGGTGCGCGCACACTCTGATCACACGGCCGGGAATGCCGTCTGGACCCGCGGCTTTACGGACGTTCACCCGCCGGAAGGATCGGGTTACATCCGCGACAGATACGGAGAGTGCACTAACCTCTGTATCTTCAGCCGCGAGCTCTCTCTCCGCGAGGGCGGTGTTAGTTCCCTCAAAGCGTATCATATGTGCACATATTATTAACAGACTTTTAAAAAAGACAGGGTTTATTTTTTTAGGAGGTGTGTAAATACAAGCAGCTTGATGTCCAATGATCCTGTTCTGGAGTTGTTTACCAGAGACATTAAAATGCCTTGAGCATGTTGGCTTGTGTAGCAGAAGCAGCGGCTTGAGGAATATCGTCAAAAACTCGTCTCATTTGTGTTCATTGTAAAAAAAAATGCATATCTGATTAATGAACTTTTTGCATTAAGTGTAAATAAGACCATAGGAATCTATTGTTTTTATTCAAAAGTTTTTTCTTGAATATTTGTATGATGCACAATACTAGCCTTTTCAGCAGGGAAGCTAGATCTAAGTCTATTTTTTCATGTTCTACTTCTTTACTGCCTTAAAATCAGCATTAAACTGAAGTCACGATAGTCTTTTCTGTACTATTGTGACATCCGAGTAAAACGGCTTCTCTAACAAGAAAAAAATGTAAGACCGGACTTGATTTTGTCCATGGGGAATTGATTGAATTGTTGTGGTTTGCTATTGGTGGATCTCATGTGAGTGACAGGTTTGCCCCGCCCTCAGGCCAGTAAACGTGTCATCAGAGAAGAGAAGAGATGTCGCGGCAAAAGGGAGGGGAAGTTATTTTGATTAAAGATTAAGAAATTAACAGGGCACATGAATTTAAATAATAATAATAATGGTGTGCACGGATAAAACATTTATAATAAATACTGCAGTATTCCATTAAAAAAAGATGAATTGTCCATTTTGATTTGACTTTAAGGCCTGTTCACACCATAACAAATGTTTGATGCAAAAATTTGGTACAACAAACATTTTATGAACGCCTGTTCAGACGACTTGAAAATTCACATGCAACTTTTTTTTTCATGGATAGGTGTTCTAAACTATCCAACCAATACGTGTTGCACTTTTAGTCATGTGCCTAGAATTAGCTTTTAAAATTCAACAAGAATTAAATTTAATAGCAAATAAGTAGAAATATACAGAAATGAGAAATCATGTTTCCGGGTAACACACAAGACATTCTCAACAGAGCAACGAATCGATGATTCACTGTGGAAACAGACGCTAAGAAAAAGCATGCTCCAGAGAAGGCTCCAACCCCCGAGCCTAGTCCAGTGTTGGCTCCAGCCCCGGTCCAGAGTCCCGGGAAGGCTCCAGCCCCCGTCCAGAGTACCGAGAAGGCTCCAACCCCCGGGCCTAGTCCAGTGTTGGCTCCAGCCCCCGTCCAGAGTCCCGGGAAGGCTCCAGCCCCCGTACAGAGTCCCGAGAAGGCTCCAATCCCCGAGCCTAGTCCAGTGTTGGCTCCAGCCCCCGTCCAGAGTCCCAGGAAGGCTCCAGCCCCCGTCCAGAGTCCCGAGAAGGCTCCAGCCCCCGTACAGAGTCCCGAGAAGGCTCCAATCCCCGAGCCTAGTCCAGTGTTGGCTCCAGCCCGCGTCCAGAGTCCCGGGAAGGCTCCAGCCCCCGTCCAGAGTCCCGAGAAGGCTCCAACCCCCGAGCCCAGTCCAGTGTTGGCTCCAGCCCCCGGCCAGAGTCCCGAGTCGGCTCCAGTTTTTACCTCCCCATCCGCCCCATCCCTCCCTCTGTGTTTCCTGGACAGTGTGGGACGCCCATTTGACCAATCCCCCATTGCCACCAGGGAATCCCTTGTTAAAGTCCCTGTAAAGGCAATTCTGAGATTTGTTTCTAAACACATTATAAATGTTAGAAATGTATTGCTGAAACACATTACAAAGACTGTGACCTATGTAGTACTGAATTCAGAAGTTAGACCGTTACACAATTTTTCACCGTTGCTGTGTTCAGGATTTTCTGGGCAGGGCTAAAACGGTGGCTCGATGACGCACTGAAGTCACTGAGCATATGGCCCCTCCCCCTAAACTATCATAACTAGGCACATTCACATCAGTTTGCCCTCTCAATCGCGAGTTACTGTCAGTACTGTTAGTTACTATAGCCTACAACTTACAAAACAAAAACGATGATCAAGAAGAGGTGGATTAATTTTGTGAACAGCTGCCTTGATGGAGAGCTGAGGATCACCACCGACACCTGCCTCTGCAGTGACTTTATACCGGATCGTTTTACAAACTTTCACCGGAGACAACTGGGATTCACTGATAATCCGCTGCAGAACCGACTATCCCCCGCCCCGGCCTTCATCCTCCCGTCCCGCCGACATCTGGTACGTCGTGATCATAGACGGTCGTGATCAGTACGTAAGTGTTGTCTTATGTGCTACGGCAGCTTTCCTGCGAGTGGGCGCGGTTTCGGCAGCGGACAGCGGACCCCCAGCGTTTGAGAGCAGAGAATGCTGCTAATTTTTTCAAGTTTTTGATAAGCTATTTTATGTACTTGGCAGATTTTTTTATGATTCAAATTTGGCTGGGTGGTTAATAACACATTTATCTGTGGTGTGAGAAACTCAGAACACATGTTTAGTTTTGACTTTACATGGACTTTAAGTCATTAAAGAGGGGGTACTGTCAGGGTTCTCATTTGTCTGTTTTGTCTGTCTTATCTTGGTTTAATGTTTACTTGTTTGTTTTGTGCTTGAGCACATGGCTCTGTCTCTGTTGTCCATGTGTTCCTCTCTTTCAGCCTCCTTGTTTCCTGTTACCATGCCCCCTTGTTTAAGCCCTCGTTAAGTCTTCATTGTTCTATTGTTTTATTGTGTTTTATTTATTGTGTTCTCTTTCCCTCCTGTTTTGCCATTTTGTTGTATTAAGTGAGTTGTGTTTTTGCTACCTGTGACAACTTGTGCTTCACGTGCTTTCCTTGCCCGTTGTTGGTTTTCGTCATAGGTTGTTCCTGTCTACGTTTCCTGGTGTGTGGTTCGTCAAGTCTTGATGCTTTGTTCCCTGCCTTCTGTTGGACTGTGTTCACCTCCTCTCCCACCATCTCTTATCCTGCCTGCTGTGTACTTAATTTCATTCTGCGCCTGAGTCCTCTCTCACTGTTCCGTGACGCCTACCTATAATTAATTTGGCTGGACAACAAATTTTTTTTGGTCATTTTTCTCAGTTGGTAGGGCAGAATCGATATGGTTTATTTGATTGTACATGCTCTATTCTCCTAATTTTATATTTAGATAACTTTTTCTAACTTATAACTCAATATAAGTTTTCTAGATGTGAAGTTTTTTTTTTTTTTACACTCTTTTCCCAAAATTAAATCTCAAAATGAATATCCATTTTTCGTAGTGTAGGCCTACATTATAATTAAATTCACTTGTATACATTTATCGGTTATTGGCAAATAACACAAAAATTAATTATCATCTTATAGATATAAGGTAGAATATTTATGGAAAACGATCCTTCTGTCTGTCTGTTAGGCACCCACAGTATGGTTAATGTCCTCCATCCACCAGGCCAATCCATTTCATATTTCAGACAGCAGAAAGAACACTCGCCTTGCAACTCTCAGTCTTCAGAGCATAAATCAAGAATGATTCTGCACTTCCTGTGCAAGTGCTGTAAATCCCTCACTAACAGCGCATTCTCCCCTTTGATGGATGAGGCCAGGGGGGCTGTTGATTGTCGACGTAACTGGAGCTCAGGCTGGAGACTTTGGAGAGCCAGGCAGCTGAGAGAGAGAGAGGCATAATTTTAGACCTCTTTTGAGATCCTTATTTGCACACAGAGTGAAGAAGACCGGGAGGTACAAAAACGGATGACAAATAAAGGAGGTTCAGAGATTCAAGCATCAAACGTACAGAGCTGCTCATGATAAATAGCTGGTTGAGCAAACTATGTTGACAAAGGTTAATGATCTGAATGCACTTCTCTGACAGGGTGAAAATGTTGTAATTTCATCTGGAATATTGATCCAATGCATGAAGCCTTCCAGACAACCAGTTGACGACCTATCTTGTTTTCCTTGATCTAATGTGTTGTGTCTTAAAATCTCAGATTGCAACCTAAAGTTTTCAGGTTTAAAATGCATTAAGGATTTGGACAAACACTGATGTTCCTCTGAGCAAGGTACTTAACCTCAAGTCACCCCAGGGAGTCTGTGCCTGTAAAATGGTGTTTATGCTGATTTGCAGCAACAAAACAATCAGACGTCTTTTGCTTTCATGTATGCAAGCCAATTTTTAAACAATATGAGCGACTCACCTTTACGTTTGCTTTCATACATCACGCTCAATTTCCTTCTAAATCCACTCCCCTTCTAAAAGCATTCCCTATGTATAAAAAAGTCCCACCCAAGAGTTTTTTACAATGAATATTCTTTTACTCAGAATTGCGAGATATGTAAAGTCACAATTGCGTGTTATTAACTCACAATTGCGAGAAAAAGTAAATGAATTGTGTGACATAAACTCGCAATTCTGACTTTATTACACGCAATTCTGATTTTATAACAATTTTCACAATTCTGAGTAAAAGAATATTCAGTCACGCAACTCTGAGAAAAAAAAGAGTCAGAATTGCAAGATGTAAACTCGCAATTGCCAGAAAAGTCAGTGTTGTGAGATAAAAAGTCACAATTACCTTTTTTTTTTATTCTGTAGCAGAAACAAGCTTCCATAGGGGTCGACACAAACCATGTGGCACCTTACAGAAGCACAGTGGGTTGCAAGGTCATGCAAGGTTTCATATTATCTTGACCAATCACAACACACTGGTCCAGCCGACCAATCAGAGGATATTACGCTTTTCTGTAGAAGGGACTTCGTAGTGACATAAAATATACAGAGCGTTACTGACAGATTGGGTGGAGAGGTGCTGCAGCAATGTAAGATAAATCTTTTTTTTGAACAGTCAAGCATGAAACCTATTCTAGTAGACCCTAAAAACAAAATCAATACTTTGCACAACAGGCCCACTTTAAGATTGATGAACACTAGTTACAAGTACATTTATCTAGTGTATGTTTTCAATCATCAGTGTAAAACGCAATAATAATTGCAATAAAATGAATAATAACAAATGATGATGGCATCGGTGGTATGTGTAAATTAAGAGGTATTTAAAATAAAGGTAGATTTATGCAGCAGTTCACTACTCACTTGGTGAGTTTCCACTATATAATTTTTTTCCAGTTTCTGCTAAATCATATCCAATTAAAAGGTACACATTTCAGATTTTTGTCAATGAAGGGATAATAGAACCACATTGATGGGGCTGTACACCATACAATGAAAGTGGTGGAAAAAGAGTGGAGGAACACTGACATATGTATATTGATCCAAATATAAAACTATTTGTGGTTAGCATTTTTAAGATATAGGAGTCTTTGGTGCAGTTTTGCTCTGCAGGCTGTATTCCCTGTTATTCCCATCTTTCCAGTTTATGAAATCTGATAACTCTCATTGAAAAGATGCAGGGTTGCAACAGAATGACCTTTATGTCAGATGATCTGTGCAAGATGCCATGCAGAATACAAAGAGGCAAACAATGTATTCTGCTTTTTTCTGCCTTTTTTACACAGATAATAATGTTAGTCTTCTGAACTCCACAGTGTACCCTTTTGTCTTGTTGACATTCAAGAGTGAGTATATTAGGCCAACTGCCTCACTGCTGTATGTTGTTCTGTCAGTTTTTTGCATACTTCAGTTATAGTGATGTCAGTTGAATTTGACTTAACAGTAGTCACAGGTAAAACTGTATGTGCCAAGGATATAACCATGCTGCTCTGATCTGCAGTTTGCTCATTTAGTAATGCAATATCAAGTCCAAGAACAATTTAAAGGTACCAGAGCTTCATTCAGTAAATAAAGCCTTCAAGGAGTAGCTCACTTCAGAATTAAAAATTCAAAGAAATTAAGGTTTTTGAGGAAACATTCCAGGATTTTTCTCCATATAGTGGACTTCAATGGGGTCCAACGAGTTGAAGGTCCAAATTCCAGTTCGCAATCATGTTCGAAAGGTCACATGTGACGTAGGCGGAAGTACCAATCAAGTGTTTACAAAGAGAACGAACTTGCAAAGACTAAGTCAAACACCCTTCACAAAAAGGTAAAACAACGATGTTGGACGATTTTGAAGTTGGAGGAGAAAATGAGATGGAGTTTTTCATCCCACCGCCTATGTCACGCGTGACCTTTCCAATGTGATTACGGAATACGTGGCTCATCGCAGAGCAGCGCAAGATAAACATTTGTGGTTAAAAAGTATATCATTTTTAATATTTTTAGAAAATGGCAGATGGTTTCGCTAGATAAGACCCTTATTCCTCAAACTGGGATCATGTAGAGTCCTTTGAAGCCCTTTGAAACTGGAATTTGGACCTTCAACCTGTTGGACCCCATTGAAGTCCACTATATTGAGAAAAGCCTGGAATGTTTACCTCAAAAACCTTAATTTATTTTCATCTGAAGAAAGAAAGACATAAATTATCAGGACATTTTCATTCTGAAGTGAACTACTCCTTTAACATGCAATCATCCAGTGTAGAAAGAAGCAGTATAGTGCAACTGATGATATGATACATTTGATATGATATCTAAATTGCACTAGAAATCAAGGATACCATTAGTGATGTGGTTAAAGTGAGTACCTAAAATATATACAGTATGTATGTTATAAGGTATGAGTGAGATTGATTGCTTTATAACGTGATTGACCAGTTTGACCAGTTGCTACAGTATGGTAAGGCTTTTTCTTCTTCTTCTTCTTTTTTTTTTATTTGTTTATTTTTTTGAGGTGAGCCTTAATTTAAACTGTTGTACAAGAACAGTTAAATTACAAAAAGCTTTACTACATGTTCAAACCAACAGACAATTATTTTGTCCGTAGTTTGTTCTTTTTAAGTGTTGTAGTTTTTTTAAGACCTTATTCAATGAATTTAAAACCTACACACCAGTTGCTACAGTATGGTAAGGCTTTTTCTTCTTCTTCTTCTTGTTTTTTTTTTTTTTTTTTTTGAGGTGAGCCTTAATTTAAACTGTTGTACAAGAACAGTTAAATTACAAAAAGCTTTACTACATGTTCAAACCAACAGAATTATTTTGTCCCAGCTAAGTAGTTTGTTCTTTTTAAGTGTTGTAGTTTTTTTAAAGACCTTATTCAATGAATTTAAAACCTACACATTCTGTCACACTTTATGAGTAATGACAAATTTGAATTATTCTTTTAAATAAAATCACTTTAATATACAAAGTGCTTTTCTAAAGATCACAATACATTCAGGACCATAATATGATTTGATACTACTTTTCCATTTGAAACATTCTTCCAAATAGTCACTGAATTTTTCTTGCCGTCTTGCCGTTTTCTAAACATGCACCTACCCCTATTTTCTACTTCTATTTTAAAATCTTTTAGTTAGTGCGCACTATTAAGTTAAGTACACCACCATTTTTTTTAATTGGACCCTCATGCCATATAATACAAGCACACACCCTTCGAACCGCAACCACCAATTACCTCCCACTTTTTGCTCTTTTGACAGATGTGATGGAAAGACATTGAATTCTGGAGCACAACCTGTAGGAACAGAGGGATAAAATATGAGCGTCTTGACGGCTTGTTGCCAATCCAAATGAAATGCTAGAACGGCTGGTTACACAGGGCTCTCTGCTATATTTCACCTTTTCGTTGTCATCCTACTGCTGGCAGCAGCTCTAAACTAAAACACTTTTTTACTAAGTAAACTCTTAAGGATTGTACATTGTATGCATCCTGAATGTGGAATGACAGACTGCCCAGAGAAACCAACTGAAATCTATTGTTTTCATAATCACCATACTGTTTAAATTCATGTGCTTGATTCCAGTCATCTGTGATGTTATTGTTCATGCAAACACGGATGCAGCTGTGTGCAATTTGAATATGGTGACCAGATGTCCAGACAGACCCTTTTTCATGAGTTGTGTCTAACTAAAAAACTAAAAATAAAACAAAAAAATATGAACATGTCCCAGCTGTTAGATTCACTGATGTCAAATAACTTGCCCTCAATGTCCTTCTAGCTACCGACTCTGGTGTCTTTTTTGACATTGCAGAGAATGAAAGATAACTGTTTATTTGCCATTGCAAGCTGATTTCTTGATATTTTCATTCTAGAACATCTTTCTGCAAATCAGTTTGGTTCACATCTATCAGGTTCTTTGCTCCATGCTGTGTGTAACCGGTCCTACTCGACCTGCTCCAAGTGGGATTCGAACCTTGGTGTCCATCGTGGGAGGTGGGTGTTCTAACAAGGACAGCCGCAGCCTCTATAGTGTCAGTTGCTAGTGTGCTTCATGAGGCCAGGGGAGTGAGGTTTACAATCACAGCTCTTACTGGCCTACGTCTGTTACACTCCCCCTCCTAAATCCCATCCGGGTCAGCACCAAATGCAACCTTGTCTTACTTGACCACCTCGGGTTGGGGTTGGGGGGCTGGGCTTGAACCATGGTCTTAGGTGTGGGACGCGGTTGTGCTAACAAAGACACTAAAGACCGCAGTCTCTATAGCTTCAGGCGCTAGCACGCTTCCTGAGGCCAGGGGAGTGAGGTCTACACACACAGCTCTTTCTGGCCTACGTCTGTTACACTCACCCCCCAAACCGCACTCCCATCCGGGTCACGACACCTAAAGTAACCGGTTCTACTTCTCCCACTACGAGCGGGATTCAAACCATGGTCTCCAGCATGGGAAGCAGGCATGCTAACAAGGATGCTAAGGAGTGCGGTTAACACGGACAGCTTTTACTAGCCTACGTCCGTTATATGTGCTCTCAGTATACCGTATACTGGCCTCTCAAGTTAGCAAGAAGCCAATCCATTTCTCTGTGAAACCTGTGAAAAATCAAACAAGGGTCTATGATGATTAAATAATTTCCCATGAATTACATTTCCAGTCACATATTTGGACAAGCCTACCCTTGGAGAAAAAAAGAAGTGTGCTTAATTGTTCATGTTCACATGTAGTGTACTCAAAATCACAAAAAAAAAAAAAAAATTGAAAACAAACTTTGTAAGAGACATTTTCTTTAAGAGATCTTCTTTGTTTGCAGATAAATTGATACATAGTCATAATTTGTATTTGTCACATATTCAAACATCTAATCGTAAGCCTTCAAATAATAAAGGTTGAGTAAAATCGGGTAAATTCAACATAACTGTGTCCAAACTTTTGAGATATAGTGTAGATGTCAAAACTTATTTATTCTATGTTTTTTTTTAGACTTCAAAGAAAGTGAACACTCCACATTTGAAGTCAGCTAATGGAATGGCTGTGGAGTGTGAGACGGTACGGTAATTGTGAGCACCGAAACAGTATCTTTAATCTCATCTCAATCTCAATGGAGAGCTGAAATAAATTGTTAGTTACCCCCTCTTGCTCTCTTTCGCTCACTCTCTGTCTCTCTCTCTCCCGTTTCACGCTCTGTGTCTCCTCTATTTTTATGTCTGAGAAAGGGAATGGCTGGAGAAGTGTAATTATCAGCGCAGAAATGCATTCACTCCTCATAGGTGGAGCAGGGCAGAGCGAAAGAGTGCATTACATAACTTTAATCACACCTGTATCTCATGATTGATTATCCTTAAATACATTTTAGCTCCAGACAATGCAACATTAGCATAGCTGCACAGAGACACACAGGCCTACTCCTTAATTTATTCATATTGTTTCACAATATTACCACAATAATAAAACCGTTGGACTCTGTTTGATCTATGGTCATCAATGACCTGATTGTCTAGGTCACCTTGTTACCCCAGAGAATGCAGAGAGTGTAATACTATGCCTAAATGTGGTATGTCATGATGCATCAAAACAAAATCAGTCGTATTACAATCAATGAAGCCGTGTTCATGGAAGCATTGCTTCTATTTTTGATACCCTGCATGGTACTTTATTTCTGTCCTTTGCAATGTATTTTAATAAACCCTAGTTGTTATATCAAATTCATCTCATAATGTTTCTGGTCTCCACCTAATAGATATAATCAATACATATAAGTGTTCCTGTAAGTAAATGAAGTTGTAGCAATTCTAATATCATGGCTGAAATGTCCTATTCTGCAGTATAGGTGGTGGCCCTTGTGAAAAAGAAGTGTGGTTAATTATATTGAATGTGCACTTAACCAACCAGACCTGACTAACACGTATGACTTTGATGTAGAAGAGGCCTAAGAGACCTACAAACAGACACTGGAGAGATCACCATTGAAAAAGTCAAGTCACCTTTATTTATACAGCACTTTTTACAATACAGATTGTTTCAAAGCAGCGTCACAGTGTTAACAGGAAAATAATGCAACAAAGTTTGTTTTTGGCTGTACAGCAGCTCTAGAAGAAAATAGTGTCATTTTCCAGCTTAAAGGGGTAGTTCACCCAAAAATGTAAATTAGCCCATGATTTTCTCACCCTCAAGCCATCCTAGGTGTATATGACATTCTTCTTTCAGACGAATACAATCAGAGTTTTATTTAAAAATTCCCTGTCTAATCCAAGCTTTATAATGGCAGTGAATGGCAACCCAACATTTGAAGCTCAAAAAAGTGCATCCATCCATTATAAAAGTAATCCATACAGCTCCGGGGGGTTAATAAAGAAGTTAATTAAATTCGCCTTCTGAAGCGAAGCGATGGGTTTTTGTAAGAAAAATATTCATATTTAACACGTTATAAAGTAAAATATCTAGCTTCCGGTGGACTGCCTTCCGTATTCAACTTCCGCAGAAAGTGTAACGCCTCTCGCAGTTCAAAATGCTTACGTCCGACGTCATAGTTACTCCAGTTCGTAAGTTGATTATGGAAGGCGGTCTGCCGGAAGCTAGATATTTTTCTTTATAAAGTTTTAAATATGGATATTTTTCTTTCACAAAAACATAGACTCCGATTGTATTCGTCTGAAAGAAGAATGTCATATACACCTAGGATGGCTTGAGGGTGAGCAAATCATGGGGTAATTTTCACTTTTGGGTGAACTAACCCTTTAAGTAAGTTCAGTGTTGATTCAAATCCAGCTCTGGAGAAAATGGTGATGTCATCGTCTAACTCAGTTCAGTTCTCATACAATGGTGTCAATGTAGTCAGATCAATAATATTGTTGAACATTAAGTGTCCCCAACTAAGCAAGCCAGAGGTGACAGTGGCAAGGAACCAAAACTCCATCAGGTGACAAAATGGAGAAAAAACCTTGGGAGAAACCAGGCTCAGTCGGAGACGGGGAGCAGTTCTCCTCTGGCCAACAAACGAACAGTATATGATTATGATTCCGGCAGCATTACAGGTCAGAAGTCAGATTGGATCAGAACATTCAAAATATTTAATCTGGTTGAAGATTGGATTCATCACGCTGGTATGGAGACGGATTTGTTGAGGATGTGTGCCTCTGGATGTCGAGTCGGTAAGGTCTTCACAGGGGAGAGACTAGTTGACAAAATCTCTGCTGACACTTGGTGGAAGATCATGCAGTGAAAAAAACATTGTCCTCCCGAAAACCATAGAACAATGTATTGATATCAACAATCTCTGGCCATCACCATCATTGACTTCTGACAGAATCCACTGAGAGTCCCTTTGGCGAATCCTACTCTCTTGCTGACGGTGCTGACGGTATTCATCACCATCTTTAAAGACCTGTACCAGCGATCAAGCTGTCGAAAATGGTCATACATATGTTTTCAAGACTGCCAATGGGATCAGGCAAGGCTAAAATCAGAATTAAAGAATGAATGATGAAGACATCACCCTAATCGAGGTGAATGAGACAAAATTGTAGAATGTGGCAACTGACCTAGGCAGGGAATCAAACAAGATACTTTTTGCTGTATATCCGCACAATTTGTCATATTTCTTTTGTTATCGCAACTAAAACAATTGACCCCAATAACAACTACGCAATATGCTTCTAAAATCTTTAACACATTTTTAATAATAATAGAATAAAGGGTGAATATGTACATTTTCCTGTGCCGGAAATCTATTTTGTCCACTACTGAATGGCAGTTAATTTCAACTTTTCAGGTGATCTTCAAAGCATGCAGCAAAATCAAGTCACTTTTATGAGGATTTCGGACTTCCCTGGAGTCATTGAGGGAACTCATATTCGCATCATTACTCCAACTATAAATGAGGAGACATATCTCAAAGGAAAAGAATTTCACAGCATCAGTACTAGTTTGTGATAATTTTGCACAATGCAAAGCAATTTAATTAAATAAATGTAAATATTAAAGTTTCAATCTTAATTGATTAAATTAATTAATAAATCTTAAATTATTTTATTATAATAACATTAAATGACTGGTGTCATGCTGCTGTGACTTCATCCTTACAGGCCCACTATTGGCTGATTCAGTGGTTGAGGGCAGCCATTTTGGGTTGATATCGTTGTAGTCCTTAGTTCGCAACACTTAAGTGCCACCTCAGTCAGCACTTAAGTGTCAGTCTTAGACTTTTCTGAAAGTTGCTTTTAGCTTCCTTGTAAAAGTCTCCTACTCTTAGATAAGTCCTGCTTTTTACTAAGAATGTTTTGACACTTTAAGTCAAATCTTAAGACTATTCTTAAGAGCATTTCTGAGAAGTTTTATCACGGGCCATGATCACTAAAACATTTAGATGTGTAAATTAAGCAAGCACTTTTATCCAAAGCATTTTATAGCTACCAGTGGAAGAAGCAGAGAGAAAACAGGTTTTAAACAGAGCTTGCCTGACTTCAGTATGTAGAAGGTGTATATCCAGCAGTGTATATCCAAAGATATTCTTCGGGCTAATATAGGACCCTGACTGAAATAACAATGAATGTTCTGTTATATGTTTGCAAGGTATATTTGGAACCAACAGTGTGTTGACATTTTGTGCTTTTTTTTCCCAACGTGCACTGATGTATGTAGTCATGAAATCAGAGATCCGCCCCTTGGTCGCTGCCAGTGTAGAGAGCTGGATAAACGAGAGTCACCACTGGGTGTAATTCCCTACAGCATGAATAAGGTAATGAGACAGAGACGTGATTTATTCCCATGTGAATGTGAGGCACAGGCATTTGTACAGGTGAGTCTACCGCAAATGGGATGCCGCTATGCTGAGACCTGTCAGCTGGCCTCCATCATCTCCAGCATGCCCTCGTATCTCACAGATGTGTCATGTCATTCACTAATGGATGCCCGAGGGCCCACAATAGCACACTACAGGCTTTTACTGCTCAGACTATGCTACCAGAGAAGTCAAGGTCACTTCGGCTTTATAGTGATTCACCTGTCATGTTCTTGTGTGTTGATTTGTGAACTGTGGGGAAAGTCTGTTTGTGTATGTGTGTGTTGCTGACTGAGGTGTGTGGGAACCTCCTCGTTTCCATCGTGATCATCATATGTAATTTTCCACATGTTTTTTTTAATTATTAAAAGACTTTTAAATAAGCACTGTGACATTTCCAAGTTCTCTTGTTTTGTTTATCTCGCCATTATTGATTCATGGTATCAAGCTAAACAATGGTGACTACTCAAAAATGTGAGCACACCACTCTTGCGCAAGAAAGGATTTATCACCTCAAATCTGAGCTGGAGTCTTGATCTTAAGTCATTGATGTCAAAATAATAATAATAAAATACTTTCACTTCAAACCCACTAAATCCCAACCTCAGCCCATTCAGAAGTACCGGTACTTAGCTAGAAACTTGACAAAAATGCTTATTTTAAATAAAAACGTCAGACGGACTTAGAGGCTTTTGCATCTGAAGTCTTCAGATAGAACATGACACTTTAAATAAGGCCTAGAAGGGTCTAGGTCTGGTTTGGATGTTCCTCAGTCATACGGTCAAAATACGTTCACGTGTTTGATTTTATAAAGTCAACATCTACTGGTGTATGGTGATGTGAAAAGAACCACCCCCTGTGAAAAAGAAGTGTGCTTAACTATATTATTTAATGTACACTTATAGTGTACAATTATATATATATATATATATATATATATATATATACACATACATATATACATACATATATACACACACACACACACACACACACACAAAAGACGCACACAGGGATTAAAGTGAAAAAAATTCTTCTGACTGAAATTTTTTTTCAGGCCATGTCATATTATTTTAACTTTACTTAAATAGTCGAGACCAATAGCGTTTTAAGGGGAGATGTTTTAAACCGCTTTAATATTGCCAGTTTGCGTATTTTAAAAGTTATTTTAATCTATGAAAAAAATATACTTAGCTTGACAAATAATCAACCATCTACATAACTTTGCAGTGCATGTTTTTATTTATCTTATAAGACCAAACAATGTTTTGTAAAACTCTTAATTAACAGAAAAACAGGCTGCATTTGAGACCATATGGGTGTCTCCGCTGATGTCCAGGAGTGATGGATTTTCTCTCCTGACTAGTGTCTCTACTCCAGACTTTTTCCCTCTCATTACATTGCAGTTATCCAACAGTATACCAACAACCTGATTCCAGTTCAGGCTATATGACTGGAGAATATCTGTCAATGTGTGTGTGATTGTTAAGGCATCTGCAATATTCATTTTCCTTGAGGCCAGATGCTGGGTTGCCACTTTACCCATATCCTCATCAAAGTATCGAACAAGAACATTCAGAATCCTGTCCATGTTTCCATCTGTTGACTCATCTACATTTAAAGAAAACATCTTCGTTTTCAGCTTAGATGACAATTCGTTTTTCCAATGAACAGCAATGCCATGTGTGCACAAGTAGGAGGCGTGTACATTAGATACAAACAATCTTGAAAGTGCACTGTTGTCTTTGACAGCCGATTGCATTAAATCAACTAGCGGCTGTGAGACTTTGAACGACAGGTCATGCTCCGCTATGAAAGAACATATGCGCACTTTTAGATCGCACACGCGGTCGGTCATAGATGCATGAACCTCCGTTGTGGTACTTGGCGAACCAGGCAGGGAGCATGTGTATTGTAGAGCACGAACGGCAGCATTGTGACTAGCTTCAGATTGATGGCGAGCTAGGACTTTTTTGCCGTTATTGCCATAATGAAGTCTCCTGTGACACACCGTGCAAAGACACGTACCTGGCTGTTTGATTTTTTTAGCCCACGAACTAAAAGGCTTGCCATTCTCCCCCATTTCGCTAAGCCAAGCCCATCTCCATTTATTTTTTACACTTTTATCAATCTCCGACACATCGGAGCCTTCCTGCATTACAAGTGTGTCCATGGTACCTGACATATAATTATAACGTTACCTCAGCGCTCAGTTGTACCTGACATGCAGTTTCCAAAACTAAGATTAATTGAGTGAACATGGAGCAGTTTTTCCGTGAGCGGGAATTGAAAACCCGGAGTGGATCATGAGCGAAGCGATTACAGAATGCTTAGAGTGGAGAGAGGAACGTGCTTTCGCTCCACTCCAGGCTTTGATCACATCCCCCTCAGCAGGATGAATACACCTCGTCTTTCCTTAATTTAAGACCTATTCAAACTAAAATTAAGACATTTATTACACTATTTGAGAAATGAAAGCCTATTTACGACCTTAAAATTATGAAAAGTGATTTTAAGACATTAAGGACAGACGGGAACCCTGTAATTGACGGAAATCCGTCATAGACTCGCTGCAATTAACGGAAATCCGTCGTAGCGACGGAGAACTTTAATCCCTGCGCACAGAAAGACTCGCGCAAGAATCGAGTTCTTCAAGCTTGAATGAACAATAACACAAATAATTATAATTATGCATTAAGTTAGTCTTAAATTAGTTAAATAACGTCGTAAAATAACAAAAATAGTTCATGTGAAAGCGCATCAGATACACATCATGTTCGGCAGCGGCAGTTCAAGCTTTTTTAAATGTATACTACAAAATTACAGATTTACCATTGCAAATGAGTCATTACAAATATATTTAAATACATTACATACAAATTGACATTAAAGTATATCTTAGCTTACCATACTGTAAATGCTTGTCATTATATTCAGCAGTACATTTTATCCATATTTCATAGGAAAATTATGTAATAATACAACTAAGTGTAAAAATGCACTTTAGTCCTGCTTAAGTGGGTCAAAAAGTACTCTTAAGTTTAACTAATTGCATTTAATGTCAATTAAACTATAATATATTTTCATTTCAATTATCATGTGTCTGAAAACATTATATTCAGTTCACACTTAAAGGTAGGGTAGGTAAGAATTGGTTAAAAAACTTTTTTTCCAAATTTGTTTAAACTTTCTTTATATATCAATACATAATTAAAATGTAAGTACTCTGAAAAAGAAAGTATAAAAATTGAGTATCTGTAGACCTCTCAAAGACAGCTCATTATTTCCATTCACTCCACCTTCTCCCTTCTGGGCTCTTTTCAAAGCCACGCCCCCAAAACACATGAACGTGCTACGCCGACCGCTCACTCAGCTGGAAGACGAATTATTTACCTGAGACGAGCGGAGTGCATGTAGTGACATCATGTCAGAATCACATGTAATAAAAAAATCTAACTTTATCATTATGAATATAAACAAATAAGATGTCTTTTAGTACTTACTATCAAGCTAGAATACCGATACTGGCAAAGTTTAAAATATATATTTTTGTTTGATTCGGTAACAAGCTAGTTATATTTATAAGGCGAAGCTAAAAAGCGAGTAGCATTGATACATGTTTTTCCAATAACATCAGTTATACTGTGATGAAGATGAATTTCGTGTAAGATTCATAACACATACGGTGTTTTGCATGTAAGAGTTTCCATGATGAAAGCATTGTTGACTCTGATGAGGACTACACTCCGGAGACAAGTACCGCATCATCGGCTCGAGGGCGAAGCAGAGGAGGTCGTGCAAGAGGGTGGGCAACTAGGGTCCGAGGAATTAGAGGCGGAGGAAGGGGTGGTCGAAGTGCAGGGCAAGGAGCACTTAGTTTAGGACAAGAGGACCTGCGTCGAGTCTTGACTCTTGAACTCCTCAAATCAAACGGGTGCGCGCATGGGCAGATCATGTAGAAAAAGGGGTGGTAGCCATGGTAGCGAGAGAGAGTGACAGTCGCCCAAGCCAATCATTTGTTTCGTCCCGAACGAAAATAATGAGCGGTGTTTATTGCAGATTAAAAAGTCTAGAGTCACTCGACTTTTATATTCTCTTTTTCAGAGTACTTACATTTTAATTATGTATTGACATATAAAGAAAGTTTAAACAAATTTGGACAAAAGTGTTTTAGATAATTCTTGCCTACCCTACCTTTAAGTCTATTATTTCCTTAAGTAATTTTTTAAAAACGTATGCTAAGTATACTTGTTTTTCACAAGGTTCTGGTCTCGGTGTTGCACAGTTATATTGTGTAATTTTGAAATGTAAGAATAATTCACTGATATTCTAGCAACATCAAGGGTTCAATTCCCAGGGAAAGCAATGGAATGCAACTCAAGTCAATTTGGATAAGCGTCTACCAAATGCTTAAATGTAATGTTGCATCAGCTTCTGCTTCATCCCTTGATACAGTTGTCTTTTAGATGTGTAGTTATTTGCTGTAAAAAGTATTCTCCATGGTTCTGGTTAAAATGTGCCTGATAATCTCAAGAATGAAAAAAACGTCCTTCACTCCGTAAGGAATGTGTATTCATTTAATGCCAGAGATTAATTAACTTAGAAATTGAATTAAGTATTTAGTTGTTTTTTTAAAACCTTGGCAGATACGGAAAAGGTTCCATTGTTGTCATATTACACACGAAAAAATTTAATTATCCTCACCTTGAAACAACAACACTGAGTCAACTTAGTTTACATAGACCAACAATAAAAAAAATGTGGAGCCGGGAATAGAAAATGTGTCCTGCGTCCCATACTCCATTTTCCAGACATCGTTCTGTGCTTAAGTTGAATAAATGTCCCCCAAGTCGTCATTATCTCAGCCTTGCTTGTGATAAGATAAAGCGGCCCATATAGTCTGGTTCAAATGTGACGTCTCTTGCGGGCTATAATGCCCCATTTGCTAAAAGTCGTACATTTAGCGAATTTATTCACGCACATTTTATGCGAGCACGCAGAACAGAGCTCCCAGGCGACTCTTTCGCAAGCCCATTCACGGTCATCCTGAGGGGAGACAGACTCAACACTGTTCTCTGTTGAGCTGCTAATCACGGGACCCTGTGTAATAATTGACTCAGCACAGAAGGAGGGGTGGCCCGGGCCACCCTGAGGCTTATAAGCTCACTGCTAACAAACACGGCCTGTCGTCCCTATCCTCAGCACATGGAAAGTTAAAATTAGCATCCAAATTGCCGTTTTCACGCAGTCCCCTAATGGCGCAGTCATAAAGACGTATTTGGGAGTCTCTCTGGTCAGAGGGGTGCTGTGACCAGCAGAGATTGTTTAGCTGAACATGGGACTGAACTGCTGTTCAATGTCTGGCCCTTGCCCTCAGTGCAGGGAGAGCTGTGGGGACAACTGCCTTTGTGTCTGTCACAAGGACGAGCCCTGTGCGGATCGCTGCTGTAACCTGTGCTGTCAGTTCTGTCTGGACTGCTTCTGTCTCATCTGCTCGGACGACTGCCGCTACACTCTGTGTTTCATGTGCACCAGGATGGCTGACTCCTGCGCTGCCCTTCTGACCACTGAGCAGCCCAGATCTACACAGGAACCGCGAGAAGGTAGGCAGAGTAACAAATGAATGCACATGTTTATATGGCAAGCCGTTTTTACGTTTATTAATTCCCAGGATATGAATTCTTGATATCAACAATTCAATTTCCACTAGTGAAAATGCAAATTTTTGATATCAGGAAATAGATTTCTACTAGTAACAATGGCAATTTTTGATTTCATCAATGAAGTAAAAAAAAAAACGTTACAAAAATATTATTCATGATATATATAAGGTACAACGGGGCTAAAGGCTCCTTTGATTTGATTTTCCTCTAAACCACTAGCTGGTACAAAAACTTGCATCAGCACTTTTCAAGATGCACCTTGAAATGTACTGATCTTTGAAGCAATCGCAGGCAGTATAGCACAACGTTTATTCTGTGCAAATTTGATCTAATATTTGATGTTTTTAAAAATGTTGTATATTTAAGTTGTAAATAAGAATCGCTAAAATGATTGAATATATTTTGTGACAAAGGTCTTGTTAATGTTAGTTTTGTTCAAGGTTAAAAAGCCCCCCTGCTGTTGGGGCAAAAGGCACCATATTTAACATGATAATAAACAGCTGGCGGACTTTTCCATTTGTTGACATGACATGGTTGAATTAAGATTGTAAATATCATATATTAAGTTGGGTGTCCACCTTAGAGATAATCACCATATTTATAATGAAATTATTTATAATGATTTATTATTCATATAATAAAATATAATTTAGTGTTACCACTGTAAAACTATATTAATTTATTATGGGATCTCCTTTAATGCTTTCAGAATTTTTACTTTTTAAAATGATTTTGGTTCTATATTTTTAAAATATATTCTATATTAACATATTTTAATGACAGTATATTTATTGAACAAAAATGAATTATTTTATTTTACAAAATAAACAGAAAAGAGTGCAAACTTTGCTAAAGTGATTCTTTTAAGCAAATATTAACTTAGACATTATTAAAAATTACATTATTTTAGCTATATTTGTATCAATACTGTGCCTTTTGCCCCATGCTGGTTTTACCCCGTCTGTATATATATTGCATATACACTCGCCTAAAGGATTATTAGGAACACCATACTAATACTGTGTTTGACCCCCTTTCGCCTTCAGAACTGCTTTAAAGGTCCCGTTCTTCGTGATCCCATTGTTCAAACTTTAGTTAGTATGTAAAGTTGCTTTTAGAGCATAAATAATACCTGTAAAATTATAAAGCTCAAAGTTCAATGCCAAGCGAGATATTTTATTTAACAGAAGTTCCCTTTCAAAGCCTACAGCGAACGGCCGGCTTGGACTACATCCTGGTACTTCCTTCATTAATGACGTCAGTAGAACAGACTAAACTCCGCCCACAAGAATACGCGAAAAAAGGGGGCGTGGTCTTGTTGCTGTCCCACGTGGAGAAGAGGACGTGTCGAGTGGAGAAAAGGAAGTGTTGCGTTTGAGTGTGTTTGTCGCCATGTCGTCGAGACGCTGTTATTTTCATCCCGAGTCAAATCACCTTTGTTTGGCTTTCCCAGGGACGCTGTAGAGATCATTGAGCGCATATATCTCCCGTTAAGAGGCGTGACCTTTCCACGTGCGCTAAGCTGCTGTCGAAGCAGCTGCTGTCGGTATTATAACAAAGTGGAAGCAATTGGGAACAACAGCAATTCAGACACGAAGTGGTAGGCCACGTAAAATCACAGAGCGGGGTCGGCGCATGCTGAGGCGCACAGTGTGCAGAAGTCTCCAACTTTCTCAATAGCTACAGACCTCCAAACTTTGTGTGGCCTTCAGATTAGCTTAAGAACAGTGCGTAGAGAGCTGCATGGAAGGGGTTTCCACGGCCGAGCAGCTGTATCCAAACATTACATCACCAAGTGCAATGCAAAGCGTCAGATAAGCACGCCACCACTGGACTCTAGAGCAGTGGAGACGTGTTCTCTGGAGTGACGGATCACGCTTCTCTGTCTGGCAATCCAATGCAAGAGTCTGGGTTTGGCGGTTTCCAGGAGAACGGTACTTGCTTGACTATATTGTGCCAAGTGAAGTTCAAGACAATTCATACACTGTAAAAAAGAAAATCAGGTCTCCAATTGAAAATTTTCTGGTGACTGATCACATCTAAATTTTTTAGTTGGCCAAATTGAATTTCTGTGAATTAAATTGCATCAATTCAGAGAAATTAAATTTGGCCAACTGAAAAATTTAGATGTGATCGGTCACTAGAAAATTTTCAATTGGAGACCTGAATTTTTTTTTAAAGTGTACATATTTTACGAGGTGGCTAATTCGTACGAATTAGTAAGAAAGTATGAATTATTAGTAAAAAAGTATGAAATTAGTATGAATTTGTACGATTTGTCTAAAGCCTAGTGATGGGTAGGTTTAGGGGCGGAGTTAGGGGAGGTCATTCGTATGAATTCATTCAAATTGGCAACCCGTAAAAAACATGGTTGGCCCCTTAGTTCCAGTGAAAGGAACTCTTAATGCTTCAGCAAACCAAGACATTTTGGACAATGTCATGCTCCCAACTTTGTTGAAACTGTTTTAGCTGCAAAGGGTGTGCCAACTCCATGGATTAAGAATGGAATGTCATTAAAGTTGTGCATGGTTTGGCAGACATCCCAAAACTTTTGGCAATATTGTGTACTTATATCCTGTGAATAGGCAAACCATTTAGACTTTTAATCATTTGCAGGATATGAATTTGTGATATCAAGAATTTGTATTTCTGAGTGATGACATAATTGTTAATATCAATAATTAATTAATTATTTTTAATTATATTTTTACTTGTGGAAACGTAAATCCTGAAATCAGAAATTGCCATTGTGTCAGGAACGGTTGGGAGAAAAGGAGCGAGGACTCAAATGCAGGAGGAATTAAATGTATTAAACAAACAAAAAAATAAAACAAACAAAATACCCACGAGGGGCAAAACAGAGCATACCACAAAATAAACCAGGAACATGAATCAAGGACGGGAACAAAGACGGAGTAGAAGACATCAAACAACGATCCAGCACAGGCCTGCAAAAATGAGGGCCGTTTCTCAGTACCAACTGGGTTGTGTTTTATGTCATATTTCATTTTATTACAGTGATAATCATATATATATGCTCACATATTAATGTTTTTTTTTATGTAAACGATAAAGAGGCAGGGTTTTTTATATTTCGTTTTACATATATGCATTGAAGATAATATGCTTTGCCTGCACTACATTTGTGTGCCTATAGCCTAATATGTTTTGAATATTGTTTTGGGTGAAAATTTAAAGAGGCAGAGTGGGTTTTTATCATATTTTTTATTTTATTGTTGCCTAAAATATACATATATATATATATATATACACTGAGTGACACTATCAAGAACGCTGCTTGTCCATTAGCAGAGTACCGGACTAGTGTCCTCCCGTCCACAGGAGTTCATTCTCCGGAGTCGAACTTGGGAAGTCTGAACTACCACCAAAAGTTTGGATACTTGGTATTGAAAAATGTATAATTTAGGCTACAATAAAATGAAATATGCCAGAAAACACCATTCTTTTCATAAAAAAAAAAAAATCTTAAACATAATAGCCACACAAATGTAGTGCAAGCAATGCATATTATCTTCAATGCATGTATATAACAAAACAAAATATAAAAAAAACCTGACACTTTAAATCGGAACAGTACTTGGGCAGCGACTGATGACGCTTCACAAGTCCACGACAATACAAGTACAGACAAGAACGCATATTGAGAAACAGCCAAGGAGATTATAAAGGGAACAAACAAGGCAGGTAATGAGGGAGAACAGGTAGGGCAAATTAACCAATAATCAGATAAGATGGGCAGGGTTGACAATAGACTGGAGACATGAGATACACCAGCACATGGCCAGAAATATCAAATAAAAAATATGTGCAAGACAAGACAGACCTGTGACACATTGTTACTAGTAAAAATAAAATTTCTGATATCAAGAATTAGAATTTGAACTAGTTTAAACTGAATTGTTGATATCAAAAATGCATATTCTGTGAATGAATATAAGTCCAAACGGCTTGTCATATATGTATGCTGTGAGTTTTTACTTGTACATTGCTGTGATTTGATTTTCGAAATATCAGTGCTCCACTGTTAGCAGTCAGTGACGTTCCATGAAATGGGCTTCATAAAGTTATTGGAAACATTTTACAATAAGGTCTCATTTGTTAATATTATTTGATGCAGTTGATAACACTAACTAACAATGGGCAATGTGTATATTTGTTTAAATTATATTATTTTCATAATAAGTACTCTTTTTTTAAGATATGCCAATATATCGGCCTTGATTTTCACAAGGGAATTCTTGTGAACTAAAGAAACCTTAATATAAGGTGATACCAAGTTTTTATTTTTTATGCAATATAAAGTATTCAGACTGATGTATAAACAGTGGTCAACCAATGTGTGTGTGTGTGTGTGTGTGTGTGCGTGCGTGCGTGTGTGTGCGTGTGTGTGTGTGTGTGTGTGTGTGTGTAAAGTGTTACCAAGAGTTATTGTAATGTTTTTCTTTTTAATTATTATTTCTATATAGGTTCTCATTTGGAAGGAGGCCAACTTGTTTAGATCACCTGATGTGCATAATGAAAGCTGATGGGTTGGATGAAGATTTGTTTACTACTTCATGATGCCATTTTTTTGCACAGCAAGAGACTGAAAACTATGAAGGATTTTTGCATTTGTAGCCCATGATGCAATGTGTATACTCACTTAAAAATGTTGGGTTAAAACTAACACAACAAATAACCCAACTGTGGTTTAGTATAGCACCTTCGCAACTGTGAGTTATTTTAACCCAATGCATTGAGTACATTTTTTATTTTTATTTATGTCATTATTTTAATAAATAAAATACACTTTGTTTTCAAATACAGATTCATTAAGTCCTCTGGATATGTTAGTTTGCATGCTGCAAAAACTCCAACATGGGAACATAGGTCTTTGGATAGTTTATGTCATAGATGTATAAAAAAAAACTGAGTGCTTGAAATAATAAGGTCTTCTGTTCAACCTCCACATGAATTAAAAAATGGCCACTCTAATTATTCATTACATCTGCTGTTAAAGGGTTAGTTCACTCCAAAAAAAAAAAAAATTATGTCATCATTTACTCACCCTCATGGTGTTCCAAACCCGTAAGACTTTTGTTCATCTTCGGAACACAAATTAATATCTTTTTAAAGAAATCTGAGAGCTTTCTTTCTCTCCATTGATAGTCTACGCAACTACCAATTTTAAAGCCCCAGAAAGGCCATAAAGACGTTAATGTAATCCATGTGACTCCAGTAGTTCAACCTCAATTTTATGAAGCGATATGAGTATATTCTATCCCTTAAACATAATTTAACACTTTATTTACAAAATATTAATCTTAACTCATGTTCATGAGAGCACCTCGACGCATGCGTGTTGTGTTGATGAGAGAGCAGACGTTGTGTGAGCGCAAGAATTATGTTTTTTTGCACAAAGCACTCGCGTCGCTTCATAAAACCACTGGAGTCACATGGATTACTTTAATGGTGTCTTTACTGCCTCTCTGGGCCTTGAAAGAGGAAGTTGCATAGGCCATCAATGGAGGGACAGAAATCTCTCAGATTTCTTTAAACGGATCTTCATTTGTGTTCCAAAGAACAACTGAAAGTCTGCCAGTTTTGGAACGACATGAGGGTAATTAAAGGGTTAGTTCACCCAAAAATGAAAATTAGCCCATGATTTACTCACCCTCAAATCATCATAGGTGTATATGACATTCTTCTTTCAGACGAATACAATCAGGGTTATATTAAAAAACGTCCTGCCTCTTTTCCGAGCTTTATAATGGCAGTAAATGGCAGCCCAAAATTTGAAGCCCAAAAAAGTGTATCCATCCATTATAAAATTATTAAATGAATAAAGGTTATTAAAGGTTAATAAAGGCCTTCTGAAGCGAATCGATGGGGTTTTGCAAGAAAAATATCCATATTTAACACATTATAAAGTAAAATATCTTGCTTCCAGTGGACCGCCTTCCGTGTTCAACTTCCGAAAAAAGCATAACTGGCGTGATGATAACGTCGGACGTAGCATTAAAAAAGCGTAGCTGGCTTGACGATGACGTTGGATGTAGAGTAAGCATTTTGAACTGCGAGAGGCGTTACACTTTCTTTGTAAGTTGAATCCGGAAGGCGTTCTGCCGGAAGCTAGATATTTTACATTATGTGTTAAATATGGATATTTTTCTTTAACGAAAACCCATCAGTTCGCTTCAGAAGGCCTTTATTAACCAACCGGTGCTGTGTGGAGCACTTTTATAATGGATGGGTACACTTTTTTTGTATTCAAATGTTGGGCTGCTGTTCACTGCCGTTATAAAGCTTGGAAGAGCCAGGGCATTTTTAAATATAACTCTGATTGAATTAGTCTGAAAGAAGAATGTCATATATTGTTATGTGCATTTGTACTGCACACTGAATACTGTATATTGTAGCACCAAGTACAATTGATTCTGTGAAATGTATCTAGAGGATCTAATCAAAAGCTGAAAACGCTTGTGCACTCATGGGAAAAAAAATCTCTGGAATGACTGACTCTCAGATGACAGGCAGTAAAAATAGCATCACTCCTAAAAGGCCTCTCAGCCAATCAGATTCAAGGACCAGAATTAACAAAAGATTTTTATTTCAAATAAATGTGGTTCTTTACACTTTCTGTTCATCACGTAATCCTGAAAAAAGTGGTTCAGAAGTGAAAATTCAGAAGTTTCACAAAAAAAAAGCTTTTGCTTAACATGGTATGACTGACTCTCAGAGAACAGGCAGGAAAAACTTGATTTTCACGCCCTGTGGAACATGCCGTCACAGAGGTGCAGTATATGTAAGAATCCACCCATGTGTACGTCAGACCAACCCTGTCAACATCACGAGAAAGACAACTTAGGTAATTCTGAATTAACTTATTAACATTTACATATTTAAAAGAAGAAAAGAGGACAGCAGGAACAAACGGGGTAAACAGTCTGAGAAGCAATGTCGTTTCTATGCTCTTTTCTCTTTTTGTGGCAGTGCAGTGATTGAGGATTTTAATTTCTTCTCAATTTCTTGAAAACAACAGCAGTGGGACTGAAGGAGAAAAGGAAGATTAAAGAAAAAAAGAGGATTTGAAACGTCTGAAGGCACTTGAAAAAGGTATATTGAATTGAAAATGGCAGTTCTCTGATAATTTGAGTCATCTGAAACATATCCGTTGCGCGCAGCCTTGTCCTTGGGTACATTTATTTGATTGGAACTGATTTTTTGTGTGTGATAAGTTTGGTGTAATAAGTGCCCTCTGTTTAACATCTTTAGAAGCTCTAAGCTTTGAGTCTGTGAAAGAGAAACAGATGACTAGGAAGAACTCAATGCTTGTTTTGTAATGATTGTGCTGGCATTTTGCCCTTGAGCCTCAGGGCTGAGTTTAATACTAACACATTCATCTCACAACACGTTGTACCCATTTAAGTTATCACCGAATGTAAAACACCAGGCAAGCATCGTCACGTTCGTAGCTAATTGTCATTACAGGTTCAAAACATCTTTCCAAACTTGTGAGTTTTCCGTGGAGCAATGTGTCAATGGCATTCAGATAAAGCCTGCGAGCATCGATTGATTTCCATATCAGTTAATGACAATGAAACGATGCTCTCAGATACTGGAACGTAATTACCCTCGATTGATTCTCAGCGTGTCCCAGCGTAACCATCTCATCCTCCCTCAGGCCAGATTCAGGAGACTAGCCATGGAAGAGGGTTACATGAAACCACCACCGTCCTATGAAGAAGTTGTTACCCAGCAGCACACGAGCAACACTAATCAAAGCCACTCCGCTGCTAAGACGCAGAGCAGCTGCTGCAGGTGCTGCATAAAAACCAAGAACTGTCTGATGAGTCCAGAGTGCGGCCGAGCTCTCAACATCGCCAGCGTCATTGCCATGTGTGGCATGTGTATTCGAATGTTTGTTTGTAAGTATACCCAGGAAGATGAATTTATATTTGTTATATTTATATTTGTTTGCAAAAATTTGGGGCCAGTATTTTTTTTTTTTTTTTAAGAAAGAAATTAATAATTGTATTATGCAAGGATGATCAAGAATAAATCAAAAGTGACATACAAAATTATGTTTCAAATAAATGCTGTTCTTTTGAACTTTTTTATACGTCAAAATCCTATCCTGAAAAAAATATTCACTGTTTCCACAAAAATATTATTAAGCACAACAATGTTCGACATTGATAATAATAAGATTGATAATAATGTTTCTTGAGCATCAAATCATCATATCAGAATGATTTCTGAAGGATCATGTGACACTGAAGACTGGAGTAATGATGCTGAAAATTCAGCTTTGATATCACATGAATAAATTACACTTTAAAATATATTCAAATAGAAAGCAAATATTTTAAATTATAACAAAATTTTGTAATTTATAAAATATATAATTGCCAGAAGAGGTGATGGATGGATGTGTGTATGGATGGATGAGAGATGGAGGGATAGGTATTACTTTTGAAATGGCAGTGTACATAGTAGGTATTTGCCTGAAGAGCAATGGATGGATGGATGGATGAGAGATGGAGGGACGGAGGGAGGGATGGATATAACTTTTGAAATGGTAGTGTACATACAGTAGGAGGTATTTGCCTGAAGAGGCAATGGATGGATGGATGGATGGATGGATGGATGGATGGATGGATGGATGGATGGATGGATGGATGGATGGATGGATGGATGGATGGATGGATGGATGGATGGATGGATGGATGGATGGATGGATGGATGTATGGATGGATGCATGGATGTGTGGAAGGATGGATGAGAGATGGAGGGATAGGTATTACTTTTGAAATGGCAGTGTACATAGTAGGTATTTGCCTGAAGAGCGATGGATGGATGGATGGATGGATGGATGGATGGATGGATGGATGGATGGATGGATGGATGGATGGATGGATGGATGGATGGATGGATGGATGGATGGATGGATGGATGGATGGATGGATGGATGAGAGATGGAGGGACGGAGGGATGGAGGGAGGGATGGATATAACTTTTGAAATGGTAGTGTACATACAGTAGGAGGTATTTGCCTGAAGAGGCAATGGATGGATGGATGGATGCATGGATGGATGTATGGATGGATGCATGGATGTGTGGAAGGATGGATGAGAGATGGAGGGATAGGTATTATTTTTTAAATGATAGTGTACGTAGGAGGTATTTGCCTGAAGAGGCAATGGATGGATGGATGGATGGATGGATGGATGGATGGATGGATGGATGGATGGATGGATGAGAGATGGAGGGAGGGAGGGATGAAGGGGTAGGTATTACTTTTGAAATGGTAGTGTACATAGGAGGTATTTGCCTGAAGAGGCAACGGATGGATGGATGGATGGATGGATGGATGGATGGATGGATGGATGGATGGATGGATGGATGGATGGATGGATGGATGGATGGATGGATGGATGGATGGATGGATTGGATGGATGATAGATGGATGCATGGAAAATAATGGTTCAAATAGTAATTACAAATTTTAAAAAGGTCACCAACATCAACACTTGTGTTGCTGTCCCAATCAAATTAAACTTCAAATGAATTTATCTTATCTTTACTTTATAAAAGCATTAAATCAGCTGTGAGTGAGCCATTATATTATTATAAAAACAACAGCTGAAGAATTTGATGAAACTTTGATGAATTGTATAAATAAATAAATAAATAAATAAATAGGATGTTTTGTGGATCATAGTGTTCCATGTGCTTAAAACATTGTTGGTCCCCATAAGGAAAACAGTGTATAAATCAAGGTGATGTTTTCTGAAAGTTTGGTGTGATGTGTAGGTTTAGTGGTCAGGTTAGTGTAAGCAGATAGAATTTATACAGCTTGTACAGAATAAAAATCATAATGTCTATAGAGGGAAAAAAAACATTTTAAAAACGATGTTTTCATGCGCTGTAACGGTTGGGTGTGCACAGGGACAGGCTGAAGACTCAGAAGATCCAAATAGGAACAAACAACAAGGCAGGGAAACACATTCCAACATAACCGGTAACATAACAGTGACTAGACAAAGACTGAAGGTGAGGGTGTAACTTAAGTGGTGAACAGAAACAATATAATTATCTAAACACAGCTGAAAAGAACTTAACTAACGAGGGTAACCTAGGAAACAGACAAGTGGCGGGAAACTAAGGCACCGTCCACACGAAGCCAGAGCTTTCCCTATCCAATCTTTTTTTTTTTCCTCGTTTAAGAAATATCTGCGTAGGCACGAGAGCATGAAAACGGCTCGAAACGATGTAGTATACATGCCAGGCCAGTGTGTGGCGCTGTAATTCTGCCACAGAAACACACTAAAAAAGGAGAAGAAAATTTGTGGCTAAAAGGGGTACGGCAACAACTCAATAAACAATAAATAAATGTGCTGCTTACCAGATGTGTTTTATTAACGCCTACCCTAAACCTTACAATAATGCAAATACAGTAATTCAATGACACAATATTGATGTGCGCATGACTGTAGCTGTATCTCTTCAGTCTCACCCCGCGCAGGACATGGTGTGATGACATCACCGTTTCACAAAATATACGGATTGGCTGTACACACGAAAACGCAAGGGTGTCGTTGTCAGATTTATCCACTCTGGTACCCGGTTTAAAAATATATCGGATTCATGCTCCCAAAAAGCCGGATCCGTGTGGACAAAACGCTGATATGGTACAAAACACGTCTCCGTGTGGACAAAAGAACCCGTGACAGAATCAAAACACAACTGAAAGACTTAACAAACAGACATGTGACATGTGCGTGCTGCAAAACAAATTTATATCAGACAAAAAAATTTAAAATTAGCATCGCAAACATGTGTCTGTGCTCTGTATATTATAGCTTTGTCTGAAATTTGTCGTTCATTTGTTGTCTTTTCTTTCTTTTTCAGAACACAGTCTCTTGTGGACCATCTATTCCAGATCTCTCATCCAGTGGTGGCCTTCTCAAATTAAAAGACAAACAAAGGCATTTGCTCTGTTCCAAAAACCTAGTGATCTGCAACATTTATAAGCTCTCTCTCCCAATGCAAATCCCAATGCTATTCCAAAAATAGTATAGGCAGCACTGGATGTATCATTCACAGATGGAGATGAGGTAATCCCAGAACACGTAGTGACTACATTTTTTAAATAGTAATGTCATTTTCAAAGTATAATCTATAAATACAACGTATATTTCAGTCAGCTCTGACAAATATCATTGGAATATAGTGCCATGTCATATTTCATTAGCTTAGAAACATGCTAACATAAAACAGCATATTGGTCTTCTTAGGAAATTGAGGAGTTTTAACATTAGCACACATACTCTAACTATGGTTTAAAGGTCAAGAGTATCCTCACATATAATATTGTTTCATGGTACAATAATCTCACAGTTAAACAAAAAAAGAAAAAAAAAAAATCACAAATGGCCAATCAGGCAAATAAGATCACTGGGCATAAACAACACACTCCAGGATTTATTTAATTGTTTTATGGGGGAAAACCCCCATTTTAAAGACCCCTTCACTCTACTTTACAAATGCTCCCATCTGGGCGTAAGGCTCAAAATTCCTTTGGCCAGAAGAAATAAGTTTTCCCAAATGCACTTTTTAACTGATTGTTTAGATGATTATTTTATTTTTTTCATTATTATTAATGTGGGAAGTTTAGAACTAGCTATATAAGGAATGATATGGATAGTGTAATTCTGTTTAATTTTGTGTTAAAGTTTGTTGTGTTGTTAAGTACATCTGTGGATGTATGTATGTATGTATGACAGCAGTGTCGAAGACAAATTTCCGCTCTGTGACCAACAGAATGGACAATAAAGTTAATATAAACTAATCTAAAACTCAGTAGGAATTTGCAAAGCATCTGTAAAATCATTCTTATATAAATTGTGACCAGTTGCTGCCTATAAAGAATGATGTAGACACTTAAGTTGCTGTCTCATTTATTGCAGAAGAAATAAAGTATTCCCAATAAGAATGCAATCGATGTTAGCCTGAGGGAAGAGATATCCCCAGATTTCAAAACTGGTTCAAGTTTGTAGAAAATTTGCTGCAAAATATGCATATATTCAAATAGTTAAGTATTTTTTTTAGAACATATGAAGATTTCGTCATTTGTAGTTCTTCATGGGAATGGGCGGAGCTAACGAGATGTTGGTGATTGGTGGATAGATTTTCTGTACAGCATCATGGGTAATGTAGTTTTTTACCAGGAATTGCACTGTTAAACACAATTATTTTTAAACTAAGTTGAAATAATGTGGGCTCGCGGCTTCAACAGAATCAATTTTCTTATGGAGTTTTCTCTTCCAGGACCTGACTATGGCACTCTATGGACAATGGACCATTTTTGTTGTTTGCTAAATTTTGCTAATATGACCGCACCTTTACAGTATGAGTTTTCATTTATGTTTTGAACAGATTGGCCTGCTTACAATTCAATGACAGAGAATTTACCCTTTTATTTTTGTTAATACTTCAAGACAATAGTGTTTAATAATTGCACTAATATTTTCTCTCCAATGACCTAAAATAGTTGCAGTCATTGGAAAAATATTAATTGGATTTCATAATTGGATGGGTACCAGAACTTTGCATTTATTATTTCTTCTAAAAGAAACTTGAACTATCATTTATAAGACACAATTGTGTTTTAAATGATGTGCACTAGACAGTAAGTCAGAATATTATTTTCCTGATTCTTTTCCCAACTGTGGTGAACATGTTCCTTTAAGACTGTACAATTAAGGCCTGTACACACCGGGACGAATATCGTGCGCGCTTATTGCCAGTGTTTTTCGGCGCGTCTTGAGTGTTCACAGCCAAGCGATTTTCACTGGCAATGTGCCAAGTGAACGTGCACATTCAGTAGATAGCGCTCCCAGCACACAAGGTGGTGCTGCGGCACTTTACGCTTTTGACACTCGCTTGTCACACAGAAGAAGAAGAGAGACAGTTTTTACGTGCTTGCCAAAACCATAGATATATGTCTATGGCCAAAACCATTCACACACTAGTGATGTGTCGTTCATGAACAATTCGTTCATTTTGAACGAATCTTTAATATGACTCGAGAACAACGGGTTGTCTCAGAGAGCGATTCGTTCATTTTGTGTTGACTGTGCATGCGCAACATCCATATGTTCTGTACAGGAAACAGAATTGATTAGTTGGCCAGTCTCGAGTCATTCGTTCATCAAGTCCCAGCCCATAGGCAAGGTTATGCAGTCACCGGAAACAGAAAAGATTAGTTCATCTCTCGAGTCTTCTCGTTCAAATCGTTCGTTCAAGTCCCCATAGGCTGAATGCAGAAACAGCTCATCTCTCGAGTCTTGTTCTTTTGTCACGTGACGTGACAGCCGTGTTGGATACAGAAATTAGTTAATTCCTTTACAGTCTATGGGTAATTCACAATTCCTTACAAACAAGTGAGGTTTTTTTAGTTCAGGTTTTTTTTATCTAGTTTAATTGATTTTCCAATGAAGCCTGGACACATTGGGTTGTTCAAAACGGATAGGCAGAACAAATGTTTATTGCACATATCTTCTGATGGTTTTATAATAATAAATATATTACAACATGCAGTCAATAATACGACTGTAATATTGTATATGTTGCGCGAGCCACTGAACGGGAAAGCGGTCACGTGAAAAAAGAACGAACAACTTGAACGAGAAGACTCGAAAGATGAACTAATCTTTTCTGTTTCCGGTGACTGCAAATTGCATATGGGTCTGGGACTTGATGAACGAATGACTCAAACCCGAAGACTCGAGACTGGTGAACTAATCAATTCTGTTTCCGGACGCATTACATGAGGCTGTCACGGCCCAGATCAGACATGATGACTGAACTAACGGCTCATACCCGAGAGGTGAACTAAACTTTCCAGGGAACAGACGTGTTTAAATGTGAAGTGACAAAGGAAAGCACGATTTGGATCGGGAGGTGAGGTGAACTAACAGACTGCATACATAGACTGAAGCATTTTAAGCAATTCATTAATAATTTATTTCTCAAAGTTAGCTTATAGTTTATTTTTTATTCCAAAAGTACTAAATATGTTGAAAAATGTAGCATGTAAGGTTTTAATAAGATTCTGCTGAAATGAACGAAATGACTTGAAAAAAGATTCGTAAATTCAGTAAAATGATCCGAACTTCCCATCACTATCACACACTTTTTGCTAACTGGCAAGCAGCATTAGCAGCTCATCTTCTTCTTTGTCTACTTACTACTTCTTCGTCGTATCAATGTGTGCTCGGCAAGACCGTTTTGTGCTTGAGAGCCACCAAGTCGTGTTTTACTGTAACTTCAGCAGCTCCAGGCACGTGAACAAAAGCGCGGATCTCATTGGTCGGCCAGTTTTTAACGCGCTGCGTCAAAATAAAAAAACGAACGAAAATCGTTCCGGTGTGAACAGGCCTTTACACTATCATGTTAAACCTGTAGACTGAGAGTGTGTAAATAAGGATCTTTTCCATCTGTCTATAGCCCGTATGTAAACAAATACCCTTAAGTTTAGTTAATACAGCTGGAATGTTGTACCTTCAGATTCTAACTAAAATATCGTCGCTGTCCGATGAAACTCACGTATGTCCAAAACGCTTACTTTTCAGGAAGTGAAAAAAACACTGTATTTCAAAAGCAGTTGAATGTAGCGTTGTCATACTTGGTACGGCATCTTTACATGTAACCATATTCTTGCCAGTGTAATGATATAATCCACATTTAGTCCACAGTTTAAATGGACATACGTGCATATTTTACAGTAACGGTGGTTGATACGCGTTCTTCCGATCAGTAATTAGAATGGCAAAGTCGCGTTTCAGCAGAGGAATACGTGAGGAATACAGAGGAATACATGCTGGATATTCTCAGCCTCTGGCAAGCGGTGATAGCAGTATGAGTGAGGCATGTTCTAGTGACAATCATGACAGTAGCATTACAGGCTATAATTTGATCAGTTTGACTGAGAAAAAAAGGCTGAATCTTATCAAAGAGACCGAGTTTATTTACATACTAGCAAGCAAACTAATCTGTGAAGAACTAGATTAGAACTAAACTGTGGAGAGCTTCAATGTCGTACTATCGGCTATCCAGTGCTGAGCTTTGATGAAACAACTTCACGATACCAGCGAGACCGGCGAGATGCTTCCACAGGGCGGGAGATACGCGGCGTGATTGACAGCTTTGACACCAAATGGATATACATGAAAATCAGATGACATGATTTCACAACTTTTCATTGGCCATTTAGATATGTGACGCATACTGTATACGGAAATGAACCTGGACATTCAATCCGTCGAAAAATCTCAAAATCGGCAAAATGGACATACGTGGTTTTCATCGGACAGCGACGATATGTAAAATAATAACGATATATATGTATCTGACATAAGCAAATGAGGATGAATATGGAGTCTTTATTTTTTGTGTCATTCTAAATAGTATTTGTGTCATTTGCTGCATAATCAGATGATCTGAAAAAAATGTGTTTGTAATATAATTTTTTCAGTCATTAAGAGAGAATAATTCATGATGGGCATTTGGGATTAAAATGACATGGTTGCTGCACTGAATTTTTTTATCTCCTAATTATGCCCTGAATATTTGGTGTGTCATGAATCAAAGGTCAAGCATTTCTCTGGGGCTCATAATTATTCAGGTTTTCTCTGGCTGCTCTCGCTCACTGGCCCATTTTTTCAATGCATGAGAAACAACACAAGATGTAATCAGTCTGAAGGATCTGAGTACAGTGTTTTAGTCTAAATCACATACTGGAATCAGAATCCATCCGAGTAATGAAGGTAATACAATATAATAATCCAAACACACAAGCATATATTCAGTGAACAAGGGAACAAATGCACAGATACAAACCACTCAGAATGAAATACAATGGACAAAAAAAAAAAGCCAGATGGTATTATATATGCTATGCACATCTGTAACAGCACAATGGTTGTTGGAGTTGGAGTGAAATATTGTGCAGTACACTGTAGAGTAATATAGTATGTGAAACATAAATAATAAACATTTAAAAATGTTAACACTCATTACATGGCATGTTTTGATCATAATAATGCAGTTCTGGCATGGGTGTGACAAAGCATTGAGTTTGTGGTCAAGTGCTTCTGCCTCTTAGCTTTATAAACGTTGCTTCTAAGATAAGCAAAATTGATGATGAATGAATTTTTTATTGTTTTGGATTTGTTATTGTCTAACTTTGTAATGAATTCTTTAACTCTCAGTATGTGATTTTTGATTCTCTGATTCTTCTGCTGTTCTACACATTGCCATGGCCTGTCAATCATGCCATCTATTCCCAATCAGCCAGTATTGGGCAACACTTTGAGCTTTCTGGAAAGTGGAAAAAGTACACACACAAGATCTATGAATTTCAATTGCTAATATATTATTACTCAGTTCCACAGCCGGTGGTGGATATTGATTTCAAGATGGAGTCTCGGTAGATCAGTGCATATGAATGTGTTGTGACTAGGCCGGAATAATATTATTCTAGACAGTGTAACATTCTTAAAGACCTGGCCAGGCCAAACAACTGGCCCTGCACTGTAAACCCTAACGCTCAAAATACTAACAAATTAGTTCAGTTAAATGAGTATTTAGAACTTTCCTTTTCTTTTGAGTTCACAGCACTGACATATTTCAAGTTAACTGAACTGTTTCATTGTTTTGAGTTGTTTGAACTCATTTCCTTTCATTTAATGAGGTTTTATTAACATACTTCGGGAGGAAGACTTCAAAATAAGCTACCCAAGTGTCACCAGCTGTCTACAATCAGTAATCAACATATCTACCCAATCAGCACAAATCAGCAAGCCATATATAAATGTCACAGTCAAACTCATCTAAGGATTCTCTACAGTCTTCAGAATCCCTCCACCACCCCGTCTCCTCTCACTCACTAGGTTACTTCTTATACCTGAAGGGGGGGCATTCGGGCCAATTACCAAGCTCAGAGCCCTCTCCCCAGACAGCACACCAAATAAGTTTACTTTTGTTATGCTAATGTAGAAGAGTTTCTGTTAATTTGGGTTTTTGGAGAGTTATCATGATGACAAATGGTGTACGCGGTTTGGTTTGAGAGCAGGTAAGTTACATGTTTTAAGTTGCTGTACTCATTAAAATGTTATACCATGTTATTGTTAACATGTTAACCATTTTCTGAATTAGTTTGTCAAGCAAAATATTTATGTTGAGATAACCTGATAATTTTAAGTTAAAGGGACACTATGTAAATTTTTTTCAGTAAAATATCCAAAAACCACTAGGCCAGTGTTATATATTTTGTTCAGTTGAGTACTGATAATATCCCAAATGTTTCCAACTATTTGTAAATAAAGAGAAATTGCTATTTTAACCAAGGATCCGGGAAGTGTGAGGGAGTCGCCTGTTGATTGAGTCATATCTGCGTTAGCCTCGGTTTCTGGTTTTATTTTGCAGAAACGCTTTACTCTTACTGCAGTTTGCAACAAGTGTCATAGCAGCCGCCGAGTGAACGCACAGAGTAATGTCATAACTTCATTTTCAACACACTCAGATTTATCTAATATGATAAACAGAGCTGTGTTACCTCATACTCATGACCGGAAAATCGGAAGTGGTGCAGGCGACTGTGTCATAATAAAAGTAATAAAAGCCGCTGCTTGTGTGGCGTGTGTTGCCTTCATCTTATTAACAATCACTCCTGCGGCCTTGCTCAGCTCCCACAACACTCGGTCCTGCTCTGCTTCATACTACAGTAACGTTAATAATCTCATCCATGAACATGATTTCTGCCCGAGTCCTATCCCGATTCTTTTCCACCGGCTGTGAGGTGAAGACCACAAGTCCCCGGATTCTGCGCTCACACTTTGTATCATCAAACTATGTATAAACTCAAATATTTAAATTTAAGAATAATAAAAATGTATAAATACAAAATAAAAATCTTACTTAAACTTTGAGTTTCGTAACTTTAAAAAATTCTCATTCAACTTTTTTTAGTTCCGACAACTTATTAGGGTTTAAAGTGAAGTAAATAACTAATTTGATTTGCTAGAACTCAAAATAAAAAAGTTAATTAAATCAAGGATTCTGTGTTAGTTCAGACAGGCCACATCGGCTGATAGGCAAAAATTTCAACCCCGCCCATTTCAGCTGATCCAATTCCTATGTACTCAATTGGCAACTCTCAAGCAGGGCGCCTTAAGCACAGCTTAAGTTCAGTCTGCCTGCTTGGCTGCTTCCACTGCACGCTGCTTTGCAACCTACCTGTGAGATGGTGGTCCAGTGGGGTTAAACCATGGAACTGATATACAGAAGGTTGCTGGTTCAATCCCTGCGGTCACCATGTGTGTACTTGAGCAAGGCACTTTACTCCATGTTGTTCCAGGGGGATTGTCCCTGTAATAAGGGAAGTAATAAGGTAAGCCCTATAAGTCCCTTTAATAAGGTAAGCCCTGTAAGTCCCTGTAATAAGGTAAGTAATAAGGTAAGCCCTGTAAGTCCCTGTAATAAGGTAAGCCCTGTAAGTCACTGTGGATAAAAGCGTCTGCCAAATGCATAAATATAAATATACCTCCTCCCCAGCTCCTCCTTAAACTGTGTTCAACTTAATCATGTTGTCTTTGATGCATGCTCTGTTCTCAATGGGGGGGGGGAGTTTACGCTGCTCTCCCAGTTTAAAAAAGTGGGAGGTTGTCCTCAGAAGCTGCTGCTGTTCCCAATCTTGGCTTTTCATGGAGCTCATGAAAAGGATGGGGAATTTAGAACAGACCCATATCACCAAATGTAACTTTTGCAAAATAGGCCAATACAAAGTTTGTCTATGGTATTTTTGACTTAAGTGGTCCTGACTGAACTAAATCTTTTATGTTAATTGCTATCAAAATGTATGAAGTAGCTAACTCGGTGTGCTACAAGTTATGAGTATTTAACATGCATGAGTACTACAAACTCAAAACTTGATAGTTCTGCTTACTTAAAATATGGAACATCATAACTCCACAAATTTGATGTAACTGATTACCTTACATTTTTGGAGTTATAGCCCAACTTATTTGGGTTTATATTGTGTGATGCATGCCCTCAAAAAAAAAAAAAAGTGTGTCCCCAAAAAGGGTTTACGCCACACTTGAAATGTATAAATACCATTGATTTGGATCAAGAGCACGATTAGACCTGCTAACATTTCCAGATCTATTTTCACAGAAAAAGACTGTTACCCAAATTATCTCATGTAAATTAAGCTCTGAACCTTTTCTAAATATGTTATTGTGGTACATTTACAGTATATAGAAGAAAGAAAGAAAGAAAGAAAGAAAGAAAGAAAGAAAGAAAGAAAGAAAGAAAGAAAGAAAGAAAGAAAGAAAGAAAGAAAGAAAGAAAGAAAGAAAGAAAGAGAAAGAAAGCGCCACTGATCTTAGCTGAGAACAAAATAATTATGGAATTTAATTATAGAACGGCTTCTCAGTTACATTTTTAAATGCCTGTCTTTATATAGCGATACATTTCCATATAAAGTATTGTTTAAAACCCTTCACATAAACATAACTTTCACACCTAAATTAAAATTGTGTGTGTGCGTGTGCGTGTGCGTGTGCGGGTGTGTGTGTGTGTGTGTGTGCACGCTTGTGAGTGTGTTCATGGAAGCAAATGACAGAATGTACATTTTGGGGTGAACTCTTTAAAGGGTTAGTTCACCCAAAATTGAAAATAAAGTCAGTAATTACTCACCCTCATGTTGTTCCAAACATGTAAGACCTTCGTTCATCTTCTGAACATAATTTAGTATATTTTTGATGAAATCTGAGAGCTGTCTCACTCCTCCATAGGCTTTCAGAGGGAATGAAACTTGATGGCCCAGAATAGTAAGTAAAAACGTCATTTAAGGAGTCCAAATGACTACAGTGGCTCTGTATTAAGTCTATCATGCGACGAAAATACTTTTTGAGCGGAAAAACAACAAAAATAACGACTTTATCCCACTATTATTGTTGTTCAATTTGAGAGTGTGTTCAATGTGAGTTCGCGGGAGTGCCACGACGCATGCGCGAGAACTGAGATTAGTAGTAGTAGAATCTCAAATTCTAAAACAACAATAATAGTGGGATAAAGTCGTTATTTTTGTTGTTTTTCCGCTCAAAAAGTATTTTCGTCGCATGATAGACTTAATACAGAGCCACTGTAGTCATTTGGACTCCTTAAATGACGTTTTTACTTACTATTCTGGGCCATCAAGTTTCAACCCTCTGAAAGCCTATGGAGGAGTGAGACAGCTCTCAGATTTCATCAAAAATATACTAAATTATGTTCCGAAGATGAACGAAGGTCTTACATGGTTGGAACAACATGAGGGTGAGTAATTACTGACTTTATTTTCAATTTTGGGTGAACTAACCCTTTAAGACTGAATGACCTATATTTTGAAATGAAAAAAAAAAAAAAAAAAATACATAATTAGGCTATATAGAACAGTTCAGTTTAAAGTCCTAAAACCTGGAAGAGAATTTGCATTTTTAAGCCATATGTTCCCCCGGGAATTTCCATTGGGGTTTTAGTATAGCAGTTATGACGAAAATAAGGTATGTGGTTAATATGACTTTAGGAGGATTTTATGTTTTGTTCTATCACTTTGAGATGAGAGCTATAACATTCAACACAATAAATGCCCTACTGTATAAAAATAATATATTGCCATGTGCATGCATTTGCCATTCTGATTTAAAGTGTTGTAGTGCACACATAAAAAAGGAATACCCCCCCCCCCCCCCCCCCCCCCCATATTTTGGTACATTCAAACAAGTTTTTCCTTTGAAAATGTCAAAATGATCCTCGTTCACACGGATCCGCAAAAAAACACTAAAACTGCTTTGTAAAGAAACACTATGTGCCTGCGCACAACATGCGCATTCTTGTACAGAATGGTGAATACAAACAATCAATATAAAGATAAACAGTGTTGGGGAAAGTTCGTTTTAAAAGTAATGCATTACAATATTGCGTTACTCCCTAAAAAAGTAACTAATTGCGTTACTTACCTTTTATGGAAAGTAATGTGTTACATTACTTTTGCGTTACTTTTTCTCACCTGGGCTGGGCTTGTTTGTTTAAGAAAGCCTGTTTCCACCACAGAATAAAAAGGTAATTGTGACTTTTTATCTCACAGTTCTGACTTTTTTTCTATGAATTGCATGATATAAAGTTGCAATTGCCAAATATAAAGCCAGAATTGTGTGATATAAAGTGTAATTGCGAGTTATAAAATCAGAATTGCAAAAAAGTTAGTATTTTTTTCCCTCAGAATTGGTCCTTGGACTTTATAACTTGCAATTGTGAGACAAAAAAAATCTGAAATTCTGACATTATATCTTGCAATTTTGACTTGATAACTCGTAATTGCGAGTTTATATCTGACAATTCTGAGAAAAAAGTCTTAATTATCTTTTAAATTCACCAAGTGTGAAATGAATAAGCCTCAGGCTGAAAGAAATGCAAATTCACGCCTGTACAGCCTGCCATTCTGGATTACAGAAGAATAGGATGTAGGAGAAGAAAGTTCAACACGCTTAGTTCAGCTATAAAAAAAAAGAAGAAACAAAACAATTGTGATGTTTATCTAATGTCATTTTTGCTTATTCATATGGTTGAATTGGATCATCGAAGGTCAGCAGCAAGGCCATTGGTTAATAAAGTGAGATTAAATACACAAAGTAGATTTGTGTAATTGAATATATTTAATTATTGCAGGTTTGCATAATATAAGAGTTTGCATTTCACTGTTTTTATTCATTTTGTGTAATATGGAATCTGTTTTTGTGCATGTGAGATGAGTAAATGCTCTCATTTAGTCTAGATCTGCAAAAACCCTCATGTTCACACAGCACACAATAACTCTGCACTTACTCACGATTTCTCTGAACATGGGGACAGGAGAGCTGTCAGTCAATACATGGGAAAACAAAGTAACTTGCTTTACTTATTTAAAAAAGTAACTAATTTTGTTGTAAATTTAAAAGTAATTCGTTACTTTACTAGTTACTTGAAAAAAAGTAATCTGATTACATAACTCAAGTTACTTGTAATGCATTACCCCCAACACTGAAGGTAAATAATGCATCTCTGCTGGTCGTAGTAGTGGTGAAGTAAATCCACACATTAATAAAACCCAGTATCTTGAACAGCACAAACACAGTCTGTCATTGTTATTTTGGTTGTCAAGAACTCTCGCATGCCTAGACCTCATACAGACCTGCCCCTTTTCAAATCTGCGATCGTTGTGTTCTGTCTTCCGGTTTGTGTTTTCACAGCAAGGTAAGATATTACGGATTTATGAATGTACCGCTCTTTTTAAAATCTTCTGACATTTGTTATATTCAGAGCTACCGTAAAAGACAAAGTTCAAAATATTCTAAAGATATCAGCACACTTGTTTCGCTATAGACTGTACATGAAATACGCATACATATGATGTCACAGTTTTCACAATTTTGAAAAAAACACGTTTTTGTCATTTACAGACGATAAAACATGTCTTTAAGTGTGGCTCAAGCACCTTTTGGGGCCACCATGGTACGGTAACATAATCATACACATAGTACTGCAAAGAATACCATGATATTACCGTAATGGTTTTCCCATATAATATATTCTGTGAAAAGGTCTTCTGTGAATGTCAGAGGGCAGTTTTTAAGCCAGTTGCTGAGTTGCAATGTGGCCGGGGTGTGATTACATTCCCCTCGGAGAGCTGTGTGTGATTAGAGCTCATACCTGACAGCGTCACAGTAATTTGCTGTCATTTGAGAGGATGATAGGTCTGATTCACTGATAGGTAATGCCATCTGACCAGGATGAACAGAACACTCTTAATCTATCCCTTCTATACAGACAGGCTCCACAGGTTGGACAGACAAAAGCTGATCGAGTAGTGATGCACTATAGAAAAAAGAAACCCAGAGAGGGAAATTCACTAAAAATAAAGGAGTATTCAAGGTTCAGTGGTTAAACTCGATCAATATACATTTTTGACTTTCTTTAAAAAAAAAATAAAAAAAATCTATAGGCTTTCAATAGTAATGTCATGTTGTTTTGGGTTTTGTTTGTGTTCATGTTTTTCATTTTGCAATTCTCATTGCCTGCATCTCAATGTGCACACAATCCATCCTAAATAGTGTGAGACATTAGTAATATTAAATACTATTTAAGGCATATAGGGTGGATAGTATGCACATTGGGATGCAGGGATAGTCTTGTTTCCTGGTTTCTTGTCATGTGACTTCCTTGCCCATGTTAACATGGGTGCGCCTCAATCAGGGGGGTATTCCAGAAAGCAGGTTATGTGACATACCTGGGTGTTTAAGTAAGCGGATAACCTTAACTTTCGGTTCCAAAAACGGAGGTAACTTTCAGGGTATGTAAGTAGCCATAGCAACTCAGTCTCTGAACATAATCTGCTCCAAAGGAGGTTATGTTCCAGGGTTAGTTTGCTTAAGAGGTATTCAGATGTTTTTTTATATAATTAATATATTTTAATTAATCAGTCATATTTTTTTATTGTCATCTCACACATGGATCTGCATTCACTTAATTATCATCAAACAAACAATATAGCTAATCCTTATTCTCAGTGAGTAAATATTACTTATTAAATGAAGAGAGTAAAAAAAATGATTGCACAACCACCAAATAGGTGGCGCTAAGTAGGTTATGTAAATTGCCATTAAAGAAAAGAAGAAAAGGAAGTATAATGGTGCGCTCCTTCTTCCTTCTGTTTCCATGGTGAATCATTGATTCGTCGCTCTGTTGAGAATGTCTTGAGTGTTAACCGGGAATATACTCTGGGTTGTCTGAACTTACTCCCTGACTCGTTTTTGGAACCAGCATACCTCGAGTAAGCAAGATTTGGGTTAATCAACTGAGATTTCAAGGTATACGTGACGGTAAGTTAACCTTGCTTTCTGGAATACCCCCCAGCTCTCTAGCTCCCGAGCTTGTGAATCAGTATATCATGTACACAAATTCAGGCACTGGTAAGGACAGTAAAGACACTAGCTCATTACACATTGGAACTCTATTTCCGGCGACGTGACAACGTCCTTATTGTACAACATACACTCTAAAAAAAAAAGGTTCTATATGGCACCAAAAATGGTTCTTGGCTCGTAATCATAGGGGAACCTTTTTAAGTGCTATATAGCACAAATTTTGGTGCTTCAGTGGTTCTTCACCGGTTCTTTGACTAAGGTGCTATATAGCACCGCTAACTATGGTGCTATATAGCACCGCTACCATATACAGAACATGTTAAGATATGGTGCTATATAGCACCAAAAGTGGTTCCTCTATGATTACGATGAAGAACCATTTTTGGTGCTATATAGAACCTTTTTTTTTTTTTAGAGTGTAGTTTCTGGTATTTATGAACAACAGCAGAGCTGATATCTTTCTGACAATACTTGTAATGTTATTTAAAGTACATTATGATAAATACTTTGCTTGCTTTGTAACATTTCAGATGTCAATAAATTATATATTTTAGCTAGATTGTGTTCATTACCTGTTTACCTTATTTTGAAATATAATAAAATAATGCTTTCTATTTTTTTTTTTTTTTTTTTATATATATCACGTTTCGTTATCAGTCATTATGCGTAGTGAGTTGGCTCACGTGATTTAAAGGTGTCATGAACTGGCTTTTTTTTTTAAAAATTATACTGTTGTCTGAGGTCAACTTATGACGTTTGCGTGGTTTTTACATTCAAAAACATCATAATGAATAAGTAATACACTCTAAAAAAAAGGTTCTATATGGCACTAAAAATGGTTCTTGGCTCGTAATCATAGGGGAACCTTTTTAAGTGCTTTATAGCACCAATTTTGGTGCTTCAGTGGTTCTTCAGCGGTTCTTCAGAGGTTCTTCACCGGTTCTTTGACTAAGGTGCTATATAGCACTGCTAACTAAGGTGCTATATAGCACCGCTACCATATACAGAACATGTTAAGATATGGTGCTATATAGCACCAAAAGTGGTTCCCCTATGATTACGACGAAGAACCATTTTTGGTGCCATATAGAACCTTTGTGGAAAAGTGTAGGCTATTTTCTACCATGGTTTTGAGGCTCTCTGAAAAACGCTTGCAAAATGCCTTTATCAAAGATAGATGTAACAACTCACAAACAAGCAGAAAAAGAACATAAAGAACTCCCAAAGTGCAGTAGGCGTTGCAAAAGCTAAAAAGAAAATGTACGTGCCTATAGTTTCAATCGGTTTCAATCGGCTGCTGCTTTTTTGCCAAAAAATGGAGGACAATGGCGATCAACCTTTGCGACATGAGAGATGAGTGTTAACCCCTTAATAACTTGAGGAGGCACGATATGGAAGCACTTTGGATTTTGGACTGTAGATCAAACTATGAAGAAGGACAAAGTAGTATGTAAACTGTGCGATTATGAGTTCCCATATTACAGCAGCACTACAACTATGAGGGGGCATATGCAGCTTCATCATCCAGATGAATACAAAGACCTAGACCCGGTAGAGCCATCTGCTAAACAGCCAAGACTGACAAACTTTTTTCCCCCGTCTGCACCTCTACCTGCTGCACGGAAAGAGGCTATAAACTCGAAGCTCGCAAAGTTCATTTGTCGAGACATGAGGCCAATTAGCATAGTTAAGGGTGAAGGTTTCATTGATTTTGTTCATGAACTTGAGCCGAGATACATTATACCTAGCCGAACCACAGTAACTAAGAAGACTGCGAAAATCTACAACACTAGTCGTGAAAACATGCATCAGATTTTGAGTGGCAAAAACGTTCTGACTACCATGGAGTTCCCTCGCTACAGAGGCATATCACAGTGACAGCACACGTCATTTCAAAGACTTGGGAACTCCACGATTTTGTACTTCAAACGTAGCAGCTGAGAGGTAGCCATACAGCAGAGAACGTTGCAAAGTGCATCGCAGGCATATCGAGGGATTTCGCAATGCAGCCTGATTCTATAAGGGTATAAGGGCACTGTAAGTCACTTTGGACAAAAGTGTCTGCCAAATGCTTAAATGTAAATGTAAATGATTCAGTTGTTGCAGTCACTACTGACAATGCACTTAATTATGTTAATGCAGTGGAGCAGCACCTGGGTGCTGTTAACATACCGTGTCTGGCACACACTATCAACCTGGCAGTATGCAAGGGGTCATATGTCAGAGACATAGACACAACTCTTGCTAGGCTAAGAAAAACTGCCTCTCATTTTCACAGATCCACTACAGACAGCAGCCTCTTGGAGGATAAGCAGCATATGCTAGGCCTAAAGCCAGAGAAGCTAATCAATGATTGTGTGACACGATGGAACTACGATATGATTTGTAGGGCATCTGAGCAACAAGCAGCAGTGGAAGCCATGATATTTGACAAAAAATGTCTAAACTAGAACTGACCACAACTGAGTGGTGCCTGGTTGAACAGGTGTGAGAGACACTTAAAACTTTCAAAGTCGCCACCCAAGCGTTATCCACATGCAGATACCCCACATCCTCAGCCATACTGCCTTTGCAACATGTACTTTTGTCTCAAGTTGAAAAAATCAAGTCAGAGTAAGACGAGAAGTCTTGCTTGGGGGAAATGGCCACTAAAAACGAGGCAGATTTGAGCAAACGCTACGACCCCAAAAAGGAAGTGACATGCTTTTGAATGCTTTTGTTTCATCTTTTAATTTATTTATCGGAGAAACAGAAGCAACAAGTGCATCAGTGTAGTCAGAGGGCTTCTTCTCAACAGCTGGACATATAGTGAATAAAAAACACTCCGCTCTGGACCCCGAAAATGTTGATCGACTTGTTTTCCTGTCCAATAATTTGTATTAGGCCTAGCCTTATTTGCATGTTTCATTATATGCCTGCCAAGCCCAAGTGTCGGTTATGTTCAATTAAAAAAAAACATATGGCCTGTTCTCAAGTAAGTCAATTTAAAGTTAAATTGTTGAACAGTTGTCTATAATTTTGGAGATTTTTGAATAGCCTAAATCATAAATGCTGCCCTGTTGTAGACTGTGACAAATGTTTCTAGTCCACTGTCTGAGAATGCAGCAGCCCTGCGTGTTTATCCTACACAACCTTCACGTTCAATGTAGGCTAGTGAATTTTAAGTTCCCCTTCGAGGGAACTCGCACTGCGTCATCGTGTGATGACACTTTGGGAACGCCCTCAGCGTTACGCATCTGAAGTATGAATGAAATCAAGCCAATCTGATTGGTGGTGCATCGTGACGTAGTAGATGACGGCATACCCGGAAGATACAAAGGGACGCCGATGCAAACACACTGCAGCTTTTCGCTCTTCAGCTGAAGCGCTCTGTATATTGTCTTCTGTCTATTTGGTGTTGTTTGTCTACCAACGTTTGAGAAAATAAAAAGATGGCTCAGTTTAGGAGATGTGTGCATCCGTGTCCGCATTTCCTTTCGGGCATGGACACATCTAATGTGTGTGCAATGCCTGGGCGTGCAGCACGCTAGGGCGGCTCTCGAGGGAGCCACCTGTAGCGAATGTGATTTGCTGCCGCTCAGGGTGTTGCGCTCACGGCTGGCCATGTTCGATGAAACCGGCCAAGCCCACGAGCCCCAGGGATCTGGGCCCACCGCTGCTGAGGCACGGCGGCGCCGCAGATCATGGGGATCGCAACGGGACCTCGCGACAGGATATGAGACTGCTGAGGCACTTTCCCTATCCTCATCCGAGGATTCCGATGTTCTCCCACCCTGTGCGGAGAACCCGATGCTTCAGCTGTCCGGCTCCGAGGAGTCGGATGGGCGGAGCATCGAGGAGTGCCAGACTTTCCTCCCCCAAGCACTTGATTTTGGTAATGTGCTGGGGGCGGCCGAGCAGGGTTATGGGACGCTGCCTCGGGTGGAGGATGCTCTCGCGAGCTACCTCTCTCCCGAGGCCGCTTCGTCCCTCAAGGCCCCGGTGCTACCCACCAAGCCATGCTGTGATACTTCGGCGCTGGTGGGTAGGGCTTACATGGCGGCTGGGCGGGCTGGTAGCTGTTTGCACACTATGGCGGTGTTGCAGGCCTATCAGGCCGACCTCCTCAAGGAGCTAGACGAGGGGGAGGGTCCGTCTCCGGACGATATCCTTGAGCTGCGGAAGGCCACCGATTTGTCTCTCCGGATCACCAAGGAGACGGCCCGCAACATCGGCCGCTCCATGGCTGGTCTGGTGGTTGCGGAGAGACATCTCTGGTTAAACCTGTCGGGGATGAGAGCGAGAGAGAAACACTTTCTCCTCGATTCCCCGATTTCGCCTTCTGGCCTCTTCGGCGGCGCAGTTAACACCATCGTCGAGAGGTTCCAGGAGGTGAAAAAGCAGGCGGCAGCCTTCCAGCAGTACCTCCCTCGCCGTTCTGGCTCCTCGGGGAGGGCTGTCCAGAAAGGGCAGCCCCAACCATCAGGTAGCTCCTCCTCACACCGACAGGTGCAAAAAGAGAGCGTCGCTTCTCGTGCCCCTCCTGAGGGAGCTTGGCAAAAGAGGCGGCGCTCTCGTGGTAAGCCTTCGGAGCCTAGGGTCGATCTGAGGACCGTCCTTCAGGCAAAGAAGGCTACCACAAAGCGGTCCTAGCTGCGGCTGGACCACTGAGAGCTGTCCCCCCCGGGGTGGAACGACGAGGTCGTTTTCCCCCCGGAGCTCTCGGGAAATCGGTGCTGGGATCCTGCCGTCCATGATGCTTCAGGCCTCACTGGTTTCCTGCGCGCGCTCACTGCCTTCGTCGCCTCCGGAAGGACTTGCGACCGGTCAGCGAGCGTGTGCACCCATAGAGCTCTGTTCTCGGCTTCTCCCTGCCGGTCAGCCGCTTCAGGGGGTCGAGAACGAGTCTCATTTAACACCCGAGACTAGCCTCGAGAGTTTCGCCTTCCGAGTGTGTCTACTTGGGTCCTGCGGACTGTAGAACAGGGTTACAGGCTTCAGTTTGGTTCCCCTCCCCCGAAGTTTCAGGGAGTGGTCCAGACTGTGGTCGGCCCCGAGCAGGTTCAGGTTATGGAACAGGAAGTACAAGCCCTGTTAGCCAAGAAAGCCATAGAGCGGGTTCCTCTGGCAGACAGGGAGTCCGGGTTCTACAGCCGGTACTTCATTGTTCCCAAGAAGTATGGGGGGTTGCGTCCAATAATAGATCTCAGGCTCTTGAATCGGTCTCTGAGGAGATACAGGTTCAAGATGCTCACAATTCCAGCCATCGTGAGTCAGATCCAGTCTGAGGACTGGTTCATCACTATAGATATAAAGGACGCATACTTCCATCCTTCAATGTCACAGGAAGTTCCTGAGGTTCGCTTTCGGGGGCGAAGCGTACCAATATCGGGTCCTTCCCTTCGGTCTGGTACTCTCCCCTCGCACCTTTACGAAGTGTATGGATGCAGTACTGGTCGCGCGAGATGGCAGTTCGGCATCGAGATGTCGTTCTGGCCCATATAAGGTGCTTGGGGCTGAGACTCAACACGAAGAAGAGCGTGTTGACGCCCTCCCAGCGGACTACGTTCCTGGGAGTCGTATGGGACTCCATGTCAATGCGGGCTCAGTTATCCCCCGCGCGCGTGGAGTCCATACTGGCGATGGTCTCAAGAGTGAATCCACGGCTTCTGGTTTGGGTACAACCGAATTGTTTTGGTCGGAACAACGTCTTCTACGCACTTCCTGATGACGCACATTACACTATCAGCGTAGACCTCGATGTCGTCATCAGAGGCCGACCAGAACATCTCCCAGTCCGCGTGATCAAAACAGTCCTGTAGCATAGAGTCCGATTGGTCCGACCAGCACTGGATGGTTCTGAGGGCGGGTGCTTCCTGTTTCAGTCTCTGCCTGTATGCGGGCAGAAGGAGAATGGAAGAGTGATCCGATTTGCCAAATGGTGGGCGCGGGAGGGATTTGTAACCATCCCGGAAGGGAGAGTAACAGTGATCTAAAATACGGTTCCCTCGCGTGTTGAAGTTAACATGTTGGTGGTATTTAGGTGCAATGCGTTTGAAGTTGGCTTTGTTAAAGTCCCCAGTCACAATAAACGCAGCCTCAGGATGCGCGGTTTCCTGCTCACTCACTGTCCTATACAGTTCCTTTAGTGCCCGGTCTGTGTCGGCTTGTGGGGGAATATACACAGCTGTGATGATGACCGCTGTGAATTCCCTCGGTAGCCAGAATGGTCGGCACAGAACCATGAGAAGTTCCAGATCAGGAGAACAGAAAGACTTGATAGAATGCACGTTCCTCTGATCACACCAGGATCTGTTGATCATAAAACATACACCCCCGCCTTTGCTTTTCCCTGAGAGATCTTTTTCTCTGTCCATTCGGTGCACGGAGAACCCCGTGGTTTCGATGTCCGAATCTGGAATCTCAGCAGACATCCAAGTTTCTGTAAGGCAGATAATGCAGCAGTCCCTCGTCTCTCGTTGGAAAGAGATCCGTGCTCTCAGCTCGCAGAGTTTGTTGTCCAGAGACTGAACATAAGCCAGTAAAATACTGGGAAGAGGGGGTCGGTTTGCGCGGCGTCTTACTCTGATGAGCACGCCGGCTCTGCTTCCCCTTCTCCGGCTGCGTTTCCGCGGTCGGACCGCCCATACAAAAGGTTCCGCTGCCGTGTTTGTAAGCAGCGGGTCGTCGTTGAAGAATTTAAAGTCCGGTTTCCGGTGTGCGATTGCCGAACCAATGTCCAAAAGTGTCTGTCTGTCGTACGTAGTAAGGCAGACAACATCCAAGACAAAAAACACAAAAACTGTAAACAGAACAAACAAAAAACTACAATGTTTCAGCGGAGCTCGCAACGTAGCGGCCATCCTCGGCGCCATCTTGAGTTCAGATGCGCTCAATCAACCGTCGAGCCGTCATCACGTCAAGGGGCGGGGGAGGGGTGCAGTGTTATAATCAAGTAAACGTACTAAATTTCTTCAGTGCATGTTAAATATTAATAATCTTGATTTGAATTAAGCAAATATTTGTGGTTCTTGAAACAGATCGATTTAATTCTCCTTTCTCAAATATTTTGATAGAAATTTTACAAATATATTATGTATATTTTATATAAATAATTGGTTATTCGAACACTAAATTCTTTTAGTGAAAAAAAACTTAAATATAACTGTAAATTTGAGACAAAATTAACTGTTGGATTTTTAGTCAATTATTTTGGTATGTTCAACTCAAAACACCAAGTAAATGATATTTATAAATTGTATTAAGTTAATAAAGTTAATTATTACTGTGATATTTACTAAGCCACTGAATTATACAGTTCTTGTTTAGTTCATGTGTCAAAGTCAAGCCAAGTCTTTGTTTATTTTTGTTTCTACGTTTGGCACTCGCCTTCAGTGGACAAGTAAAGCCACAATACATAAACATGATTTTATTGTAGAAGATTTTAAGTAATTCTATTTTATAAACAAAAAATAATAATGTAAAATAAAATACATTTTATATTTTATAATATAAACTCTTATTTTACAACTCTGTCAAACACTGTTTACCGTTCAAACACATTTAACAGAAAAATGTATGCAAGTGATTTTATAAAACTTTAAATGATTATTAATTATATTTTAATTTTATACAATTTTAATCTTCACATTTTTGCATTAAACCCTCTGATAATGGGCCACATTCACTTCCATTGTAAGTGGCTCAAATGGTTTTTGCTGTGGACTAAATTCAATTATTGGTTAGCAACAGTTCTGTTCAGGTGGTTAATGAATAGTATTTCTTTTCACTGAAATACAGCTTGCAAAAGTGCCACAACTGTTTAGTCACCCCAGTCATTGTTTGCCTGCCTTATTTTCAAGGACGTCTGTGGAAAAGAAAAAAAAAAGAGCTTATAAAAAAGTCTCTACAAGGGAAGACAAAATTCCAGGACTTGCTGATGGTGCGCTGGTCCTCCTGTAGACACTGAGGCAGGGGTTTGAGCTATTGTTGAAATTGGGTTTTATTTTTGTCTCCTCTCAGCCACTTCCATCTTATCCAGCTCCCCAGCCCTCCCACTCCATTTCCATCGTGCTGGGTGAAAATTGGAATGAAATAAAGATGTGAGCAACGGATGGAGACAAACAGTGAGCAAAGAGGAGGAGAGACAGAGAAAAGGGAATGAGACAGAGATGAAAAAGAGGACATGAAAGCAATATGTAGATTCAAAATACAGATCTTTACACAACTGTTTCACTCCACTCTTAAAAAGCAATAAGATGTCAGGAAAGCCATTATGGGGAGCTTTTTATACTGCGCTTTGTAAGTGTATTACATTCATGATAAAGCGACTTTGCGTTAACTGTGTCTGGGAAAAACTGCCATTAGTATTGATGCTAAAACACTTAATGATTAATATAATTTAAATGCAAATGTAATACACATGCTTCAACCCAGTCATTGCTGAAGGTCGCCGGGTGTCTGTATTATCAGTTATAGTGGACGTTCATACTGTTGTATGTAATATTATTGGTGGGCTGCACAACTGTCCATCAAAGGGTTGAGATTTGAAATACAAATAGATACAAATCGATGTCGAAAATTGCTAACTCCATTGAAAATGAATTACTTCTGGTCATGCAAATCAATACAAATAATAAGCTTTGACACCTCTGTGATTTTGAAGGCTGCTTTAAACTCTAAGGGTGTTTCTCAAATGGAATGCTACATCCTACAGAGATTGTGTCCTTCCTAGTCATGCCCTTCTGAGGCTTTTAGGCTAGTGTACTCCTCAGCAATTAAACGCTAGAATGAGACGTCTAGTAAGTGTAAGTCCGCCCAAGCGGTCACAATGTGAAAACTCTATTAAAACTTACATTTAGAAAAATACACTGTATTACAAATATTTATATTAACTGGCTTTCTATGAATGCAATACAGTGAATGGCAGATGTCTGTGGTCTCCCAGTGGCTTACATTATTGTCAGTTTACTCAGACAGGCTTAGTACCAACTCACTTTCCATCAATTTATTTTCATGAATTGGAAAGGATTGTGGGTACATCCGATGTATCCTTCAAAACAGGACGAATGAAGGATGTGAAACAAAGGCTACCTTCCAAGGATCCTTTAAATTGAGATGGCCTTCAGCAATTTTTGATGACGTGGCAATTGAGAAATGCAACCTTCGTAGGATGCAGCCTTCCATTTGAGAAACACCCTAAAACTGCAAATGTAATGGAGGCCACCTAGTTAGAGCTGTGCGAGTAAACCTCACCCCCCAAAGAGGCGCATTGGCGACAAATGCTAGAAACTGCGGTATTTAGCTTCCTTGTTAGTGTGATGTTTAGGGGGTGAGTGTAATGGTGGCCACCTTGTTAGAGCTGTGTGAGTAAACCTCACTCCCTTGGTGTCAGGAGGCACACTGGCGACAGACGCTAAAAACTGCTGTCTCTAGCATCCTTGTTAGACCTTCCGCCTCCCATGCCGGAAGTGCTGGTTCGAATCCCACTTGGAGCAGGGCGAGTTTATATTGGTGCCGTGACCCGGATGGGAGTGAGGTTTAGGGGGTTGAGTGTAACAGAGGCCACCTAGTTAGAGCTATGGGATTAAATCTCACTCTCCTGGTGTCAAGAGGCGCGCTAGGGATTACGATCTTTTGCGTCCTTGTTAGTGTGCTTGCCTCCCATGCCAGAAGCACCGTTTTGAATCCCGCTTGGAGCGGTGCGAGTAGAACTGGAGGGGTTAAATTGACCGCACCATGCAGTACGGACCCACACTGCATTGGAATCTCAAAATGAGCGTGTCTTTAGAGAAGCACCTGTCTTATCAATAGCTTAAGAAAATCAAGGCCATGCATTAGCATGCATATACAGTGCGAAGAAATCTGCACAGGGAGAGAAAAGAGAAGACAAAGTCAATGTGAGAAAAATACCTGAATAGTTGGCAAAGGTTGCACTCAATGTGGTGCATTAAAAATGCATCACAAGACAGCCCATTAGACTGTGTTGAAAAGAAATCACACCCTGGCCTTCGTCCAAACCCATTAACTCAGAGGTCTGGGCCAGAAGACAGCCTGGTAATTGACTAATAGTTAGAGGTAAATAGCAGGTAAATAATTGGGGATTAGAAATGACAACGGCATGCTCCATTCTAACAGGCTGAGGAGGTTTACTAATAAAACTATATTTCTGAAAGTAGACCCACTAGGGGGTAGCGAGTAATTAATTTTCATCCTCTTCAAATTAATCATCTAAGTCATTACATTTATCAAGCCTTGTTCATTCGATTTTTATTTTATTTTTTTCCCCAGCTGAAAATATTACGATGTCAATGCTTTCCTCAATACAGGGATTGTGGAAAATGAAAAAGGGTATTCAAGATTGGCTAAATGACTGGTTTGGTCTAACTTGAAACCATGTAAAACAGGGCAACACATATTAGGATACTATATGCATATCATGTCTGTGCTACAGCACAGCTAATTAGACTTTCAGGAAAAATCCAGGCTCTAACGGTCACATAACATGGTTTATGCCATGTCAGCTTATATTTGTATGATGATTAATGATCATAATCCATCAAATTTTACCTGAAACTATTATCTTGCTTTTTTAACATGTTAAGGTAAATAGGGACAGTAATGAAAACAGACTGTCACAGATTACCAAGTTAAATTTATATATATATATATATATATGTATATATGTATTTTCTGACTTATACCATCATTTAACAACATTATATAGGTGGTTTATCAGTGATTTATATTCTTTGTAGAGATTTGTGTAAGAGAAGCAGTCTCATTTGTCTTGTTCTCATGTATACGCTGAGATCAGCTAAATGTTGAAACTTGATCACGTCCACTATGATGATCTCATAAAAACTAAAAGGTATTTTTTTTTTTTTTTTTAATGGCTATTGCAAATACTGGCAATTATTAATGACTGCTACATTTTATTGTTTCCTGATAATTCAAGGGCAACGGTGGTCAATCATAAAATGTATTTTTCCATGGTTTCCATGGTTTCACCATACTTAAAAAAAACCTCAGTGATTCGATTTTCTGCACGTCCAGAAGTAATATGTACAGAAACTCAAAACAATGCAGAATATACAATTGAGCTTGTGACTTGCTGTCAGTTGCTTCAAAACTAAATTCAACAAAAACCTGTCAAACTTTGGCAAATCGATTGGTTATCTGATTATATGAACCCAATATTTTGTAAACACGACTTTGTTTCCAGGCGAAAAAAAAAAAAAAAAAGTGTACATTTACTCCCAGAAGAAAGGCAGCCAATCAGATCGGAGCATTTGTTATGATACAATAGATGAGTCTGAGCGAATTACTGAGGTCTGTCTAAGTGAACCTATTCAAACGGCCTCATCGATGATGTGTTACTCTGCCAGGGGAATAATACATCTGCAAATTACATATTGATCATGTGTCAGTGTGAATTTGATTGCTGACTTCTAATGTAATAACGCATTTAATGTCAATATGTTTGGCAGTGTGAGTAAAAGATGCATGTCATCTGCCAGATGTCCTCAATAGATTTGCAGATTAACATAATGAGCCTTTTTCCTCAATGTGACAGTATCAGTGCAAAACAGTCTTGAGGACAGCCACTGCGCATTGTTGCAAACAGACTCGTTTCGTAGCACCGGCATGTTTCGCCCTGTGAAGATGATGATTATTTTGAAGTAGGTCGCAGCGTAACCTAAACATGGTGTGTAGGGAAGAACACTGCGCTAATGGGCTCTTGCATCATGTAGACGATAGTGTTTGGGTATTCTGAGGTGCGGACCATTACGTTCGCCGGTGTAGATAAAAGCAGGAGGCTTGATTATTAGCTCATGCCGCAGCCAGAGAACAAATCCAAGAGCCTGCCGAGTTATTCCTAGAGGGAAACCTTATCTACTCAGCTTTCCAGTCCACTAAACTCCTCTCTTCCTCCTCAGCCGGGCACCGCTCTTCTCTTGGCCCAAACCGGTGGGGTAGCGTTGTAAGTAGGCAGTTCTGCAGGTTGGGTATGGTTGTGCAGCACAGGCTGTGCTGCTGTTCTGTTACAGTGATGAATGAGTGTGCCGATCTTCTGATAATTGCTCACTCAGGGGTACAGAGAGGTCCATTAATCAAAATGAGAGTGTTGCTCCGGGCCTAACCTTTCCATGGCACACTTTCACCTGACCACAACGACCCCTGGCAGACCTGTTGGGGGCCGTCTCAGAGATCCTGACAACGGCATATCAGGGGCAGCCCCTGACATCACATCGACAGACAGCTGTCAAACCGTCACATCTAAGGTGAGAAGAAAATGATACGTGCTGTGTTCACACAGCATGGACAGGCTTGTTTTAGCAGTTCTTCAAACGCCAAAAGGTGGGATGTTGTGAAGTGTGAGCAAAAGTGGGTGTTCCAGGAGCGATGAATGCGCCTTTCATGTGTGTGTCCAGGCCCTGATCGATTACTGCAATAATGCACTGGAGCTGTCCATCTGAATGGCCTGTGAAATGTTACCATTAGCTGTAAACAAGACAACCGATGCAGAGATTGCTTTGTCTCTGGAGCGTAGTCTGCAGGAGTAATCTCATTAAAGCGGCATTCACTTTGTCCGATAATGAATGCTCTTAGAGTTTGGGCTTTATTCCAACTCAACCCAGAATATGTTTGTTTGTATGCTCTACCTTTGTCCAAGTGCAAAACCTGCCAAAGCCTCTCTCTCCTTTACTTCTTGCAAACACCTATGCCAGGGGTGTCCGATCCTGCAGCTGGAGGTTCAGTATCCTGCAGAGTTTAGCTCCAACCCTAAATGAACACACCTGACTAGCTATTCATGGTCTCCAGTATTACCAAAAATTTCCAGGCAGGTGTGCTGGAGCAGGTTGACATCAATTTCGGCAGGACAATGGCCCTCCAGAAGCTGGATTGGGCACCCCTGACGTATGAACACCTGATGAACACTTTCACTTGCTAAAGTCTTCTGGTGAACAGCATGGAAAAATTGGTCCACCACCTAGACCACCACTACACCCAACAGTCTCACTTAGTTTTTTCATTGTGACCGACTTATTTAAACATTTTAGCTACTTAGAAAGAGACATTCTGGCCAACAAGTCTGTGAATGCTTGTACAGGGGTCAATGTAAAAATTGTGAAAAAAATATACAATCAAAAATGATACGTCATTGGTTATTTCACAAAAAAATAGTCTGGTTTCAAGTTAGTGTCACGTGAACCACTGCAACAGTCTGCTGACATGATAGGACAGAGCGGATCATATGTGCAAGTCGGTGAAGACCACAAAACGTATCGGACCCATTTGAATTCTGCACAGAATGCTGTATTTTAAAGCCATATGGCGGAGAAACGGTTAGAGATTAGGAGGAAACTGCGGCTTTACTGAGCTTAAACTATCAACGGCTCTGGTCGAGCTGTGATATAAACTAAACGCTATTGGCTATATTAAAAAAGGGGAGGAGCTGTTCAATATGTTCCACCCTGTCTTCCTGTTTCAGTGGAAATTATGTCAACAAACTGAATAACTCTGCGTTTTTCAAGGCATTTCAGAGGGCCTTTAACTTGCAACTAAGTGCTTAAAACAAACTTTGCAAACTTCAAATCAAGCTATTTTGTTTTTGTTTTTTGTCGTAAGTTTTCATTGTACCAAGCTGTTAAAATTTCAAAATCTCTGTGAATTATTCTAATGAGTGCAGTTTTCCCCAGTGTGTTGAAACAGGAAGTTGGGACAGGACAAATGGAAGGGCATAAATTAAATCTAATAGATTTCCCCTTTACGTTCCCCTGTGATATATTTTAGTAATGGTGATTTGATTAGACAGGATTTCTCCAATGCATTTGAAGTTATCCGTTTTTCATGGTCTGGGTCCTGGAAGCGTTTTTTGTTGTCAGTGAATGGACAGTCGGTGAAGTGCCATCTGAAGCAGAGACTACACCAGCACTAACTAGCTGGGAACAACATTCAAACTAGTCACTCATTTCTGTTTTGAAGCTCTAATTGCGCCTGGGAGCTGTAACTGTAACAGGGAGCTGATGATAGTAAAAAAATAACATATTGTGTAAACACAAGGTTGCAGATGCTCTGAGGGATGATGCATCACATGTGCTGTCTGTCCCTGCCAGCTTTATTTGCATAAACTCTAAACTTTTATGTCAACAGAAGTCAGATCTTATTAGGCTGCAGAGCTCATTTGGTACAAGTAAACGATGCACTTCGTGAACAGGCATAAAGATGGGAAAAACAGGTAGTGGGTGGACATAGATGTGAATTAATTTCAGTAGAAGTAGTCCCACAACCTTTATACGAGTTGACATGTTTTGAAGCATGCTAACCACGCATTCATGTGATTTCCAGCCATCAGATGAGACTTTTATAATTAACCCTCTACTGCATACATTTTGATGGTACATGATTCATCCCCCCACCCCTCATCCACATAAACCCCAAAATATAATTTTTTGTTGTGCAACAATTATACAGAATCATAGAGAAAAATATGAATTCACATATCATAAGACAATGGTCAGAGAGCAATACAAAATCATAAAATAAATAAATACAACTATATTTAGAGCTTATATTGTGCAATATGTGATAATATGTGATAACATCCAAACATATTGTCAACAAAAACATCCTTGAAAGTACCCCATATCGCACAACGTTGGCCTGAGGCAACGAAAAGAAAAACTAAAAAACTTAATAAAACCTTCTTAAAGGATTCTCTACACCTTCATTCACACACACATATTTACTTAATAGTAAAGTTCATGATCATTTTAAATAAGATTATTAATGCAAATAATCTTCTATGTTGTTCTTCTGACACAACGTATGACACCATTACGTTAGAAAGTTCACGCCCGTGATGTACGTGGAAGGACCGATCCAGTGCTGAAAAACTCTCCAACTTTGAAATTGTCCGCCATCGTTGATTTACCTTTATTTTTGTAAAGGGCGTTTGATTTAGTCTTTGCATGTTCATTTACACACTGGGTCCGTACTTCCACGTATGTCACGGCCGCAACCTTTCCGACGTGATGACGTCATATGTCGTGAAGAATCACAACATCAAAGTCGAGCATTCGTGGTAAAACAATTGTTCTTGAACTCTATTTCTCTATAACTCTATAAGACCCTATTCCTCAGCTGGGGTGTAGAGCCTTTGAAGCCCTTTGAAACTGCATTGATTTGGACCTTCAACCCATTGGTTGCCATTGAAATCCATTATGTGGAGAAAAATCCTGGAATGTTTTTCTCAAAAACTGCAATGATTAGTCTACTATTAAAGCATGGATTTGATTTGAAGTTAATATCACAATTCTGAGGGGGATAGGTCATAATTGGAGATATAAATAGACAATTCTGAGGGGAAAAAGACAGAATATTGAGTTTATATCTTGCCATTATGATATTTCTTCTTAGAATTGTGAAATATAAACTCGGACATGCGAGATAAAAAGTCAAAATTGTAAGATATAAACTCAGAATTACCTTGTATTGTTTTATTACATAGCTTCCATCGAGTGCTACTGCAGAACTGTCATTTTCTGCCACCAGGTAGGCTTATAATTCACATTTTATTTTATTTTTATATTTATTGAATTATTAGAATGTAGCATTGTTTATTACTGCTGTCGCTATCTCATCCCACCAGTTGAGAGTGGCTTAAACTATCGCCTCCAACTGATTGAGGCCCCGCTCTACGTCGTCCACTACCATCCACAGTTCTCTTTTCATCTGGATTAATCGTGCAATCTCCGATTGGCAGCTACTTTGCCTGTTATCAGCACTCCACACTTGCTCAGACCCAAAGTGCCCTGCCAAAAAGTGTATCAGCCACATTGCAGTTCACACACACTGGCCTTCAAGACCAAACATATGCCTGCTGCTCATTGTAATAAAGTCTTGCTGAGCTTAGACAACTTTAGAAGAAATCACTGCCGCCCATGCAGCGGTGGGGGCTGGTCTAGGTTCTATCAATTTTGGTGGCTGAGATAAGTTACCCTCAGAGTTTTTGGGGGAAAACATTACCTTCTGCTCTCCCAAGCTCAAATTCAGCAGTTTCACTCTGCCTGGATTTCAGACGCTGCAGAGCTTTGTATTCACCCTATCTACTATATGATTGGAAAAAAGGTAGACACCGCAGACACTCATCTTTCTACTGTCACACCACGCTGCACTCGCAAATGCGATGACACGGAGCGCCGCGAAGTTGCTGCAATTGGCGTGGTAAGGGACACGCTCTGGATATCTGCTTTGTCCTGTCATTCCGTCAGCCAGCCTGAGACTGTGACTTCTGCCACAAAGCAGAGAGGATTTCCTTTTAAGCACACTTCCTCCGCGCCTCCCCTGCTCTCAACTGATAGAATGAAGAATAGAAAAGGGCAAAAAAAATATTTAAAAAATCGAGAGACCACCAGAGATGGACTGCAGAAAACCATTTTCAGCCCTTCTAGAATACCAATGATGGTTCCAGGCAGTTTTTTAGCCGTACAGTCACCATGAAAACTTTGACTATGTGCATTCCCGTCTTGACTTTATCTCTCCTTGTTGGACGCAGATTCAAAAAAGATGAAGGAACAAGAAAATTTAAAGGACGATGCAGCATGTGAGGAGAAAATATAAATGTTTTCTCTCAGTAAGAATGTGTAAGAGGTTGGAGGCGTGGCCTAGTAGTTTGCACACTTTCACTGCACACTGAGTCTTGGTGCTCATGTAAGTGATGTGTGTTTTTGTTCAGCTCAAGTCAGTTCCTGATTTATTTTTGGTCCAAAACTAAGTAAAACACATCCTCACTGGGTTCAACACATATGTTATGTTAGTTTCTGCACAAATCTGTTTTTGCTTTGCTGTAAAAAACATTATTTTAACTCATTATTTCCCCTCCATTGACAGAATTCTCCATGTTTTCACTGTTACTGTATATATTTTACACATCTTCTGAAAGAGTACTGAATCTCCAGATCAAAACGCAGGCGAAGAAGAAGCAGAAACAAGTGATAGAAGCATTGCTTATGCACATGTAAAATAACGCAATCATCATCATTAAACAGCATATAAATCAAAACTGCCTAACGTTACTGAATGACACGTTGAACCCAGGAAGAGGGGTTTGATGTATTGTATGTTCAGATTCAACAAAAGCTGCATTCCACCACAGGAACTTTCCCCAGGAACTATAGGCACTTTGGGTCTAAATGATGTTCCAGGTAAAAATTTCCCCCTCAGAAAGTCCCTGCTCATAAAGTAGTACTTTTTCAAAGCTCAGGAAAATTCTGGGGTAGGACTTGAACGCTGAACATGCTGATTGGTTGACTCCACGCAGCATTTTATTTCAACCACCATTTTTAAAAGTCTGTTGCGGTGTGTGCAGTACGAGTTGTTTGCTATTCGAATCAACAATAGAGTTTAAAAAAATAGGACCAATGGAGTGACAACGAGGTTTTGGCTTTATTAAGCTTATATATTGAGGGGACTTTATTAGGCTTATGAATCCAGCGGGAACTGGAAAGTCACACACAGTACTGTCACCGGACTGGTACTTTTGACCATTAAAGTTTGGTGAAAATCTAAATCAAATTTGCTGGCACTGGCTTGCGAAAAAAACAAACAAAAAAAAAAAAACAACGTTGGCGGGGAAAGAGTTAAGTGTAGTTGGCAGAAATTCTGTGGTAATCACACTGGGAGAGGATGTCTTTTTACTGTTTTTCACCCATTATTTATTATAGATTTTAACCAAAAATATATATGGTTATTCATACATTTTACTTCCTAAAACATTGTTTTACAGTATTATAGAGTAAACATATTTTTCCTAATATATATATTTTTTACTATATATAGTGAGGTAAATTACAATAAACAGTGTAATATTCCATTTCCTTCTATTATTTCCATCAAAATTATTAACATTTTTAAAGAGTATCCAAACACACACACACACCGTTCAAAGAGTTACATTATAAAGTGAATATATTCTCTGACATGTAATGACAAGACTTTGACTAAAGAGGAAATAATTGCATGTATCTTTAAAAATGATTGCAATAATTATGGGATTATGATTTAATAGATACCTAGCCTATTTCTACTATTTGTTTCTACTGTTTGCTCCGACATGTAACAGTGCATTCACACGGGGCATCTGCATTATCGCTCATTTACTTTGAATGGGTGACATCATGCATTGCCGAATTGAATTGTGGGTTCCGTTGCGTTGCGTTGCGTCACTGGCATTGCTGGTGGCAGAAGTTGAAAACTTTTCAACTTCTGAAAAGTGAAACTTGAAAGTTGAACTTTTCAAGTGCCAATGCAGGCGTCAGCAAGTCAGATCACCTGTGCAAATACCCTAGCGCAGATGCTAGCCATTTGCGTTCATGCAACACCCAAAAAATATTGTGATTGGCTGTTGTCACTATGACGGTCGCATTAGCACCAAGCTTCAGACACACCCACCGTCAAGCGCCAACGTCCTGTGTGAATGCAGTGTAATTGTAATTAAACAGGTTCGAATCCAATTTGCCTCTTTTCAGAAGCCATTCACGTGATCAGTGTGGGAAGAGCTTCACATACAAACATAGTATTGAGATTCATGTGAGAGTTCATATGTATGCCACCAATATGCGATCATCACACCTTACAAAACACATGAGGATCCACACTGGAGAGTGGAAAGAGGTTTCAAATGCAAAAAGAAAGGTACAGTTGTTACATTCTGACAATATGGAGGATGGCAATATTTTCCAGAGTTGGATTACCTCAGTGGGATATAGGAGCACGCAGAGGCCTGTTAAACTGATGGCGGGTGATATATGCGCGGTCAACTCTCGACATATCCTATGTTCCCATGTGTCAATGAATAAGCACCACCTGGCTCTTCCTGAGTGAAGCAGTGCAGAGGATTAGTCAGGAAGAGTGATGAGATGTTCAAGGTGAAAACCAACTCCTCGGTGGGCGGCCATTCATCTTGCACTCCCTCATTCACACCGCCGTAGCATTCAATGCTGGCATGCTCTTGTCTGCGGCATCAAGTGGCCTGCAGGAGCCATGAGTGGAAGGATGAGAAAGCTATGCCAATCTCATCTCATCTAGAGCAGAGCTATAGCCAGATTCCCAAAGCCCTTCTCATCAGCATAAACATCTGCTCATCAACAGTGGACACACACAGATGCACACATGCACAATTCACACGCCATATGTGCCTCAGATAACATGATGGTCCTTTACTCTGGCAATACTCGTCCTGTAAATGGTGTAATTGGAAATCAATATGCTGAATGCACAGCAATGAACACAAAATCATATGTTGTTATGGTTTGATAATAGGCATTTAAATGGCTATTCTGATAAACATGGTAAAAAAAAATGCAATGTCTCTTCAGATTGCATCTCCTTTTGTGTGGTAATGCATTTTGTGCAGGTTCGTGCGGTGCAAGAGTGCTCGGAAATGGTTCAAATGCACAGCTATGCATACTGAAGTGGAGCAGAATTGATATCACGTTACGGTTCTTGCTCGAAACGCAGGCTTTTCTCTCCGTGGCAGCATCCCAGTCCTTAGTAAATGGCAGAAATTGATTACCACTCCCATCTAATTGTGAGGCTTCCATCTGCTAAATCTTAATTGCAACTTCAGACCACAAAGCAGACTATGTTCTCAGAGGAAACTACACGAAGCTCACAGACACTCCATCAAAGTGTAAACATTACAGCACTTGAGAAATTGATTGTGAATAATGCTGTAGTGTGACGTTTTCTATGAGAATGAATCAAACGGGTTGCAGAGAACAAACATAGTTTTGGGCTGGTCACGTGATCGCAAGCCAATCTCATCTCATCTCAAGAGCAGAGCTATAGCTATAGCTTTTATTAGCTACTGATATGACTGTCTTCAAAAGTTTCCTATTCATTTCCGTTGGGGTTTTTTTAATGAGGAAACAATTGCATGCATCTTTAAAATTATTACAATAATGATGGGATGATGATTTTACCAGATAACCATACTTGCATATGCAAGCTCTTTTACTGACTCAAATTTTGCTCCAAGAAACACACCAAAACATGTTTTCTTCCTGTTCAACATATTTTTCTTCACTGAGACAATTGGACTTTATTCCACTAGGAAAACTGTTTAATCACCTACTGCCTTTCCAGCCCACTGATTTACATTCTAAGCTATTTTAATTATACAATTCATTGCATTTTAAATGTGGATAAACTATTTAAAATTCAGCAATTAAAAGCCGTTGAATAATATCAGCAGATTTAAGAATGGCCATTGCTGCAGGAATTAAAATACAAAATGCATCGAAAAATGTTTTTACTTCTTTTGTTCCTAACGTTCAACTTTTAAATTTCATCTATCATTTGTCATTTCTATTTCAAACGCTTCTTAATGTGTCCTTATCACTCACAAGAAGCAGATTCTGGATCCCTGTCCTTTGTGAATGGTCATGTCATTACCTCTAATGGGAGTCATCTGTACAGAACACAATGTGTAGCACTGAGACAGCGAGACTGCTTGACCTTCCTCAAATTAACTGTAAAGTGTTTCAGACATGCAGCTCTGACCAAAATCTATAATACAACAGCTCTCTTACGGAGTCTTTGAGAACATTGAAATGCACCGGTTGTTTGCTGGCACTTTACAGTCAGGGGACATTGGTAGCGGTTCAATCTGGGATCCTGCAGAGCCTAGCATTGGAAATAGAATAATCAACAGGTGTAATACTCAAAAAGGCAGAGTTAGGATTAAGATCATAATAGAACTGCAGCAAAGACTTTGGTCTCTGAGGTACAGACTGAAATCTCTTATAACATTCAATATTTGAAATAATACATTATCATGGTCTCTCAGTCCATACCTTCAGAACTGTGTTCTTATTTCTCACTCCAAGATAGCAATTTTAGATACTGTACGGTTTTTAATAAATGACCAGTATTGAGTATAGCATGCATTCTCAAGTGTGACTGACAGTGTGGTGCACCATTAAGGTTTTAGAGTGCCTTTTTATATTCCATTTCTGAATTCAAAATGAGTTGAAACTCTCAAACAGGATGCTGATTATAACTCATAATTTGTGTTAGATTCAAATTAAATAAAATTCAAGGGGATTTATGTAACTGTTGTTAATAGCAGTTCCCTTTCGAAAGGGAACTCGCGCTGCGTCAGCTGACACTACGGGGAACGCCTCCAGCGTGACAGGTGTCTGAACTACTGTCGAATCACGGCAATCCTATTGACCGGATTCCTGAGGGAAGAGGGTTTGCATCCGAGACCGATGATGCGGTCCCGCTCATGCCGAGGCTGAGCGCGGACGCACGTCATGGGTTTCTCGGATAGAGCTCGCTGAAATACGTCACGGGAAGGCGTTCTTCCCTCTGACTATCCGGCGGCTGACGAGACCTGTGAGAAGGGGATTATTCTTCTCAGCCATCCCGACTGTGTATGCTGAGCCGTTGAATGTTATGAAACGCGCTGCGGGCGGGCTGCAGCAGCCATGTTGGCGCGTTAGAGGAGAGATCGCTCGTGTTGGACTAAACGATCGATTTCTCCCCAGCCATAATCATCGGCTCAGTTGGGCTTTCATTCCTTCCTGATCTTCCTATTTAGATCGAGAGGGCATGGAATAACCTATATTCACTGACATCAGCGGTATGATATCAGCGGTATGTCGCTGATGGCAGGAGGTACCACTGAGATCCTGGTCCCAGGCAGGCAGTAGCGCGGGAAGGGGGGTGCTGCGGGGGCTGCAGCCCCCCTCGTTATAGCATCAGCCCCCCTGGTGGGGGGGCTGTGGACTAAAATTATATTGTATTTAAAAACATGAAATAAAATAAAATAAATTAAAATAGACTGACATAACATACTGTGTTTGATATGGGATTAAAATAATGGGCAATGGATAAGATAAACTAATGATTAATTATTTAAATAATTCCTCAGGAAGTGCTTTCGTCGTCGTCACCTCGCTCACACGCGTTTGGTCATGGCTAGCAATAAGCAGCAGAAACGCATTTCGGACTTTTTTTTGACTAACGTTACAACTAAGGTTAAGAAAAGTAAAATCGGGAATTCTATTGAAATAAAGGATGTAAACAACAACAACAACAACAACAACGATGAAACGGCGACTGAATCCGCGCCAAATGCTGACCTTGACACCGACACAAACTCTGTTCAGAGTCAGACATCCGCGAGCAGCGAGGTTTGTGAACTGTCTGCTGAGGTCGGGACACATGATCGGATGGTTGCCAGGGAAGATGACAAGCCCTACCAACCCAGGATGAAATTTCCAGGCAGGAGATTTGGTGGGGAAACGTTTGAGCGTTCATTTCAATGTGGATGGTTTGACAAATGGAAATGGCTGCACTACATTAGAGAATCTGACTCTGTGATTTGTTTTATTTGTGCTAAAGCCACGGATAAAGGATTACTGCGCCTCACCAACGACAATCAAAGCTCCTTTGTAAAGATGGGTGGATATAGTAACTGGAAGAAAGCTTGTGCCAAATTTGCTCAACATGAGTTATCCGAATTGCACTCTGATTCAGTGCGTGCTTTGCAAACCTTAAAATTGACACCAATCAACGCTGTGATCTCGGAAATTGCCGCTCGAGACCAGGCAACAGGGAGGGCTGTGCTGGAGCTTTTTTTCCGCTCAATCAAGCTTCTAGGCCGCGAAGGGTTGCCCCTCAGAGGACACGCTCACCGAGATGGAGTCCTCTGGCAGTTCATGTTGGAGAGGACACACGCTCTCCCGAAAGAAAGAGAATGGATGTTACGCAGAGACAATTGGATGTCCGATACGATTCAGAACGAAATTCTCGAAATGTTTGCTCATGCCATCCAACGAGAAATCATGTCTCAAACTAGCCACTGTTCTTTCTTTGGACTCACAGCAGACGGAACAACCGATATCAGCGCGAACGAGCAATTGTCATGTTGTTTGCAGTTTGTGGATTCAGATTTGAGGGCACAAAACGTCTTTCTTGGATTTTATAACGCGAGTGACTCATCTGCAGAAACATTGTTTTCATGCATCAAAGACATATTTATCCGTTTAAACATACCTCTGGAACGTTTGGCAGGATATTGTTTTGATGGTGCGTCCAACATGTCTGGCCGTATAAATGGTGTTCAAGCGAAACTAAAAGCAGAGTGTCCAGGGTCCCTATATGTGCATTGCAGTAACCATGCTTTGGACCTCGTTCTGCAAGAGGTAGCAAGGGAAGTGAGACTCGTTGCAGACACATTGAATTTTGTTCAGGGAGTGTCTGTTGTCATTTCAGAATCTGCTAAACGTAAGCAGTTGTTCAGGTCTCTTTTTGGCTCTGAAGATGTAGTGTGCAATCTTCTGGGACTTTGCCCAACCCGATGGTGCATCCGCAGCACTGCGATTTCAAGAGTCATCTCTGCATATTCTACACTACTTGAGACCCTAAAGACTCTGGAGCGAGACAAGTCAGTTAGGGCTGAGATTCGGTCTAAAATATCCGGATTGTGCACACAAGCTAAACAAGCAAGGACATATTTTGGGTTAGTGTGCAGCCAGGCACTTTTTGAGCCTTCTGAGGCAGTGGCACGAAGTCTGCAGAGTGAAACATCAACTGCACGCGCAGCCCTTGAGTGTGTCACAGTCCTCCAGCAACATATGCAGAGACTAAGGGGGGATGACTCTTTCAAAGAGCTGATGGAGAAGGTTAACACCGCTGCAAGATGCAACAATTTGAAAATGCCAAATCCCTCCAGATTGAGCCAAACCCCAGCTCGCATCCGCAACACTTCAGAACCAGAGGCTCTGGTGTGCAAATCTGGAGAAGCACAGTGGAGACGTCAGTTCTTTGAAGCAGTAGACTTAATCCAAACTGAGCTTAAAAGAAGATTTGATCAAAATGGAATGAAAGTGGCTGCACAAAGAGAAACGACTCTTATCGAAGCGGCAAACAAAAACCTGTCTGGACTAAATGAAGAAATGCAACTCCCGGAAAATTTTGATCGATCACGCCTACAAATGCAGCTAACTCTACTGGGTGACCTAACTAAGGAGAGACGGTTCACTGCAGTGAAAGAGTTTGCGGAATTCATTTCGTCATTGCTGCCTCAAACTAGAGAGCTATTTAAAGAAGTCGAGGCATTCGTTGAGCTTTGCTTATGTCTACCTGTGTCAGCTGCTCCATCTGAAAGATCATTCTCAGCACTCAGACGACTGAAAACTTGGACCCGAAGTACCACAAGCCAGAAGAGGTTGACACATCTGGCGCTAATGCACATACATACTGACATTCTGGACAGGCTTGATATACCATATCTTGTTCGGAGCTTCATCAGCAACACACCTGAACGCAAGGCCATGTTTGGTGCACAGTCCCTTTAAATTGAGGTTAGAAATGGTTTTTATGCCTTTTACTGCCACCAAGCATTTTAGCGTTACGGTATTTTTTTCTGTATGCTGTTGCCTATTGTTCGTAGTAGCCTACCGTGGCTGAAGAAGCCTAGGCTAACATAAAGGCAGGATATCACAAAATAATATGTATATATTTTTTGTTCAGTGATTAAATATAATAGGCATGTGTTTTTTGTTCAGTGATTAAATATGAAATTAGTTAAATTTAATCTCAAAATCAATATTATTATAAATAAAACATTTTATTTGACTTGTGACTTGGCCTCTCATTTTACCTGATTGATGAAGTGGGCATCAATGGATGCTGCATGCTCACTTTCATAATCAACATTGATTAAATAAAAAAAAATAACACTATAGCCTATAGCCTACTATTTAAAAACGGTTCCTTTTTTTTCATTTTTTTTTTTCGAAAATACGAAAAACAAGAATTCAGCTAGGGTTTGTGAATCATGAATCATAGCTATCATTCGTTCAGTCGATTATTGCTTTAATATTGAAAGTTGAAAAATGAGAAAACAGCTCGTTTCTCATTTTTTCGTTTTTTTTTTTCTCCAGAAAATGAGCTTTAGCCTACGAGTGATGATTAACGTTTTTTTCAGAAAAAACGAAAAAAGAGATTTCGTAGGCTATACGTGTATATATTATTCTACCTCTGAACGAAAAAACGAAAAATCAAGTCAAAATCTGAAAAATGAAAATGAAAAACGAGCTGTTTTCAAATTTTTCAACTTTCAATATTAAATCAAAAATCGACTGAACGAATGATACACGGATTCTTGTTTTTCGTATTTAAAAAAAAGACAAGAAAAAGGAACTGATTAAATAAAAGGAATATTAAATTAAGGAATATTAAATCAAATAAAAAACGACATTAATAATATTAAGACATACACGGATTTAGCATCCATACTGTAAACCTTCTTTGTTCCTATAATAACAAAAATAGAAAGGAAATCACACACAAACCAGATATAGCCTACTTGAATCCTGCATTTATTAGCTTCTTGAATCAGATAATGAGGAAGTGTACACAGGAACACCATTCTGAATCACAGCCTTATGGTCGCGTTGGATCATGTGAGATGATTGACAGCTTTACAAGCTAATGATATCACAGCTGCCGGATCAGAGGGGAGTCTGTTTGAGCTCTTCAGATCGCATAATTCAGCAAAATGAATAGAAATGTTATTCTGTATGGCGAAATATTTTACAAACGTGATTATGAATCATTATTTCTCCAAATATGCGCACATGGACTAAGAGCCCTGGCAGATGCTGGATATTGTATGTAGCCTATGAACACAAATAAATAGAATTCTTTATGAGTGATGATTAACCCTTTGTGCAGATCAAGTAAGAGTGTGTCTATGATCAGGTTTTAACAAGTAATTAATTTTAAACAACAATAATCTGCGGCGGTGGGGGCCGTCTGTGCTCTTTGACGCGAAAGGGGTGGTACTACAACACCTGTCTGGTCGCTAGCGACAACATAATGACGTCACACATTTTCCGACCCAACTCTCAGCCCCCCTCGAATGAAACGGCTTCCAGCGCGCCTGCAGGCAGGTGGGAGGCGTCACGGTCCGAGGACCGGAGACGGGGCCCGAGGGCCAGCGTTGCCTCTTGTGCACCCCCACAGTCGAGGGTGAGGCACAGAGAAGCGGATTCCCAGGAGAAGTAGGAGCTGTGTATCACAAAACGCAGTCAGTGTTCATGATGGGTCTCCTCCCTGAGGGTGAGCTGAGAATTACATTGACCCTCACTCCTCTTCTTCATCATCTCCCCAGGCGCTTCTTACATCCGGCCTGGGGTGGGCCCATGATGATGATATTCTAGGCCCCGCCTGGCTGGTTTGTGAAAGCGCCCCCTCAGGATGGTGGTCGTATACTAGCTTGATGGCTGGTTGTTTCAGGTTTGAAGCACCGGAGGAGCGAGTGGTGAGTCCCCCTCGAGTAGGGTGAAACATTATTTACTATGTTTTTCAGGACCCTCTTCGCTCCCCTGAGAGGGTCTGGGAATTATGGAACATCGTTGGACATCGCAGGGCCTGCAGCTCCCCGTGAGTAGCTAAGAACGATCTTCTTTGCAAATTTATATGTTTGTGAATATATGCTATACTTTGGCTAGTAGAGTTTACCGCCTCTCTGTGTTATTTATCTCACTAATGTGAGTGGTTGTATTTGCCACTCTTGCTCAAGGGCTTGTGGTGTGCGGGGCGAGTTTATTTCCTGGCTTTAAGTATAAAGTAGCCACGACCGGGTAAGCACTAATGCATGAGCTGTAGTGTGATCTGCGCCCAGCCTTATTGGGCTGTTGAATGGGTTTTTTCTCGGGGGCTCGTTGTGTTATATGAGGGGTGATAATTTTTCTTTTCCGAGCCCTTAGTAGATCGAGTGCAGGCTTAGCGCCGCACCGTTTGGCCTAGGCTTCGCTAAGGATGGGGGGCGTTTCCTTTAAAGGCAGGTATTGTTGCCCCGGGCCTGTCTTTTAAGTGTAAGAACAGTGCTTTGTTTTCTGCATCCTTGATTCAGCCTCCTCTTATTACAGAGTCGTCTGGCCAAGGCCCGCCCCCTTCTCTGCATTCTGGGGTTGTTTAGGAATGCAGTCTAGGTGTTGCAGCAGGGATAGCGACTTTGCCAGTGGTCATGGGGCGGGGTTAAGTGTTCTTCGCTTGTGTGCGACTAGACTTTATTTTGCTGTAACCCGCCTTCCAGAGCTTCTGGCGGCCCCCGGCCTCGTCCTGGAGGATGGACGGCCGGTGGGTTGCATATTTGTATGATATTTCACCCTTGCTCTATGTCTTCTGCTCCACCTTCTTTAGGGCTCGGGTTGAGCTGAACATCGCAACCTTCTGCATGCCGGTTGTAACAGTATTGATTCACTCAAGCCAGATGGCAGGATGTCCAATCTTGAACAAATCATCAATATCCCTGACTCTGCTAATCAGATCATACTAAACAGAGGCTCTTTATTTGACTGGCTAGCTAGAGTTAATGAACAGCTCAAGAGTTGAATAGCTCTTCACAGACTTCACAGCCTTAGGCAGTCATGTGACTCCTCAAACGAACACACATATCCTGTGTGCAATAGGCAAACAATACACACACACAGATGACCACGTGAAGTTTCGAAACACGCACACACACACATCCATTCAGCCATGAATGGACTTTTTCCCCAAACGGCCTCAATAACGTTTAAAGATATATATTTTGTTGTGGTAATGTCTTCATACGATGGATTAGAATAGCTAGGATGTTTACTGTATGTACAATTTATTTTGTCTGCCAGTAACTGTGATAATCTTGTACATCTGGACGCACAAATCGCAGAAGGATCGTTCTTAGTATCTCTGTTATCGCAAAAATATGACTAGGCCAAATCTTGCTCAGAAATCAGATTTTGATGCATAATTTCAGAAATACCAGATTTCTAAAGAAATAGAGGCTTTAGAATTTCCACCCTACTGATTAACTCAGAGGAGGGGGTCCCAGCAAAGAACAAAGAACAATGAAAAACTCGCGCCTTCTCTTTCCACGGACGTGATTGGATCCTTCAATAAAACGGGCTTGGCCACTCCGTCTATAAGAGCAGAAGTTTATCATTAACTCAGCGTGCTCCGCCATTCCGAGAAGACCTCCCTGGCCCTTTGACCTTCCCTGGAGAGAGAGGGATTCCTTTGGCACCAAGCCAAGAGAGAGAGACCTGCAACTTCTGGAGCGACTTTCCTGAACTTCACAGAAATTCTCCGGACTCACCTCCGTAGCGAACTTCCACGACGATTCGAACTCAGACACGTACACGAGAGAGCCTAATGCAAGTATTATATTTCACCTTTAACTGCTTGTACGAGGTTGTCTTAATTAATCCTGATTCACGAAATCATAAATGTCTGAAAGGTTTTGGTGAAGTGATTGAACTGTCTCTCTCTCTCTCTCTCTCTCTCTCTCTCTCTCTCTCTCTCTCTCTCTCTCTCATCTCCCTCATCTCTCTCTCCCTCGTGGACTCTCTCTTTCCATCATTCTTTTCCTTTTGATTTGATTCTATTAAGTTTGATTTTTCCTTGTTTGTACCATATCATTTGTTTCTCCTAGATATATATGCATATTTACCCCCGTGTGATTCGTAGCTTTGTATTCTGTAGTTGTTTTATTAAAACCCAATAATTGCATTAAATTGAATCCGTATTGTTTTGCTCACAAATCTCGAAGTCACTGAAGCGTAAGATCTAAGCTACCCATTTAAGCTTGATTTTCATGTATTACTACTTTAGTAATATAAATTGTGCAAACATAAGAGATATTATTTGTCCTGATCAAACAAATCAATGTTTCTTAAGGTTTGTAAGATTGGTAATTGATGAAGAAATCAATTTGGATAAAGGTTACTTTTAAATGATTAAAGGTTCCGTTATACGTTAATTTTTCTGTACAACAAGCTAATAATATTCATAAACTCATGAATATTCATACCATTTGAATTAATTATTCCCCAGAACTTATTGTTGTTACACGGTTTTGGTCGGATGCTCCCCTGAGGCCCGAGCATTGCCAATGGCTGATGCCCTCACATGAACGGCAGGCCGCTGTATGAAAAAGTAAGGCGGCCGCCCCGAAGCAGGTGACGTAAGTTGTACTACCCTCGCTTTTAGAGGGTTTTTAAGCATTTGTTCGCTGAGTGCACTGCTATTGGCAATGTGATTAGGTTCATGTCTGTAGGCACTGGCCGTGAGACTGCGTAGTGGCATATGAAGGCCAGCTGGTTATAAGTAGCCAGCTTGGGCAGTCTGGGCAGCAGACTCCAGGACAGGTAGTAGGCATCTACAGGCCTCCTTGCAAGAGTCTCGATGCAGCGGCCCACAAGTGTGCCCCGGAGGATTTTCTCCATCGACGTCGACTTCAGCGGACCTCGTCAACTAGTAGGCGCTCTTTGGCCTCCTTGGGGATGAGTCCCTAGGTGATAACTGGATGTCCAGTTCTTCGTCAGCAGCAGCCAGCCTTCCTCTAACAGCGGCAGGGTTCATAGAATCTGCAGACCTCCTATTTGGAGGTAGGCCCTGCCAGGCCTCCCTGAGGAGTAGGCTCCCGGCTTTTGGGTTATCTTGGCTCAGGTGGTTGGCCACACCAGGCCTCCCTGAGAGCCTGCTATGAGTAGCAGTCCTTGCCCAGTCTCCCCCAAGGGGGTATTCCTGGGCATTAGTCCCTCGACGGCTGGCACAAGCTGCTAGTAGGTGGTAGGCGTTACCAGGCCTCCCTAAGGGCCTGCTTTGGGGTAAGCAGGCTCACTTGACCTCCCCTGAGGGGGGGGCGTTCCCGGGCTCCAGTCACTGGATGGCTAGCACGAGTTGCTAGTAGGTAGTAGGCCTCACCCGGTCTCCCTGAGGGCGAGTTCCCGGTTCCCAGTCTCTGTGGCGGTGAGCATGGAGTGCTACGAGTAGCACGTTCTGCTATCAGGTGGTAGGCGCTGGGCCTCCCTGAGATCGTTCCCCGGTCCCCAGTTTTGGTAACAGATGGTGGCATGGGTTGCTAACAGGTAGCAAGCTGCACTGGGCTTCCCTGTGGGATTCGCCATTGGGTAGCAGGCTTCATCCTGGCCTCCCCTGAGGGCACGTTCCTGGTCTTCAGTCACTGGACACCTAGCAGTGGATCGCTGTCAGGTAGTAGGCTTCACCAGGTCTCCCTGAAAATTCGCTTCTGGGTGGTAGACCCCAGCAGGCCTCCCTAACGGCGAGCTCCGGGACCTCAAATCAAATCAAATCAAATCACTTTATTGTCACACAGCCATGTACACAAGTGCAACAGCAGGTGAAATTCTTGGTGCAGTTCCGAGCAACATAGTAGTCACGACATAACATGTACAACATTTAAAGCAGCATCAGATTACACATCTGATGCGCCCACAATTACTCACAGTACAGTAAACTCTACAATAAACAATAAATAATTTACACAATGTGAGTGTAGTTCTCACAGCTTTAACCAATATACACATACTTACAATATGCATATACTTTAAACAATATACACTAAACATACATTAAACAGTATACATTAAGCTATAGTAATAATAATATACAATGTACAGTATACATTATTATTCACAGTAGAGATCCAATGTACAATAGGTGCTATATGATAAATAATAAATGATAAATAAATGTGTATATAATGTGTGTGTATCTACAGTGGGTTGTGCTGAGTGATATTCTGTCCAGTGTGTGTTATGATCCTGATGGATCAGGAGTTAAGTAGTCTGATTGCTTGTGGGAAGAAGCTGTTCTGGAGTCGGCTGGTGCGTGTTCTAATGCTGCGGTACCGTCTGCCTGATGGCAGCAGTGAGAGCAGCCCATTGTTCGGGTGGCTAGAGTCTCTGATGATCCTCTGAGCTCTCTTCACACACCGCCTGGCGTAAATGTCCTGGAGGGAGGGAAGCTCACCTCCGATGATGCAGCTGGCCGTGCGCACTACCCTTTGCAGGGCTTTGCGGCTGCGGGCGGTACTGTTGCCGTACCAGGTGGTGATGCAGCCAGTCAGCAGGCTCTCTATAGTGCTGGTGTAGAAGCGTGTGAGGATGTGGTGGCTCATTCCAAACCTCCTCAGCCGTCGCAGAAAGAAAAGGCGCTGATGAGCCTTCTTCACAACGGCCTCAGTGTGGACGGACCATGATGTGGACACCGAGGAACTTGAAGCTGCTGACTCTCTCCACCGGTGCTCCATCGATGGTGATGGGGCGGTGTTCTCTCTCATCCCTCCTTGGTCTTGCTGACGTTGAGGGAGAGGTTGTGCTCCTGACACCACCGTGTCAGAGCACAACCTCTCCCTCAAGTCATATCAGACCTCAGTCATATCTGACGATTCGCACAAATGGCTAGGCCTCACTGAGGGGGGGGCCCCGAGTCACTGCCAGGTGGTAGGAGTCGGGACGCTCGGACAGCAAGCATGGTCTGCTATCAGGTGGCAGGCTTCCCCAAGCCTCCCTGAAGGAACGAGTCCCGATGGCTATCAGGTGGTAGGCCTCACTAGGCCTCCCTGTCAGAGCGAGTCCCATCTTCCAGCTACCAGCTGCTATTGGGTAGTAGGCCTCATTAGGCCTTCCTGAGGGCAAGCGCCGCTGTTTGGACGCGCGAGCAGTCAGCACAGGTTACCAGGTGGAGGCCCCTTCCGGCCTCCCTGGGGAACGAGTTCCCTAGGCGGGAACACACAACTGGCTTTATGCTGACAGCTAGTGGTCACCTGCTATCAGGCTCCGGTTTCTAGCCGGTTGCAAGACCTAAAGGCGGTGTTCATACCCTAGCATGGCGAGACAACGTTTGCTGCTATGCAGTCCCTGCAGGAAGGGACTTTCATAGATCACCTACAGCATGGTTACCTACCGGGCAGCCCCCTTAAGCTCCCCTCTCTTGGAGGGTCGTCTGTGAGCCTAAGCTGCCTGGGCCTGATCAGGTGGTCGTAGGCCCCTAGTGTGGCCTCCCAATTAGATCAGCTTGTAGGCCAGTCTGGCCTCCTGAGTGTTTCTACTTGATAATAGCTCAGTAGATCCTAGGATCGAGCAGATTACTCCCCTCGCTGGCAAGGGTTGAAAGCGCTATGATGAGTATTGCTCTCCAGGATGCCCGTCTCTGAGATCCGGTCTGAGGAGGACACTGCCAGCTTGCAGTACCTTGGGTTGGATGCCTCTCCAGGAGGCGAGTGTCCAGAGGCTCTGTTCTCGAACAGACAAGGATGGCCCGGCCGAAGTGCCCTTCAGAAAGACACCAAGCTAGGCCTCCCTGGTGGCATTCTGTGAATTCTTCCCGAATAGTGGCTGGCTGGGGCGCCTTAGGGCCCCCTAGCCACATTCCCTTAAAGGAGCCCCTTCTGTTGAATTGGTGGATCCAGGCCTTTGAGCAGCCTGATTAGGACCTCGTGCAGGCGCACTAAGGTTCCTCACAAGGCTTATAGCTTGGGCTATGACCATAGGGAATGCTGTCACTGACAGCCTTGTGTGACCAGAGGGGGAGTGGTTCAGGCTTTTTGAATTTGCTTGTCCTGACAGTTGTCACTGCCAGTAGGCATGCACTCCCCTCGGCATGGCGGCGTGGGTATATCGTTCCCCGTAGCGTCAGCTGACGCTGCGTCTCATTGCCATGCCTCGGGGCCTGCCTGCCAACAGTCCCTTCAGACGAAGGAGCGGTGTCATGTTGACCAAGATGGCGGCGCGAGTAGATCGCGAGGCTCAGCGTCTCTCCAGATTCTGCAATTTTGCGGTATTTTTCCTGTTCTTCTCGGGTCTGTTCGTACAGAACAGTTGTGCCTTTACAACGTACACCCGCGCTGAGCTTTTGGATATTGGTTTGCGAATTTCCGACAGTTTTATGGACAATCTACAACTCCTTCCTGAGATCGCTAGGACACCCGTGACTCTGCACTCTACCCGGCCGGGCGGAAGTGCAAGAAGGCGGAGGAGAGATCATAAACAAAGGCGGGGGAAGCGTGGAGGAACGCGTGCTAAGCTAATGCTATCACCGCACCGACTCTCACTTTACCCAGCATTTTCCTTGCCAATGTACGGTCGCTAGTGAACAAAATGGAGGAGATTCGACTCAGCATCACACACAGTAAGAAACTTTTGAGCTGTAACGTCCTAATATTCACGGAAACCTGGTTAAACAGCGGAATACCGGACACCGCTATCGAGCTAGCGGGACGCCACACACTCCGGGCAGATAGAACATTAGATGGCTCCGGTAAGACCAGAGGCGGTGGATTGTGCATTTACATTAACAAAGCTTGGTGCACAAACTCTGCTATTGTTGGGAGTCATTGTTCAGCTAACCTGGAGTTTCTCATGGTTAAATGTAGACCGTTTTATCTCCCGCGGGAGTTCACTTCCACCATTATCACTGCTGCTTATATTCCACCCGATGCTGATGCCAAGCTTGCTATGAAAGAACTTCACGCAGCCATCAGTAAACAACAGACTGATCACCCGGAAGCTGCGTTTATTGTTGCAGGTGACTTTAATCACTCAAACTTAAAGTCAGTGCTACCCAAGTTTCACCAGCATGTTTCCTGCCACACCAGAGGAAACAAAACCTTAGACCATGTTTACACAAACATGGCTGGAGCTTACGTTGCAACACCCCTCCCCCACCTGGGACAGTCAGACCACATCTCTTTGTTCCTCAGCCCCAAATATGCACCCCTCATCAACCGTGTGAAGCCATCAGTGAAGACAATCAAGGTGTGGCCTGCGGGGGCAGACTCCACACTCCAGGAAAGGTTTCTAAACACAGACTGGAGTATGTTTGCTTCTCAAGCCACCAGTGGCGCTCACACGGACATTGACTCCTACACCTCCTCAGTATTGGATCATATCAATACCACCATTGACAGTGTTACAACCCAGAAACAGATCACCACATACCCAAATCAGAAGCCTTGGATGAACAGGGAAGTACGACTCCTGCTGAAGTCACGCAATACTACCTTCAGATCAGGAGATGCACAAGCCTACAGCGCATCCAGAGCAAACCTGAAGAGGGGCATCAAAAAGGCAAAGCACTGCTACAAGCAAAAGATAGAGGGACACTTTTCCAACTCTGACCCTCGACGCATGTGGCAGGGCATTCAGGCCATCAGTGATTATAAACCCACTCACTCCACCCCCGCAGCCACTGATGTCAACTTATGCTCGTTTTGAAAGAGACAACAGAGAAACTGCCACCAAGCTCAAACCCTCAGCTGACCACCCACCAATCACACTCTCCTCCACAGATGTCTGCAAGGCACTGAGCCGGATCAGCGCGCACAAGGCTGCTGGACCAGACAACATCCCTGGTCGTGTTCTCAGGGCATGTGCGGAGCAGCTCACTGGGGTTTTTACAGACATTTTCAACCTGTCTCTCGCCCAAGCAGCTGTACCATCATGCTTTAAACGCACTTCCATTGTGCCAGTGCTGAAACACTCCAGCCCGAGGTGCCCTAATGACTACCGCCCTGTAGCACTCACACCCATCATTATGAAGTGCTTTGAGCGGCTGGTCCTGGAACACCTAAAAGACTCTATACCATCCACATTGAACTCACACCAGTTTGCCTATCGCAGCAATAGGAGCACAGAGGATGCAGTTTCCATGGCACTGCACTCTGTGCTCACCCATCTGGACAGTAAAAACACTTATGCACGCATGCTGTTTGTTGACTTCAGCTCAGCATTCAACACTGTCATCCCATTCAAGTTAATTGCCAAACTTGGAGACCTGGGCATCAACACTTCAATGTGTAACTGGATTTTGGACTTCCTAACTGACAGACCCCAGAATGTTCGATCAGGATCCACCTGCTCCACGTCCATCACACTCAACAGTGCTGTGTGCTAAGTCCGTTTCTCTACTCCCTCTTCACCTCCGACTGCAAGCCTGTGTATGGAACTAATTCCATCGTCAAGTTTGCGGACGACACTACGGTGATTGGTCTCATCAGCAACAACGATGAGACTGCCTACAGGGAGGAGATCCAGCACCTGACCACATGGTGCACTGATAATAACCTGCTCCTCAACACCACCAAAACGAAGGAGCTCATCGTGGACTTCAGGAAGGAGTCAAGAGGCACACACACGACACCATCCACATCAATGGAATGGCTGTTGAGCGTGTCTCCAGTTTCAAGTTCCTGGGGATCCACATCTCGTCGGACATGTCGTGGACGACCAACACCTCCAGCCAATCAAGAAGGCTCACCAGCGCCTCTTCTTCCTGAGGACACTGAGGAAGAATCAGCTCTCCTCGGCTATCCTGGTGAACTTCTATCGCTGCGCAATAGAAAGCATCCTGACCAACTGTGTCGCAGTATGGTATGGGAGCTGCTCTGTTGCGGAGCGCAAGGCACTGCAGCGGGTGGTGAAAACTGCCCAGCGCATCACAGGGACTCCACTACCTGCCATCGAGCACATCCAGAGGAAACGCTGTCTGCATCGAGCTCGCAGCATCCTCAAGGACTCCTCTCACCCAGCCCACAGACTGTTTTCTCTCCTGCCCTCCGGCAGGCGTTTCAGGATCCTCCGGACCAGGACCAGCAGACTTAAGAACAGTTTTTCCCCCAGAGCTGTCTCTTTACTGAACTCAAACCACCGTTGATCCACTTCCCTCATAAACTGCAAACTCTCCTACCTCACACCTACATTCACTTTGTTATTTGCACTACCGACTGTTTATTACAGTAACAACTGTTTACTTATGCATTTTGCACCACCATATCTTAACTGGAATATGCTAATTTGCACTGCCGACTGTATTTACAGTAACAATGTTTACATTTGCATTTTGCACCGTACTTCTAACTGTAATATGCAACCACTTTCCACTGCACTTTTACACTTTCTTTCGGATAGCTCTGTCCATAATTTATTGCACTAACTTAATCCACTGCTATATTCCTCATATTAGCCTAACATATTATTGTATACCTCTATCTGTAAAATTCAGTTCAAAGTAATAGCCATCTGTATATTAAATTCATAGTACATATTCACCTGTATATTCTGTTTATAGTAATAGCCATCTGTATATTTATTCACTGTATATATTCATCTGTAAATTCAGTTCTGTTTATAGTAATAACCATCTCTCTACTTATACATATTTATATATATTCAGTACATTTTTATGCCCTGCACTTACGCAACCATTGTATATATCCTGCACTTGCTGCTATTGCACTTCTGGTTAGACCTAAACTGCATTTCGTTGCCTTGTACTTGTACTTGTGTAATGACAATAAAGTTGAATCTAATCTAATCTAATGTTGGCAAGGTACCCTTATATACTTCCTGGTCGCACCTTGATGACATCATAGGCTGTCGCCGGTCAATAGGATTGCCGTGATTCGATAGTAGTTCAGACACCTGTCACGCTGGAGGCGTTCCCTGTAGCGTCAGCTAACGCAGCGTCTCGTTCCCTGTTCTCAGGGAACAAAGGTTACATATGTAACCGAGACGTTTTTAATAGCTACATTTATTTATTTTGCATGTATTACACATTATAAACAAAATATATAGGATTTTTCCAAAAACATTAGGTGATACAGAAATTATTTATATTATTTATATTATACTATTAAATTATATTATAATATCATATTTACAAAAATAAATGTTCCTGCAAATACTCAATATATTATGATTTTTATAACAATGACTAATTATGCCTCTCTAAAATGAAAATGTCTAAGAAAATAATCAGGAAAATTAAGGTTCTTTATTGGAATATGTGATTCCATAAAGAAACTTTAACATCGATGGACTCTTTCCTTTACATAAAAGGTTTTTTTTATAGTGGAAAAGGGCTCTTTAGATTATTAAAACGTTCTTCACACTAAGAAAAAAATGTCTGTGTTCTTTGTGGAACCCAAAATGGTTCTTCTATGGCATGACTGTGAAAACCCCCTTTTGGAGCCTTGATTTTTTTAAGGCATATGAGGAACACTATATTGCCAAAATTATTGGGACACGCCTCCATATCATTGAATTCAGGTGTTCCAATCACTTCCATGGTCACAGGTTTATAAAATCAAGCACCTAGGCATGCAGACGCTTCTACAAACATTTGTGAAAGAATGGGTCGCTCTCAGGAGCTCAGTGAATTCAAGTGTCCTACCGTGATAGGTTGTCACCTGTGCAATAAGTTCATTCATGAAATTTACTCACTACTAAATATTCCACGGTCAACTGTTAGTGGCATTATAACAAAGTGGAAGCAATTGGGAACAACAGCAACTCAGCCACGAAGTGGTAGGCCACATAAAATCAAGGGTGGGGTCAGCGCATGCTGAGGCACACAGTGAGCAGAAGTCGCCAACTTTCTGCAGAGTCAATAGCTACAGACCTCCAAACTTCACGTGGTCTTCATATTAGCTTAAGAACAGGTTTCCATGGGCAAGCAGCTGCATCCAAGCCTTACATCACCAAATGCAATGCAAAGCATCATATGCAGTGTTGTAAAGCACACCGCCAGTGGAGACGTGTTCTCTGGAGTGACGAATCACGCTTCTCTGTCTGGCAATCTGATGGACGAGTCTGGGTTCGATAGAACACCTTTAGGATGAATTAGAGCGGAGACTGCGAGCCAGGTCTTCTCGTCCAACTTCAGTGCCTGACCTCACAAATGCGCTTTTAGAAGAATGGTCAAAGATTTCCATGAACACACTCCTAAACCTTGTGGAAAGCCTTCCCAGAAGAGTTGAAGCTGTTATAGCTGCAAAGAGTGGGACCTTAACAGATCAAGGCAGGCATCCCAAAACTTTTGGCAATATAGTGTATATAGGCATAATTAGTCTGACTAAATGAGGTAATTATTTGCTTTGGCAACAAAGTTACGTTAAAATTATTTGAATTGTAATTCAGCAAATGCCTCTTTCTGGAATGCCAATTCTACATTAAATTCAGTTCACATTCTAAAAGCATGTTCACATCAAGAACGATATCTAGAACTATAACTAGAACAATATTAGCATCCAGACCAGCAAGCAAATAGAATTCTTTAAAGTCAGGTGGATTCTGATTGTTTTATCGTTAATCAGTTGTAAAAGCTATCTTAAAAGTGATTCAAAGTATATTCCCCTGTCATTATCGTTATAGCTGTAGTGTGGACTTTGCTATTTTCATACAATTAGAACGATTATCACAACTTCAGATGCATTCACACCCACACCCACAACGATAATTATAACGATATAATTATAATGTTTGTTGAGTCGACACCAAAGCATGATATGTTTTTTACTGCACATGCTGTAGTTTTGTTGTCTACCACTTTAAATGCTCAAGCTCTTTAAAGCAATATGGATTCTGATTGGCTGTCAATGTTTTTATCGTTCATCAGCTGAAAAAAAAAACGTTCCAAAAGTGATTAAAAAAATATCGTTCCTCAGTGTCATTATCGTTACAGTGCCATGGACTCTGCTATATATAATTATATATATATATATATATATTATTATATTATATTTAGAAATATATTAAACGATAAATACCATATTGGTCCAGATATAAGACAATGTGTTTCTTAGAAATACATATGAAAAAACGGGTTAATCTTATATTCAGGGTGAAAGACTTTATATATAGGAAGACAGTGCTCTCTGATTACTTATGAATGGGAGAAAGTGCAATGGCTAATATGGCGACTGAGCCTCGCCTTCTAAATGAAAGAGCCAATCATTGATTAGTGGATTAGCTGCCATTAGAAGCTCCGTTGCTATAGAAACAGGCAGTGTTCTCCCACATGGAAAGAACCTATATGAGGATATGAGGAACCTATATGCAGTTTATATACACATATATGCGTATATATGCCACATATAGGCAAAACTGAGGTGCATATATGTGCGGCCATATAGGTCTCCTGAATTGCTTTATATCCACATATAAGCACTATACATACAAGATATGTCTGCTATATAGCTCATGGCAGGATCTGGTCATTTTGTAGCTCATATCTCACTTTGGCAACTGTCATACATGATGCCTAGCTCATATTATCTATTATCAATGCAAGAACTAACTTTAAAAAAATTATGCAAGAAATTATGTATGTGTGAACACGTGAAATTGGTATCACATATAATTGGCATGTTATGGAATTTAACTATGGCAATTAGGTGAAAGGAGATGGAAAGCTATGATGTCTACACGTTTTCCTGAAACATTTACAAGGTCGATTCTTTCTTGTATGAAGATAGTGGAAAAGAAGGAAATGTATAACAAAATGGTTTGTCGTTTTTTTTTTATTTTGTCAATCAAGCCTTTTTTCCTTCAAGTCACTTCCAGATTCACATTACACCTCATACACATCCACACATTCACCGTTACATCCACCAAATGCAATGCAAAATGCAATGTTTTCTGTATTGTCATATTGCAGTTTCTAGATGAATATGGCTGAAAGGTCATTACAGTCTAAATGTAGCAACAACAACAAAAAAGTATATAGGTGAGCATATAGGTGCATATATACGCACATATATGTACCTATATAGGTATATGTATGCATGCATATATGTACACATGCATGGAATGGAAGGCAGGGCTCTGAACCGGTTCAAGGAACGAAAACGAAAACCGGAAACGAACGAAATTTTAAGAGGAACAAAAACGGAAACGAAATCAAAATCAATTTGAATCGTTCTGAACAGAAACGTTAATTTGAAATGACCATTAACCGGTTAATAACGTTATTTTATCGTTCTCTTTAATATTTTAATTTGGCAGTGACCAATCATGAAATGAGTAGTACAGCATGTGACGTTGACGGATCAAGCGTGAGTGAAATGCCCGCGCACCATCATCTATGAATCTACCGGTAACGCAAGTCAGTGTGAGCGCGCATTTTCATGCCTCAAGTACATTTCTTTCCCCGCTGAGGTCTACAATGAATGTGCAGGTATTGGAGGACATTCTTTTCGAACGTTTAAATAAGCAGTACGGACTTTAAGCTCAAATAGACTGATTTAGGATAGTTTATGGATTCCGTTTAAGCCTATCCAAGTATGCTATAGCATCTATCAAACATTTTTCCTATAGTCTTTCAGATTGCCAATACAGGACAGGTCAATGTTTTCTATATAGACGGTTGATGCTTCGTATTAAATGGTATGTTATATTGCATTAAATGCAAGCTTTATTAGCTGACTGAATTTGATTATGTGATGCAAGAACGTGTTGCGCAGTGTTTGCTTTGAAATTAGCAGTTGACGGTGCATTAAAAGAGCAATGGTTATCCAGTTTATTTATTCTTTATTCATGCATTTTCTAAAACAAGTCGTGTTGAAAAAAAGTTATGTACAAAGAATGTTATCACTCTTCTGAAAATAATTCGGCATTAGAGGCCACTTTCGATTGTCTAACGCTCCATTAAAACAGGTCCGCTGTTTATGCCTTGTAATTAATGCATGTATTTCTGGTTTTAAAAATGTTATTAAATAAATATTCAAGTTTAATTACCATGTGTTATATTATTATTGAGTGAAAATAAGTCTATTTATACATATTTGTTTAAAATTTATACATATTTGTTTAAAGTATAGGCTTAATTAAATAACGTTATTAACCGGTATTTTTTCATATCAAACCGTTTTCGGAACAGTAATGTTTATTGAGGAACGCAAAAACCGAAACGCTATAATATCGATTCTGCTCGGAATGAACCGATTGATATTTTTTTCCGTTTTTAAGCCTTGATGGAAGGACTACCCATCCATCTGACATCCTTCCATTCCATACGGATTACGTTTTAGGAAAGTGCCATGATGGGAATATGTGTGTCATCAATGCATCCAACCACTGAAAATCCTAAAGGAAATTCTAATTATTAGGTTACTTCTAGAGGTTTATCAAGTGAACATCAAGATCCTGTATAAAAGGACATGCCATTTTTGATGGTGTCCTCATGACGAAAATATGTTCAATTAATGAATGTCTGCACTGCAAAGAATGCTTTTCTTACAATGTATTTTTGTCTTGTTGTTTCCAGTCAAGATATCTAAAGATTCTTAAATCAAGATGGTTCCGTTTGCATAAAAATAGTTTTTTCTTATCCCGCACTGGCTGATAATTTTACTTGTTTCAAGTAAAATGCACTTACTTTAGATTTTAGATTTAATTTCTTGAATTCTTGAAATATAAGACAAAATATAAGAAATATTTTTGAAATAAGACAAAAATACTCAGTAAGAAAAGTATTTGTGCAGCGTGAATGAACGGATTAAGTATTTAAACACTGCTGATGCTTTAAAAAGGGGAGGAGACCGAAAGAAACTCTGGGTTTACCGAAGAAAACCTGCTCCAGACCAGGGGGGTATTCCAGAAAGCAAGCAATGTTAACTTACCATCACATATAACCTGAACTCCTGGTTGATTAACATAAACCTAGGTATGCTGGTTCCAAAAACCCATCCTAGAGTAAGTTTCACTCAACCTAAAGTATTGCTGCGTCCCAATGCGCATACTATCAGTACTAAATAGTATTCGAAAATAGAATTAGTATGTCCCAAATCGTAGTTGAAAAGAGTATTCCAAAGATACCCAGTCAGAATTCGAAGTGCAGATCGACACACACTCTAATGGCTGATATTGCCCTAAGTGTTAAAACACTACAAACATGACGAATGTGCGAGTCCGGCTCTTAAGTAGAGAGGTTTACATAAAGGGGTTTGAGTGATCAATTATCAGTATTTAACCTGACGAAAATATATTTATTTAATGTTATCCACATTATATTTCATCTGCAGAAGCATTGTGAACTTTTTTAATGATACATTTAGCCATTAACGGCTTGGGTTTGAATATCCTTAACCACTCCCCTCCAACTGTTAGTCTGCTATGAGCAAGAGATGGAGAGGAGAAGCGCTGAAGTCAAACCCTGCCCTCTATTCAATATTCCGTTTTCCTTGGCAATACGTCACAGCACTGAAATAAAATCAGTTGCAACTTCCGATTCACTGGGACTTTAAAGACCCACTAATGGCAGATCAACGTGCTACTACATTTCTCTCCGATACGGTAGGAAATTAAATTGAATGTGGAGGATTTGAACTGTGACGATGATTGACAGGGCAGTTTAAACAGTGACGGGATGCACTTAAAAAGATGATGAAGTAGTATGTCCCAAAGCTTGCATACTCTTCTGCTACACATTCAAAAGTATGTACTTTTTCTTCCCAAAAAGAGTACATACTTTTAGGTTGTGGTATAAGCTGGCGAATTGTGACTCGCCGTATGTTCCCGTTTAACACACAAGGCATTCTCAACAGAGCGACAAATCGATGATTCACACTAAGAAAGAGGCCTTGTGCCAAATTACACACTTCATATGCACTTTCGGTCTTGTGGACTTACAATGGCTGCCGTGTGCGTGTGTCCGCTAAGTCCACGAGACTGTAGGGTGTCCCATTTGTCATTTTCGATCTCAGAAGGGTGCTTTTGAGCGCCCCCTTTGCAGTCGATATGCGCCCTCAATGCGCACTTTTGCTGAGCCCGCACTAATGCGGATTTTGCAGCTGACTTGTTCCTGACAGTCAAAGCGGCGTTACGTCATGAAAGTGTGGACTCGTAGGAAGACGATTTACATAACCTACTTAGTGCACATCGCCACCTATTTGGTGGTTGTGCAATCATTTTTTCAACCTTTTCATTTAATGAGTAATCTTTATTCAATGAGAATAAGGATTAGCTATATTTTTTGTTTGATGCTAATTAATTGAATGCAGATCCATGTGTGAGATGACAATAAAATATATATGAATTGAATTAACATTTAAACATTACCTTGTTGTAATTGTGCTTTAGAATGAATATATAATATTGTATATTATATAACTGTAACTATATAACACATTTAGTTATATTGATATAACTATATTAATTATATAACATGCATCTGAATACCTCTTAAGCAAACTAACCTTGAAACATAACCTCCTTTGATTGCTATGGCTACTTACATACCCTGAAATTGACCTCCGTTTTTGGAACCAAAAGATGAGGTTATCTGCTTACTTACTCTTAAACATACCTAGGTATGTCACATAACCTGCTTTCTGGAATACCCCCCAGGTTAGATTCACAGATCAGTGTTTGGTAGGCAATCAGTACTGTGATTGAAATGACCAATAAAATCTTAAGAATCGGCTGCAGGGCGGAGTTTCCGCTAAACTGGTTTGGGTGGGAAAAATTACACCAAGACAACAGCCATCCATCATCTTCCGCTTATCCGGGGCCGGGTCGTGGGGGCAACAGTCTAAGCAGAGACGCCCAGACTTCCCTCTCCATAGACACTTCCTCCAGTTCTACCGGGGGAACACTGAGGCATTCCCAGGCCAGCCGGGAGACATAATCGGATAGGTACAGCTTCTGCAGTAATGCAGTCGATGTACCGGTCTGTCGTGGTGAAGAAGGAGCTGAGCTGTAAGGCGAAGCTCTCGATTTACCGGTCGATCTAAGTTCCTACTCTCACCTATGGTCATGAGTTGTGGGTCATGACTGAAAGGACAAGATCCCGGATAGAGGCGGCCGAAATTAGCTTTCTCCGCAGGGTGGCTGGGCGCTCCCTACGAGATTTGGAGCTCAGAGTAGAGCCGTTGCTCCTCTAAACCGAGAGGAGCCAGCTGAGGTGGCATGGGCATCTATTTTGGATGCCTCCTGGCCGCCTTCCCAGGTAGGTGTTCCTGGCACAACCCACCGGTAGGAGACCCTGGGGAAGACATAGGACACCAAAACAGAATATCAAAAAAAAAAAAAGGTCCATGAAACAGAGACACAGGGAATCATGACAAGAATAGGCTCCTTTTCAATTTATGAGTTACTCATGAAGTTCCACATCAAGGATGATAAATATAAAGTTTTTGAATTTTGCAACAATCACTAACACAGTCACGCTGACTGTACTATAAAACTGCTATGTGATAAAAATTACTTTTTGTTGGTTGTGTGCCCTATATTTGTGGAATAAGCTTTTATCTGCTGGTAACAGAAACCATAATCAGTCTTTAAGCTGCAGTGTTCTTTGCTCTGTTCCCTCTTGTCTTTGCTAGGTGTGCTGCTCACGCTGAGATCAGTATAAGAATATCCTCTCAAACCAGACAATAAGCCCAAAGCTTGTGTTTTATCTCCGCTCTCTGTTCAGATCGTCTCTGTGTCCTCAGAAATAAAAGTGGTACATAAAAGCAAACAGTTATTGTGCAAAGATGTCTTTGGAGAGTTCTTCTAAACCTGCTTTGTTTGGCTCTCTCTCTTCATCACTCCAACAGATCGATACAGTGTGGCGACGATTATCATTGTAAACTGCAGATTGCTATGATACGTTCCACATGCACAGGCTTGGACCAATTTTATTTACACTGCTGCTGTAATCTTGTTTCAAACGATCATGTACATACATCACAGAAGAAGAAAAAATACATTCAAAAAGACAAAAGCTGTCGAACAATATTCCCATTTACTCATTTAAAGACATTAGTCAGTTCAACACACTATTCAAAGGACTTGCTACAGTTATTGTTGGATCCACAGGCTGTTGAAAGCTCATACCGATTGCCTGCCATACATATGGTGAATTTCACAAAACCTTGCAGGTTTAACAGTATATTTGTTTGCACTACTATTGTATATTGCTTTCTTTCTCAAGGTCTAAGGGTTGCCAAACAAAAGAACCCCAGGATTTCTTTATTCCCTCCTGCAGTTTCACAAACTAGACTACTCTGTCACCTTGTTCCACTAAGCAAATGGATTATCCTTGTAATGGTCAAAGGGAACAAAACAAAAGATCAATAGTTTAGTGACACACATTATAGGTAAAAATCAATTGAGGAAGAGAGACCGAATTTCCAATGCAAGAGCACATTTGAAACTGCAAAAGGTCAAAGAAATGCTGGCAAGGTTTTACCATTCTATAAATTAGCCAGCAAAATCATATTTATAGAACAGTGTGCCCATTACAAATGCAAATGCTCCCAAATAATATTAGGACTAAATACCACAGAAAAAGTATTTGTTTTTAATGTGTTGTAAACCATTCACCGCTCTATTTAGCAACATGTGGCATTAACACAATGTAGATTTTAAACCTGGTTTTGCATATGAATATGCCCTTCTTTAGGCAAAAACAGTATTTGAAAAGAGTAGTGTGTCTGAATTCAGTTTTCATAAAAAAGAATCCACAGCAAAATCCCCAGTGTTAAATCAACACTCTACAGAGTGTTAAAGTCACTGAATCAGCGTTAAAGTTATTGAGATATTTAAGTTATGATGGATCATTAGTTGTGACACCTGATGATAATGAACAGAATCATTAAAAGAAAGATAAACAAGAGCAGAAAAGAAGACACCCAGTCACAGTATTAAATGAAAGATAGCTAAAAGAAGACATCAAATCTTTCTAGATCTCAACACAAACAGCATTACCAGCTTCACATATTACTAACCAGATTGACTTTATTTCAGTCGTCTGCAGAAGTTATTTTTGAGAATTAACAGCGGTTTAGATGTAGGGGCAGTTGTCGGACTAGTAACCCTCAATACCACGACTGAGGTGAGACCCTTGAGTAAGGCACCGAACTCCCAACTGCTCCCCGGGCACCGCAACAATATGGCTGCCCGTGTGTGTGTGTGTGTGTGTGTGTGTGTGTGTGTGTGTGTGTGTGTGTGTGTGTGTGTGTGTGTGTGTGTGTGTGTGTGTGTGTGTGTGTGTGTGTGTGTGTGTGTGTGTGTGTGTGTGTGTGTGTGTGTGTTCGTTCACTTGGATGGGTTAAATTAATCAGAGCACAAATTCCAAGTATGGGTCACCGTTATGGTGATAAATGTTTTTTTTAAAATGGCCAGTTTGACTCTTGCCTTTTTATGTGAGTTTGTGATCTTTGTAACGGTGTTTATCAAAACACATAATTTGTTATTGATCAGGTGATATAGTTTTCATCATCATCGTAAAGTAGAATAATTCACTAATCTTATCCATGACCAAAAGTGGTTATTTGTTATTAATATACTATATATTTACCAAAAATACTTTCACAGATCAGACATTCTGAACGTACATTTTTTAATTATGGGACGAAAATCTTTAAAAAAAAACACACACAGACATATGCTTCATGCCACAATGCATTCTGGGACCCACCATAGTATAAAACGCATGGCTCCCAGCATGCATTGCAGCATGAAGCAAGTCACCATTGTTGAGATTCATATGCTGATTCTTGATGTCTGTTTGTGCACTCAAAAAAATGATACGTGGGTTTTACTTAATTATGTCAACAGGTTCCACGTAATTGGGTTATGTTGAATTTAATTCTAATTGTTTATTTCAGTAAACTTAAGTTTTTTACGTAAGGTTAATTCAATGCCATTTATTTAAATCAGGTTAATTTTGTCCTAAACTATTAAATTTCATTATTCTAAAATGAATATAAAAAACAAACCAAAACAAGTAATACAGTTTAATTGATTATTTTTATTTAGTGAAATACTATTTTTACAACATTTACAAAACCTTTTACAAGGTCTTATTGTCTAGCCAGAAGATGGTTTTGTTACATCCATGGCATGCCTGAAGTAGTTGTTTTTATTATTAAAAGAGCACAACTTTAATAGTTATTAGCAGGTCCTCAGCCCAAGCACATGCTCTACACTTCACCACAATGGTAACCTCCAAAAACACTAACATCATAAAAACTTAAGCATTAAAAAAACATTAAGCATTAAAAAGTCTCTCCATTTTCTCATCTTGTTAAAAATGCAGCAACTAGCACTTTATTTAAACATTTACTCTCTGAATTCAGCCCCTTTGCAAAGCATGATGGGAAATGAAAGTCTTGTTTGATTGTGTTACTTGATTGAAACATGTTATTTCAAAATGAAAACATCAAGTTATGTCAAAGAGTAACGGTTTTAAGTCAGCTTAACATGAATCAAGTACATTTGAACCAGAAACCTGATATAATTTAAATCAAGATGAATTGCTTAAATAAATTGAACAGCATCATAAAATATTTTTTTGAGTGTGTCTAAAAAACAACAACAATATATTCTAAAAACAAATCAGAATGTCTGATCTGTGGCAAGAAAGGTGAAAATCCTCATAATAATGAATAACCACCTTTAGTCAATGATGAGAATAGTGAATTATTTTATATTATGATTAAAACTACACCCCTTTCGTATTTTTTTCTGGCTTCCTTTGTAACAAATTATGTGTTTTAACTCTTACAAAGACCACAAAACTCACATAAAAACTCGCATAAAAAGCCAAGAGTAAAACTGCCCAACGGAAACACTGATCACCATAATGGTGTCCAAACATTTTCAATAAATCTTCAACATCTAAACCGCTGTTAATTCTAAAAAATAACTTCTGTAGACATATGACAGAAAGAAAGTCAATCTGATTAGTAATAAGTGATGCCTGAGAGTTTTAATGTCTTCTTTTATCTTCAGTTGATTTCATCTGAGGCTGTAGTCAGTTGTAATTCTTGTGTTTTCTTTTCTTCAGTGATTCTTCTTATCATCAGGTGTCTTCAATAATGCTCAATCATCACTCAATTAATCACTTAATTATCTCATTAATTTTAACACTGCTTCAGTATTGCTTTAACACTCTGTAGAGTGGGACCATATGTACTCTGAGCAGTGTTGATTTAACACTGGGGATTTTGCTGTGTCTGAATTCAGTTTTCATTAAACAGTCGACAAAAAGTACCTGAATTACCTATTTCTGGCAAGACTCTGAATGGCACATCTGATGGATACTACACCATGAGGCCACGGGAGAGGAGTTGTATTCCAGAAAGCAGGTTATGGAAAATAAGTGGCTAAGTTTTAAGATTAAAAAAACTAATACAGACAAAAGTTTTAGCAATCGCTGTTTTTAGTTTAAACTTTCTTTTTAATGAATATATTTAGCATTAAACAAACAATATAAATAAAAATCAAAGTAATAAAAATTAAAGACAAAGACTTGCATACGCCAAGACAGAGCACTCATAATTACTATAAATGGGAGAAAGTGCAACACGCAATATAGTAGGGAGGTTAAGCCCAAAAAAATGACTTCAAGTCATGATGCAAAGGTCGCCTTTGGTATGGAAGTACCTTAGAGTCATACAAATCAATTTATCCTAAGACACAAGTAAGATCACACTTTGTATCAGAAATAAACAGTTTTTTTTTTTTCAAAAATGGCCGCCAATGTGCAGAAAATACTCTAGAGCCCATATCTTTGCTTGTTATCGCTCAAATTGTACTTTTTTGGGGTCAGGCAATCCAATAAAATTGGTTTCAAGTTTTAAAAAACAAAAATTTTCCCCATACCATGACAATTGTGGGTAAATATGCACATTTCACATAAAAACAAATTCTTTACTTCTATTTTCCTTCAAAAACTTTAATTTTGTATTTAAGCAGTGCAGCTACTTCTGTACATTACATTTGTCCTAAGTAGCATGAGATTTCGACCAGTCAGGAGTAGCCTATAGCAATCAGTTCCTGCAACAACACATCCCATTTGCAACAGGAGCTGTGACAGCTGTTGAAGGTCAGAGGTGACAGGTTAACACTTTGAGGTTCGTATGATTTTCTCATTAAATAGAAACATGTTTTCAATGTTAGATAACTAATAACTAGCTAGCTAGTAACTAGTTAGCTTCATTATAGCTAGGTTGCTAGTAACTAGTTAGCTTCATCATAACTGTATTCATTTTTATTGAAGCAAGCACATAGCCTACTAGTCCAGGCGTTTTAGGAAAAAAGGGTGAACAAATTGCAACAGAATCAAACTCAACTGATTTTGTATCCTCAATATGTCCTGAGTAAGGAAAAATAAGCCCTGACGAATCACATTAGGGGAAAGTTCCGAAAAAGACCCAAATATATCCTATTCATATGCCTATTAATTATTTTTCTCACATGAATAGGGTAAAAAATATAACCTTTAGATATCACCATGAAAAGTACTGAATTGATTACTTGTATCAAGACAAAAAAAATTTTTATTACAAGTCTTTTTTCAATTGTTTGTTAACATGGACAAACGGTGCATAATCTAATTACAGATGTGCTAATTTGCATAAATACCACAACAGATCTAAACATTGGGTACAGCGTTTTTAAAACATTCAGAGATTCAGTCAGTCATAAATTCAAGGTCCTCTCAACTGTCAACTTTCAACTGTCACTAAGCTGTCCCTCAGGTAATAAAATGTTCCTTTTGTTTTTCCTACATGGATTATTCATTAATATACATTAATAAAACATACCTGGTGATCAACTACAATTTATTGGGAACATCTCGATGTGTGTTGAGCTGTTGTACGACTATTTTTGGTGAAACGATGTCGAGTTTAGGATTAGCGAATAGTTTCTTTAGATAGCTAACACGGCTAGCAGCAGCAAATAGCTTGTTAGCTTGTTACCAATCGCCAGTTTAGTACTTGCTCTGCAGTAAATCGCTGAGCCATTTCAAGTTTTGCAGATTATAATTCTTATGGTTTCATTTTCTGTCTGAGGTAACTATGAGTGAAACATCACTTCATCATTGTATCAGACATTGCCACCTTGTGGAATAAAGGTTAATTGCACTTATTTCGTCATTAAAGACTTGATTATTATTGCGCATTAAAAAAATTATGGACAATCTTACACACCTCATACAATTTTGACAAAAAAAACAGGCATTCAATTATATATATTTTTTTCTTGTTATATTGTTTAAAATGGATTGATTGAGGAATACTAAGAAGGTTGATGTCTTACTTTAAAAAATGAATGAGGAGGAGGGTAGTGAATGACGTCTCGGGTCGCTAAAGACCCGAGGTATGCATTTAAGGGTTAAATATTTAAAGGATAAGATTAAAAAATCATTGCAAAACCGGCCTGTAGGTGGCGATATGAATTAAGTATGTAAATTACCATTAAATAAAAGAAGAAAGATGCATGCCGCCCTTCTTTGTAGTTGAATGAACTTGCTTCTGCCCATGTAATTTTCCTTCTAAAATTTAAACAGATGCGAACATTCTCTTCTATGATGTCCAACACAAACATCTGTGTGTTTTATGGCCCTCTAAACATGCCCTCTCTTTCTACAAACCTGCCGCTTTAGGGAAACCATTGTGATAAAGCAATACATACCTGTCCGACAGAAACAAACAAGCTCGAAATCTGTTTTCAAGTGCGTAGGAGCTCTCGGCTTCCTCCATCAATGAAACGCTTTAATGCTATTCACTCTCATCTTGTTTCTTGTTTGGCACCGACACTTTTTGATCTCTTCGTGTTCCTTGGTATTCCTTTTAGGACGTTTGGCTGTGTAAGCCGTTGTTGACAGATGAACAAAAAAAAATGCAAACATTTCATATCATCCAAACTGAAAAGCACCTCAAAAGCCTTCTGATTGATTAAACAAAGAATCGCACAGCGGAACAACACCGGCGAACACTTTTTATTTTACCGTCCACAGAGGTCTGTGTAATATCTTAGGAAAGTTATTTCCATGATAAAGAAAAATTGGCCAGGGTATTGTCATGCACACTCAGAAGAGTTTTTATCATGTTGCTTTCTGGTTGCTAAGAAGTTATACGTAGTCTCAGTCGCTTGTTTTCCATTGCTCGTGATGGCACAACTGAGTTAGTCAAGGACTTTCAGACAGACAAACGTCTCAATGGATGAAAGTAGATCAGAATAAAAAGACAGAGGGAAAGCTAAATCTCCCTACTCTGAAGCTGGGATATTTCTACTCAGCTCAACCCTCAGAGCTAGAGAGCAGCGGTGTCTGATTGAACGCAAACTCTTTGAGCCTTATGTGTAAATCTTCATTCATATGTATAGGCCTTAGTCATTCCCTGCACTACAGAGGGATTTAGGATTCCAAATCCGAAAAAGCAATAACCAAAGAGGAAAGACTGCTTAATATCACTATACGTTGTTTTGAACATCAAACGCAGACCATCACAGCTGGCTCAGGAATTGGAGGATTAATGTGTAATAACGGCAGGTGATGGGAAGGAAATTCCTCTCCGAGTCATTGTGATGATGTCAGCTACAACCTTTATGAAAATTTGTATTATGCAAATTCATCCCGTGGTGTCTTGGGACACCGTCATCATTTCATAATGTCAATTAAATTCAGGGAGTAATAGAGAAAGAAAAATGAGACGAATGAGATTTGATGGCTTGTTTGTATCCCAAAAATGCCACACCATATGTGCTGACAAACTCTTTTTGTGCAGCAAAATCATAAGCATTTGGTTACAGAAGCTGACCGGTTGAATAATTTGAAGTTAGCACAGCCTGTGCCTAATACTTTGTCCCTTAATTGTTATGAAGGAAGGTCATCGCAGTCAAACGAGTAATTGATATTAAAATCAATCAGACCTCTAATCAAAAATAACTGCATGGCGGTTTGCATGGTTGACCTTGAAACCTGACGTGCCAAAAATGACAAATATGCAATATACAGCCCGCATTCTTCACAATGTCCATGTCACTGAACTCATGCAGGACCAGTACACTTGAGATTCCACATATCGCTGCGGTGATTCATGACATATGGCAACAGATTGTAATTTTATGGATGTGTGCTTTAATTAAAAAAGAGGTGAAATGCTAATTTCTCAGCACTTGGTCTTTCACTCTTTACTTTTCTTCTCTTTTTTTCTTCTTTTTGACTTGTAATGTGCTACTGCCACCTCTCGGTACGTGATCACAGGATCAACAAATCATTCAACACCCACATCTATTGTATAACATATGGAGTGTCATTAGAAAATAATATTATAGGTTTATTAAATAAAATGTGTGCTCGCATGCATAATTAAACCAGCATTTTTTTGTGCGCTTAATTCATTCATTGATTAGTAACACCTTGCTTAATGATGGCCTACATATTTTTCATTAATTTTATAGACAAATGTTTATGTTTACTTCGTTTATGGTGCAATTCATCCCAGAAAGCATTGTGATTAGTGCTGTAATTGATTGCTCAATGACGATAACATTTATTTAATCATAATAGTCAATAGGAGTCTTTTGTTTATTATTTTGCCCTTGCTCCTTCCTGAAGTATGTCATGTGTCCATTATTTTCTCCTTTGTCAATAAACTTGACTTCAATTAATTTTAGGGGAAATGTTATTCGTAGTGATGGAGATGAGTGCATTCCTGTGCATTCTCTCCGCTTTTTCTTACCTCTGTTCTTAACCCCTGACTAAGAGGACTGGACTGTAACAGTCATTGTTTGTAAGTATAAAAATACAATGTCTGCGTCCGAAATCGCGTACTTCCATACTATATAGTATGCGAAAAACAGTACGCGATCAGAGTAGTATGTCCGAATTCATAGAATTCGAAAAACAGTATGCGAAAAGTACCCGGATGGCCTACTACTTCTGGCGAGATTCTGAAGTGCGCATACGATGGACACTTTACTATCCCATGATGCCACGGGAGAGAGGAGCTGTCGTTATATTTGAAAATGGCGGAAAACGGAGATGCGGCTGTTTTCAAGTGTAAGTACTTTAGAAAAATATTTTGGTTTATTAGCGTTAAAAGTTTAAATAATGTAAATTGAGGGTGTCCTTTTCCGGGCAATTCAGAAAAATTATAGTTTTATCATATTAGATCGAGCTAATGTAAATCAGCTAGCTAACACTGTTTTCATTAAACAACAACGTTCGTTGTTTAGCAGTTTAATAACATAGTTACACAACTTCAGTAAATTAAAACGATTTTATTTCTCCTTTACCAGTGTTCATCCATCCATCCATCCATCCATCTTCTTCCTAAGCAGACTTCCCAGACTTCCCTCTCCCTAGACACTTCCTCTAGCTCTTCCGGGGGCACACCGAGGCGTTCCAAGGCCAGCCGGGAGACATAGTCACTCCAGCGGGTCCTTGGTCTTCCCCGGGGCCTCCTCCCGGTTGGACATGCCCGAAACACCTTCCCGGGAAGGCGTTCAGGAGGCATCCGGAACAGATGCCCGAGCCACCTCAGCTGTCCCCTCTCGATGTGGAGGAGCAGCGGCTCTACTCCGAGTTCCTCCCGAGTGACTGAGCTTCTCACCCTATCTCTAAGGGAGCGCCCAGCCACCCTGCGGAGAAAGCTCATTTCGGCCGCCTGTATCCGGGATCTTGTCCTTTCAGTCATGACCCAAAGCTCATGACCATAGGTGAGATTAGGAACGTAGATTGACCGGTAAATCGAGAGCTTTGCCTTACGGCAAAAAATTAAAATAAAAAATAAAAAATTATGAACAGAACCGGCGACAAAGGGCAGCCCTGCCGGAGTCCAACATCCACCGGGAACAAGTCTGACTTACTGCCGGCAATGCGGACAAAGCTCCTTCTTCGGTCATACAGGGACCGGACAGCCCTCAGTAAAGGACCACGGACCCCATATTCCCAGAGCACCCTCCACAGGACGCCGCAAGGGACACAGTCGAATGCCTTCTCCAAATCCACAAAACAAATGTGGACTGGTCGGGCAAACTCCCATGAACCCTCCAGCACCCTATAGAGGGTATAGAGCTGGTCCAGTGTTCCACGACCGGGACAAAAACCACACTGTTCCTCCTGAATCCGAGGTTCCACTATCGACCGAATTCTCCTCTCCAGTACCCTGGCATAGACTTTCCCGGGGAGGCTGAGAAGTGTGATCCCCCTATAGTTGGAACACACCCTCCGGTCCCCCTTCTTAAAAAGAGGGACCACCACCCCGGTCTGCCATCCCAGAGGCACTGTCCCCGACCGCCACGCGATGCTGCAGAGGCGTGTCAGCCAAGATAGCCCCACAACATCCAGAGACTTGAGGTACTCAGGGTGGATCTCATCCACCCCCGGTGCCTTGCCACCGAGGAGTTTCTTGACAACCTCAGTGACTTCAGCTTGGGTGATGGACGAGTCCTCCTCTGAGCCCCCAGCCTCTGCTTCCTCAATGGAAGACGTGACGGCGGGATTGAGGAGATCCTCGAAGTATTCCTTCCACCGTCCGACAACATCCCCAGTTGAGGTCAACAGCCGCCCATCGCCACTGTAAACAGCGTTGGTAGGGCACTGCTTCCCCCTCCTGAGGCGCCGGACGGTTTGCCAGAATCTCTTCGAGGCCAGCCGATAGTCCTTTTCCATGGCCTCACCGAACTCCTCCCAGGCCCGAGTTTTTGCCTCCACAACCACCCGGACTGCAGTCCGTTTAGCCTGCCGGTACCTGTCAGCTGCCTCAGGAGTCCCACAAGCCAGCCAGGCCCGATAGGACTCCTTCTTCAGCTTGACGGCATCCCTTACTTCCGGTGTCCACCACCGGGTTCAGGGATTGCCGCCTCGACAGGCACCGGAGACCTTGCGCCCACAGCTCCGAGCGGCCGCTTTGACAATGGAGGTGGAGAACATGGTCCACTCGGACTCAATATCTCCAGCCTCCCTCGGGATCCGGTCGAAGCTCTGCCGGAGGCAGGAGTTGAAGATCTCTCTAACAGGAGACTCGGCTAAACGTTCCCAGCAGACCCTCACAGTACGTTTGGGTCTACCGAGTCTATCCAGCTTCCTCCCCCGCCATCAGATCCAACTCACCACCAGGTGGTGATCAGTTGACAGCTCTGCCCCTTTCTTCACCTGAGTGTCCAAGACATACGGCCGCAGGTCTGATGAAAAGACCACAAAGTCGATCATATCATTGACCTACGATCTAGGGTGTCCTGGTGCCATGTGCACTGATGGACACCCTTATGCTTGAACATGGTGTTCGTTATGGACAAACTGTAACTAGCACAGAAGTCCAATAACTGAACACCACTCGGGTTCAGATCAGGGGGGCCGTTCCTCCCAATCACGCCCCTCCAGGTTTCACTGTCATTGCCCACGTGGGCGTTGAAGTCCCCCAGTAGAACGACGGAGTCCCCAGTCGGAGCACTCTCCAGAACCCCTCCCAGGGACACCAAGAAGGTCGGGTACTCTGCACTGCTGTTTGGCCCGTAGGCACACACAACAGTGAGAGACCTATCCCCGAGCCGAAGGGAAACGACCCTCTCGTTCACCGGGGTAAACTCCAACACTTGGCGGCAGAGCTGCGGGGCTATAAGCAAACCCACCAACGGCCCGCCACCTCTCACCATGGACAACTCCAGAGCGGTGAAGAGTCCATCCTCTCTCGAGGAGTGTGGTTCCAGAGCCCAAGCCGTGCGTAGAGGTGATTCCGACTATCTCTAGTCGGAACCTCTCAACCTCACGCACAATCTCAGGCTCTTTCCCCGCCAGCGAGGTGACATTCCATGTCCCAAGAGCCAGTTTCCGTGTCCAGGGATCGGGTCGTCTAGGCCTCCGCCTTCGACTGCTGCCCGATTCACTTTGCACCGGCCCCTTACAGTCCCTCCCGTGAGTGGTGGGCCCACGGGAAGGTGTCCCCACGTCGCTCCTTTGGGCTGAGCCCGGCCGGACCCCGTGGGGGAAGGCCCGGCCACCAGGCGCTCGCATACGAGCCCCAACCCCAGGCCTGGCTCCAGGGTGGGACCCCGGCTGCGCCGTACCGGGCGACGTCACGGTCCTCCTTTTTTTTGTCATCATAAGGGGTTTTTGAACTGCTCTTAGTCTGACCCGTCACCTAGGACCTGTTTGCCTTGGGAGACCCTACCAGGGGCATATAGCCCCAGACAACGTAGCTCCTAGGGTCATTCGGGTACTCAAACCTTCCACCACGTTAAGGTGGCAGTTCATGGAGGAGTTTACCAGTGTTGATATTATCAAATATTTGTTGGCTACATAGCAAGCTACTGTTAACAAGTGTACCTTAGCTTGTCCATGTAACATTAATAGATTGACCATGGTTCATCACATGTTAAAATCTGTTGATTTTGCAGGGGGTGATGAACACACCCGTGCTTTAATTGAGTGGAGAGTTGCTAATGAAGCCTTCTTCACTGGGAAAAGGAACGCAGCAAAAAAAAGGTTTTGAGTAAGTATACAAGACAAATGTAATTTTATTCAAGTGCTGTAGATTCAATGGTAAGTTAGTTGTAACGTTAGATGTAAACATTTCTACCCTAGCTCTTACTGCATTCATTTTATGCTTGATTTCTGTGCATTTATTGCAGAGTTTTTATCACAGAGCAGAGGCTAGAGGGCAAAATGTCTGCTGTTCAGATTTTTAAAAAAATGGGAAAACCTTAAACAAAAATACAAAGTAAGATTTTTTTTAATTATTGTAGTTCACCCCAAAATGATCATTCTGTCATTATTTAATCATTCCTATGTTTGGCCCTGTAATGCAATAATTTAATAAATCATATGTTTTACAATATAATTGACTGTCTTGATATTCTGTTTTCAAATATTTGTAGGATCTGAAATGTCCACAGACTGGGGTGAGCACTGAGGATGGGGATGTTACAGCAGCATCCTGGAAATGGTATTCTGTAATGGATGAGGCAATAGGGGGCAGACCCTCCATCACACCACCCACCCTTATTGCCTCATCTGGCCCGGATGTTGCTGTTACCTCTCCATCCTCAGTGAGGTCAGAGCGTGAAAGAGTAGGGAGGAAAAGAAAAGAATTTGAGGAGCTTATCCGAGAGATGGAGGAGAGGGAAGCTGAAAGAGAAAGAGATGCCATTGAAAGGGAGGAGAGGTGATGGATAGAGATGGAGGAGAAGGAGGAAAGAAAAGAAAGAGAGCGACGAGAGCATGAGAAGAGACTAGAACAGGAGGCCAGAGAAAGAGATGAAAGAAGAGACCGAGAAGTGAGAGAGAGAGAGAAAGGGAGACAAAAGAGAGAGAGAGGAAAGATTCCTTCAGCTACTAGAAATAATTTCTAAAAAATAATGTTAATAAAGAAATAAAATGATACACACTCTCTTTTCATTTATTTGTTTGTAAGTTCACTGTCATGCTGTTTTAGCAAGTTATATTACAAAACACTTAATTCACAGGGATTTACAGTATCTAGATTGTCAGTTGTAAAGTGCTTAATATGTGGCATTGAGTAATTAATATTTTTAAAGTGTTTTGTGTATGTCCTTATTTTGTAGCAGATTCCAGATGGTTTTTGAAACCAGCAAAGTGCAGGTATATCTGAAAAATATGCTGTCTGACTCTGAATATGAGTGCTGCACTGTAGAGAAAAATCCAGACACCATTCAAATCTATTTGCTTTATTTTTGTGTATTTTACTTTCAAATGGATACAGGATACAAAGCTTAAAACAAAACCACATAACTTTGGCATAAAGTAGTATAATAGAGCTTACAACACCACCAAAAGAAAAAATATTAAAACTTTTTATTATAGTGTCATCATGAAAAAAATCTAAATCAAAAAGATCTAAACAGATTTTGATACGAGCAATCTCATTTATAGGGCATCACTTTAAAATAATTCAATATATGTTTCTTTCAAAGCATTTGTACAAGATGAGGACTTAATTTTTGGATTTCCACTTAAAATAAATAATTTGTAAAACATTAACCTCAAATATATGTAGCTAGAATTTTAAAGAATTGGTACACAAATTAACACACAGCCTAAGGCAGTGTGCCAGTGGTTGGTTGGTGTCACCTCTAGGAGTTTTGGTGCTGGAGAGGCTTTGTCCAGCGCAGTGAGCTGTAAGATCCAGAGAGATGCACACAGATAGCCATGCACCTCTCTAACTACTACTACTGCACGGTACGCATCACAGCACCCTGTGGGGATGTGCCCACACACACACACCTAACTATTTACATAATAACTAACATAGACAAGCTGGAACAATGTCAATCTGAGAACAAGAACTGATTAGAAAACAAAAACATAACCTGTTAAAAAGTGTCTTACAGGTAATCGTGCTCATGAAGGGCAGGCACACAGTTGCCTGGTGCAGACACCGCTGCAGCGAGATTGTCCCGCACGTGGTCTCCTGCGCTGGCTTCTATGTTGCGGGGTTCAGGTGGGCCATCATCATCCTCCGCAACTTCAGGATCAACAATGTCCCCATTGAGAAGACAGAGGTTGTGGAGCACCGTGCAGCATGCAACGACATCTGGCACAAAAGCAGGGCTGACTTCCAGGGCCTTGAAAAAAATGGACCGCCAGCGTGTTTTCAGCATCCCGAACACCCTCTCAACGATGCTCCGTGCTCGAGAATGCTTCCTGTTGTAGCGAGCCTGTACAGCATTCTGTACAGGCTCTCTGTATGGGGTCATGAGGCAGATGGGCGCACTCAGGCAAGGATACCCACCATCTCCAAGGATGCACTTTCCTGCAGGTGGATACAGGCGGCCAGCATACACAGGGCTGTTCTTCAGCAGATACTTCAGCAGTATCCTGGGTCTGTTCTTCACAGAACCAGGATACCCAACAAAAATGTCGAGGAACTTCCCCTTGTGGTCAGTGATGGCCTGCAGCTGAACAGAATTAAATAGCTTTCGGTTGAAGCAGCACTGGACGTCACTTGCTGGTGGTTTGATCTGAATGTGACAGCCATCTATGGCGCCAGCTACAACACCGAACGCTGGAGACCCTGCCAGCTGGGCAAAACCTGCTCCCACTGCATCCAGGTCATCTGCGCTGGGGAAAGCGATGAGCTGCCTCAAAATGCCGATGACTGCCTTGCTCATTCTGTGCACAATGTCGTGCACAGTAGACTTTGAGTTGTCAAAGGTGAGTGACACTACCCAGTATGATGCTGCATGGGCCAGCCAGTAAAGGAACACCAGCACCTCGATGTCCTTTTCCCAACCGTGGACGCAATCAGGTTTCACCGCAGCAATTAGGGACTGGATGGACTGCCGTGAAAGTCAGAGGTTGGGGCGGAGGTCAGCTCCATCTTCAAAATACAGCCGAAGAACTGGCACAGCAGCATTCAGGTGGCAGTAGGTTGTAGGGCTCACAATCTGTAAACGTGTATATAGTTTTATTTTAGAATACAGTTTTAATACTCTTTGTCTTCAAGTATTCTTGTTTCCTGTGTTGACTTATTTATAAATATAATTTATATGTATATGATAAAATTTCTTATATATGTGTATTTATACATTTGTGTATTATATATATATATATATATATATATATATATATATATATATATATATATATATATATATATATATATATATATATAAAGACTTTAGATGTCTTCTGAAGTGCCATCTGAAATTCTTCTAGAACTATCATTTTTATCGAGCTTGTATATTTCCGTTCAGTTATTGCACTGTAATGACAAATATATATTTCTAACTTCATCCTCTAAATAATAATAAAAAAAGTTATATAATAAAAGAGTTATGAGTACTCACTTTTTACCTTACTTACATTTTGTGAAACAAGAAAGGCTAACCCAACTAAGAAACAATGATTCCCTTTCGAACGGTCAGTCGTACTGCGTCGAAGACGCATTATGGGGATAGGTTCTCCTATTCTCGAATACTGAAGCATTTATAAAATCACGCAGTGCTACTGCACAGTCGAGAGTCGAGACTTCTCGCGCGTTATTGGCTGGCCAGTGGTAACTGCATGAACCAATGGCAGAACAGCGTATCTGAGCGAACCTATGGGCGCTAAGCCCGAGACGCCGAACACAGAAGCCCGCGAACTGAGCGTAAAAGCCCGCGAAGGGCCCATGACCAGTGCATTACCTGTCTGGGCAAGGCCCACGCTGACACTGCTCTCTCTGGGTCCGGTTGCTCTCACTGCGAGAGCATGCCCATCTCCTCCCTCCGTTCGCGGATCGCGTTCTTCTCAGAGCGCGACCCCGCCCCTCGCGCTCTCCCGCTCCCTTTCCCGTCCGAACCCCGGCGGAAAAAGCGGCGGAGCCAGAGGGCTGACAACACTGAGGCGGGCGAGCTCACGTCGGCCCAGTGCCCGCGTGCCTCGTCCCCGCCTCAGAGAGACGTTTCCCCAGTAACGTTCTCTCCTTCAGACCTGCTTCCTCCGCTCGACGCCGAGGACCTGGTCTCATTCGGCGGCAATGATGAGGACGATTCCACACGACGGTTCCGTGTCCTTCGTCGCCTCCGATGCCGAGGAATGGTCGGGCTCCGTTGACGACCCCACCCCCTCGACATCTCAGCAGCGCAATGACGCGGCTAAGGCTGGTGCGGACACCGAGCTCATCCGTGTCCTCTATAAGGCCGTTGGCGAGCTGGGCCTGGACTGGGCAGCCCCTGAAGAGCCCACACCTAGCCGCCTCGATGAATGGTACCTCCCGGGGCGCCAGCAGGCCCCTCGGCAGAGAGCGGCACCCTTTTTCCCTGAGGTGCACCAGGAGCTGGCGAAGTCATGGTGCGCTCCCTACTCCGCTCGCCTCCACCCATCCACCTCGCACACGCGCTCTCCACCATTGACGCCGCTATCGAGAAGGGCTATGAGAAACTCCCGCCGCTCGAGGAGTCGGTGGCTGCACACCTCTGCCCGCCCTCCGCGATAGGCTGGAAGCCCAAAATCGCACACCCCTCTAAGCCCTGCCGTACCACGGCTGCCTTGGCAAATAGGGCCTATGCTTCCGCTGGCCAAGCAGGCTCCACTCTCCACACGATGGCGGTCCTGCAGGTGTTCCAGGCGAAGCTCCTTCGGGCTATGGACGAGTCCGGTCCAGACCAGACCAGGAGGTGTTTCGTGACCTCCGAAGCGCCACAGATCTGGCCCTTCGAGCTACGAAGGCCACCGCCCAGGCTATAGGCAGGTCGATGGCCAGTCTCGTGGTGTTAGAGAGCCACTTGTGGTTAAACCTCACGGAGATCAAGGAGGCCAATAAAACTGCCTTCCTCGACTCTCCCATTTCTCCGAATGGTCTGTTCAGTCCCGCGGTGGGCGGTTTTGCGGAACGTTTCACCACGGCGCAGAAAGTGTCCCAGGCGATGAGCCATTTTCTGCCCAAAAGAGCCAGCGCCGCCTCTTCAGCTCGGCCGAGAGCTCCGTACCAGCAGCAGCAACCACAGCGCAGATCTGCAACCGCATCCGCGCTCGCTCCCGTGCAGCCCCGCCCACCTTATGACCAACGACAACATCAGCGTCATCATCAGGCAAAGCACTTCCCACCCAAGCGTCAGGGTCCGCGGACTAAGATCACGTTGGACCCTGGTCACAGGAAGCAGTCCTGACCGCGCCCCCCAACAGACTCCGAATTCTCTCCCCGCGGCCCGTTCTTGTTCCGGCCCGGGAGAAACATGTTGTGTATATAAAAAATGTGAGCAGCGAGCGCGTGCTCCACTGCACTTTACCGCTGTTATTGCGGGTTCAATAAAAAACTTGAATGTTCAACAAATGAGTCTTCTTTTTCTTCCACACCACACGATGGTCGACGCGTGGCAAAACGCGCCGCCGTTCGACACTATAAAACCCCTGTGCAACTGGGCAGAGGCTTGGAAAGCCATCCCTGGTGTGTCACAGTGGGTTATAAAAACAATTCAACTAGGCTATTCGCTCCAGTTCGCTCACAAACCACCGCGATTCGCGGGCATAACTTACACTTCAGTGAAGCGCAACGCAACCCACGTTCTCAAAACCGAAGTGGAAAGTCTATTGATGAAAAGAGCTATAGAGGCGGTGCCTGCAGCTCAAAGCGAGTCAGGGTTTTACAGCCGCTACTTCCTGGTTCCCAAGAAAGATGGCGGCCTCAGGCCCATCTTAGACCTCAGACATCTGAACAAGGCTCTTATCAAACGGCCATTCAGAATGCTGACATTAAAGCAAATCATTAAAGCAAAATCCGCCCGATGGATTGGTTTTTCTCAGTAGATCTGAAAGATGCCTACTTTCATATCCAAATTATCCCACGTCACAGACCGTTTCTGAGATTTGTGTTCGACGGGAAGGCCTACCAGTACACAGTCCTACCATTTGGCCTGTCACTGGCGCCCCGCACTTTCACAAAGTGTATGGATGCAGCTCTCTCCCCTTTAAGACAAATGGGAATACGCATTTTGAACTACCTCGACGACTGGCTCATACTGGCCCAGTCAGAGGAAGAACTACAATCTCACAAATCTGTGCTACTCTCCAGTGATTAAATGTATGCATCACCAGGATATAAAACATTACTGAAACGTGGCAATCTGCTTTAAGTCTTAACACAGCTGAAAAGAGTATTAGTTCATGATCATTTGAAATAAAATAAAATACATCTCCAGTACTTTCCTTATTTTCAGGAAGCCTAAGCTAAAGCTTCTGGTCACAGAAGCAGCTGGAGAGTTTTTGACTACATCAATAATAATTATGGGGTTGAAGTGTGAACCATTTAGGGTTTATTTTTGCAAAATCCACATTCAAAGTAATTACAATTAAAAACAATTACAGGTGAGATGTCTCCTCATTAGCATAATGCCAACGTTAACATTTTTTATCTATAGCATAGTTATGAAAAATAGCATCCTACACATAGAAACTATAGCCACCACAACATGCCACAGATGTAATATAAATCTTAGTAAAAAACCTATTCCCTTATCTTCTATTCTATTATAAATGTATATATTATAAATCTATTATAAAGTTGTAACATAATAAATAGGCTACAGTATAATGTGAGATCTACTAAAGGTGGTCATGAGTAGTTTATTAAAACGCTTATTGTTATGTTGGTGCAGGAGGATGTTTTCTCAGACTCAGTGTTGCGATAGAACGGCTCAGCGTCTGTCACGTGACATGCGCTGTTATGACACGTGACGTCACAATTCCATCATGGCGCATGTAGTACGTCCGGACTCCATTCATACTACCCGTATTCATACTATATAGAACATACTTTTTTAACGGTCGTGAAGTACGTTCTAATTCAAATGTAGTACATACTCACATAGTACGTGATTTCGGACGCAGTCAATGTATTTGAAATGTATAAATATTCAAACAAACACAGGTTTGGAATGATTCCTGTTTCCATAGCAACAGCAACTTAAGTTAAGCGATTGGTGGATTTTGTTTCAGCATTGTGGGTAGTGTAGTACTCAACATATACGTGATTTTTTTTTTTTTTTTTTTAAAGATAGAAGCGTAATAGCATTTTGTGGACATCAAAGGGTCACTGGTTTAGAAAGGTTTGACAACTCTGGAATAGGACGGTTATTTTGTGAAATGTCCTTTCTGTCCACCAGATGTCAATATTGAACAAGAGTAAAAGAGTTAAAGGCACTCACACTCTTCACTGTGTGTTGTTTTAACTTTGAAAATGAGGCACCAACGTTTTAAATGAGTATGAAATAATAGATTTATTTTTCAATACATATGCCTACAGACACACTTGTCTGTTGCTTTATTGTGATGTATATGAGATTTATTCGATATTATTCTGATATTTATAGTAGCACAGATTTGACATCACAAATTATGAATTTATTTGTCATACTGTCATAACATACTAATTCATAATTATAACTTTTTATGTCACACTGTAAAAAATTTAAATGGAAAATGTAGGCTACTGGTAATTTTCTGCCAGAACATTTTCCAGTAATTTTATGGAAATTTCCATTAACCCTAAAGCACAATGCAATGCAATGCGTAGCCTAATTCAAAATACACGTAATATATATATAGCGTAGGTTTTGCCTTTTTTGCAGCGCATAATTTTACTTAATTTTGACATACTAATTCAAAATTGACATAAAGTCCAAAATTATTACATAAAATTTACAATTATAAGTCATAATGTTGAGATAAAAAGTTGAAATAATGGGATAAAAATAAAAATCGAAAATATGACATAAGTAGGGCTAATAATTATGTGATTAAAAGTCATAACTGAGTTTTATATATATATATATATATATATATATATATATATATATATATATATATATATATATATATATATATATATATATATATATATATATATATATATATATATAAATAAATAACGTCATAATTATAATAATAAAAAAAAAAACGTTTGAAAACTTTTAATAATAGTTGTGAAAAAAACTAAAAGTAGGCGTAGGCTATAACTTTTTTTATACAGCCTAATAATTTCAGCCTTTTATTGCATATTTGACTCGTGTCATAATTTTCACAGACACGGCTTAAACTAGTCCCAGACTAAAATGCATGTTTAACAGCAAGCAATTTGTACTGGCATATCTTAAAATATGTCACTCCCATTGTTTTGCCTCAAACTGCACACCAGTAATGTTTCTCTTTTTTTTTTTTCTAAGGCACGTTTATAAGCGATTTAAATGCCCTAATTGAACTCATTCATAATCCTGGTTTAATCTAAGCCCTGTCTAAGGAATCGGGACTTTATTTCATAGTTATGACTTGTCACTTTACTTTTTATGTCAATTATGACTTTTTTTCCTTCATAATTATGATTTACCAAAGCATGTTTTTTCCCCTTTTTTCTTTCTTTTTTCATATGTTTCGGAAATGGGCTTCATTACATTTAGCTTGAAAATTGTGCCGGTGTGAACTCAACACAAGTGATCAGTGCCGTCGACGCTCGCTCCCAGAGCGCGTGCGGTGCGCAGTCGCAGGAGAGACGCGTGGAGTCAGCCAGTGTCAGGGAGCTTTGAAGGGGTCACAGCTGATCACTGCATGCGCTCACACACTCAACTCTTGTGTTATGCATCCTTTTAAGCGAAAAGAGCTAGGGGAAATACTTGGGGAAATGCGGTGTTTCCCTGTGTAGTCATCGTGTCACGTCTTCGGGTGGCGGATCATCTTCGTTGTGTTTGGTGTTTTAATAGTAGAGTGAACAATTTCTCTCCCGGGATGGCCTCATCGCGCCAGGACTACATTGCCCCGTGGTGGACCTACTGGCTGCATAATTTCCCGCATCTTAATTTTAATTTCCAGGCGGTTGATAACACTTTTAAACCGGAGGACGCCAGCTATCAGCAGGTGAGAGGAGTTTGTTGTATTTTTAGTTTATGGAGGGGGGACGGAGTAAATCTAAAAGTAAACATTTTGCGCTATAGCTGTTGAATAAACAACTGACAAACATGCATACAAGAGTCAACCATAGAATTTGGATTATTAAAGGCTAGTTATGACTAAGTTATGTATATGTATAATAGTTACAACTATTAATAGCTATGTATAACTATAATAAATATACTATATTCTATGTAACAATACATTAATATAATAACGTACAAAATGCAAACCATTGTTTTGGCCAAAAATATTAAAATTGATCAATTGCATACATTTATAACTCTTAATAATAATAATAAAAAAAAAACATTTTCTTCTGTTTTATAATTGATTTGCTGTTTGCATTTATCTGAAAACCAATTAAATCCCTTTTATAGGCTAAATTTTAAAGTCGACATGAAATGGAAGTTTAGTCTTTTCTTCCCTCATAAATCCGAGTGAAAAAATGTAGGGCGGAACTTGATTTTTCTCCATGGGGATGGTTGTGGTTTGCTATTGGTCGATCTCATTTGAGTGACAGGTTGCCCCGCCCTCGTTTCAGTAAACGTGTCATCAGAGAAGAGATGTTTGCTTAAAGATTGAGGAAACATGAATTTAAAAATAAAGAAGATAAATCTTTATTCATCATAAATCAAAATTTCTAATAAATACTGAAATATTCCATTAAAACATAAGAATTGTCAATTTTGAATTCATGGTGACTAGGGCTGTGCATCCGCGATAGTCACATCAGTATGTGCGATGTCAAGTATAGGGATCGGCCAGCTTGCACAATTGCAAAGTTTAGAGTGCATCATATAGTGAAAGTTTATCACTTGCATGTGTTTTTAAGTCAAGTCAGGCATCAAGTCTCTTTCTCTTTCTTTCGAGCTTAAACGGACACGTGCAGGCAAAATGAAGTCAAAATGCCCATCTCGGCGAGTATCCTCGTAAACACAGTTGGTTATGTATTGTAAACAAGTGAGAAAGAAAACGGATGCGTGTCATTTATATTAGGTCCGTGTGTTCAACTTAAAGGGACAGCAGCCTAATGTACCCGCAGCTGTTTGTCACCAATGGTGATCAAACAACAAAAGATAAAGAGAAAATTATTTTTGTATCTTTAACAAAGATCAATTAGGTTACTAATTTCATTTCAATACTATTATTTTACATTTGATTATTCAGTTTCTGATAGGTTTCTATAGTATTTATCTATATGCTTGTCAATTGTTTATTATTTTCTATGCAGATTCCCTCCCCTACAAAATCACCCCAATTATTCTAGAATGATTAAATCTTTTAAAATAGAGCTATTCAAATCATCTAGTTTTTATATCTCAGCATACACTATATTGCCAAAAGTATTGGGACACCCCTCCGAATCATTGAATTCAGGTGTTCCAATCACTTCCATGGCCACAGGTGTATAAAATCAAGCACTTAGGCGTGCAGACGCTTCTACAAACATTTGTGAAAAAATGGGTCGCTCTAAGGAGCTCAGTGAATTCAAGAGTTGTACCATGATTGGATGTGCAATACAGTCCTTCCAGAAAAATGCGGCTTTTTTGTGATTGTTGCGGACAAAAATCCTTGATTATGCGGCACGTTTTCTTAAAAAATGTGATGGAAAATGCAGGATATTTATGCAATTGTATGCGATAAAATTGCAGGAACTTTCAAAAACTGCGGTTTGATGAAAAAGAGAAAAAAAGCACTACATCACAGAAAGTGCTGGGAATATTTAAGTTCCCATCTTGTTTTATTGAAGACCTTAATAAACACATGGCTCAAATTTACAAAACATTGAGTCAAACAAGTTCTGTAGCTTTACAAAAGGAATATGCTACAACTTGAAAAATGAATAAATAACTTCCTGTTTTACAGAGGTAGCTATACAAAACATTGAGTGCTTCCAATGCACAAAATGCAATCTCTTAAAGGGTTAGTTCACCCAAAAATGTAAATTCTGTCATTAATGACTGACCCTCATGTCATTGGACACCCGTCAGACCTCCGTTCATCTTCGGAACACAAATGAAAATTGGCTCAATGCACTGTACACTCTCAAGACCCATAAAAGGTACTAAAGACGTCGATACAAAGTCCATCTCACTTACAGTGGTTATACAATAACTTTATGAAGCGACGAGAATATTTTTTGTGTGCAAAAAAACCTAAATAACGACTTATATAGTGATGACCGATTTCAAAACACGGCATCATGAAGCTTCGAAGCCTTATGAATCAGCGAGTCGACTCATGATTTGGATCGTGTATCAAACTGCTGAAATACGTGACTTTGGCGATCCAAACCGCTGAATAGACTCACTGATTCATAACGCTTCGAAGCTTCATGATGCTGTTTTGAAATCGGTCAACACACCGGGAAACTGCTTTGCGCGGTCTTTTGCTGTTATTTTTGTTTGCAAATGAGAATTTGTGTGCTTCATCATGGTTTCACCGCTATCTATGGTTTCACCACGGGGTTTGCAGCTTTTCAATGACGTTGGCGTCGGGTAATTACGTCAATCAAAACGTTCCCATGGCAATAGGGGGAAATGGCGAAAAACAAACATTTTTCAACTTTCTGCTAATATATATGACTTTTTTACTACGAAAATGCGGGGATTATGAAATCATGCTAGCCCCGCATATTTTGCACGTGGAAATAGGCGAAAGTGCGGCGTATTTGAAAAAATGCGGCCCCCGCATAAATATGCGGACTTTGGCTGATTATGCATTAAATCATGCGATCGCATAATCGCGTTTTTCTGGAGGGACTGGCAATAAGTCCATTCATGAAATTTCCTCACTACTAAATATTCCATGTCAACTGTTAGTGGTATTATAACAAAGTGGAAGCAACTGGGAACAACAGCATCTCAGCCACGAAGTGGTAGGCCACGTAAAATCACAGAGTGGGGTTAACGCATGCTGAGGTGCACAGTGTGCAGAAGACGCCAACTTTCTGCTGGACTCTATAGCAGTGGAGATGTGTTCTCTGGAGTGACGAATCACGCTTCTCTATCTGGCAATCTGATGGACGAGTCTGGGTTTGGCGGTTGCCAGGAGAACGGTACTTGCCTGACTGCATTGTGCCAAGTGTAAAGTTTGGTGGAGAGGGGATTATGGTGTGGGGGGGTTGTTTTTCTGGGGTTGGGCTTGACCCCTTAGTTCCAGTGAAAGGAACTCTTAATGCTTCAGCATACCAAGACATTTTGGACAATTTCAAGCTCCCAACATTTTTGGGAACAGTTTGGGGACGACCCCTTCCTGTTCCAACATGACTGCGCACCAGTGCACAAAGCAAGGTCCACAAAGACATGGATGATCGAGTTTGGTGTGGAGGAACTTGACTGGCCTGCACAGAGTCCTGACCTCAACCCAATAGAACACCTTTCGGATGAATTAGAGCGGCGATTGCAAGCCAGGGCTTCTCGTCCAACATCAGTGCCTGACCTCACAAATGTGCTTCTAGAAGAATGGTCAAAAATTCCCATAAACACACTCCTAAACCTTGTGGAAAGCCTTCCCAGAAGAGTTGAAGCTGTTATAGCTGCAAAGGGTGGGCCAACTCCATATTAAACTCCAACTCCGGATTAAGAATTGGATGTCATTAAAGTTAATGTGCATGTAAAGGCATGTGTCCCAAAACTTGTAGTAATATATGAGGAAAATAAGTATTTGAACACCCTGCTATTTTGCAAGTTCTCCCACTTGGAAATCATGGAGGGGTCTGAAATTGTCATCGTAGGTGCATGTCCACTGTGAGAGACATAATCTAAAAAAAAAAAATCCAGAAATCACAATATATGATTTTTTAAACTATTTATTTGTATGATACAGCTGGAAATAAGTATTTGAACACCTGAGAAAATCAATGTTAATATTTGGTACAGTAGCCTTTGTTTGCAATTACAGAGATCAAACGTTTCCTGTAGTTTTTCACCAGGTTTGCACACACTGCAGGAGGGATTTTGGCCCACTCCTCCACACAGATCTTCTCTAGATCAGTTAGGTTTCTGGCCTGTCGCTGAGAAACACAAAGTTTGAGCTCCCTCCAATGATTCTCTATTGGGTTTAGGTCTGGAGACTGGCTAGGCCATGCCAGAACCTTTATATGCTTCATACAGAGCCACTCCTTGGTTATCCTGGCTGTGTGCTTCGGGTCATAGTCATGTTGGAAGACCCAGCCTCGACCCATCTTCAATGCTCTAACTGAGGGAAGGAGGTTGTTCCCCAAAATCTCGCAATACATGGCCCCGGTAATCCTCTCCTTAATACAGTGCAGTCGCCCTGTCCCATGTGCAGATAAACACCCCCAAAGCATGATGCTACCACCCCCATGCTTCACAGTAGGGATGGTGTTCTTGGGATGGTACTCATCTTTCTTCTTCCTCCAAACACGTTTAGTGGAATTATGACCAAAAAGTTCTATTTTGGTCTCATCTGACCACATGACTTTCTCCCATGACTCCTCTTGATCATCCAAATGGTCATTGGCAAACTTAAGACGGGCCTTGACATGTGCTGGTTTAAGCAGGGGAACCTTCCGTGCCATGCATGATTTCAAACCATCTTCCTTTTTTTTTTTCTGGTCGAGAATTGTTAAAAAATGTGTCTGAAGTCAAGACTTTAAGACATGTGTCTTCAGAAACTGACTTAAAAACAAACTTACCCATCGAAATATTCACTGGGGTAAATAGTATGACATCTTGCCCCAGTTGAGCAAGCAGCTGTATAGCTGTGGCCTGTTCTTGCAGGTGTAGTAGTGGAACATGCAGGATGATGAGTGTGAAATGTAATCTTGTAGTGGATCACTGGTTTTCTCTCAGCTCAGCAGTTGTGTAGAACTCAAACAGGTTCTGTTTGACGTGTACTCTTTTTATGCATCTATTTGTTTACATAATCCAAATTCATTACCGTTAAGACAAGAATTTCACATTCCAGTACTACAATATAGTTTGTACCTTCAGCATCCTGGGACCAAAAATGTGTGATGATAATTATAAATGTCTCTCACTGAACTCTATAAATGTGCAACATCTGGTAAACACAGATGTGTCTCTGGTGGTGGTGTGTCAAATCTCAATTAAATAGTCTCTGTTTCCCCTATGCTGTGTTTTGTACAGTCTCCAGAGAAACATTTTCCTCATCGATTCAGTCGATAATTCTGCTGGGGCTTTTATCAAAAAGGATATTACGTTCCTTGTTCAAGGTCACATTCTCTAGGTTACTTGAGGAAATCAATGAAGCAGCAACTCAAGTTTATTTCATCTCTCATTCTAAAATAAAGCCTGCTGTCAAATCTGTCTCTCTGTTAAATTCCCTCGCTAGTGCTGATTTGAAATCAGGAATTGTTGTTTTCAATACCTTCTTTAGGAATGTGTGTTATCAAGAGATGTTGGTATTGCAATCTGAAATCCACATCACAAAAATGCCAATATTATTTAATGTGGTTTTTGTGACACATTTTAACATTTCTCAAAGCAATGACATTTCTGTTCTTTTAGTAAAAAGTCCCATTGTAAATAAATCCAGTAGTCTGGACATTGGTAGTATCGTTGGTAGTATCATCGAAGTTTTGATGGTAGATGAATATAGTAATTAGATGCCATCACTATACCATAGTACTACACGGTACTTTTTTTGTAAGCAAGGATATATGAAATGTGTATTTCCTTAATTGCTGGCCCGTCCATCTCACCTCAGTATGTTTTCTTTAGCACTGGCAGGAAGTTTGGTTTGATGTGGTGCTCTTCTTTTAAACTTCCTGTGTTAACAATGCATGGGACAAATATAGAGATCAAACTGTTTTATTATTGGTAATGACCAGTGTTTAGTTCGCAAACATATTCTGGTAGGAGGTTAGCAAGTCAGTATAGCAGGCAGCTTAGTTATTATTTCATAGCTTTAGGGCTGTAAAATCGATCAATCGTGATTAATCGCATCTAACATAAAAGTAGCCTATACACTGAACAAAATGATAAACACAACACTTTTGTTTTTGCCCCCATTTTTCATGTGCTGAACTCAAAGATCTAAGACTTTTTCAATGTACACAAAAGGCCTATTTCTGGTCTAAATCTGTCTAAACGTCTCGGTTACGTATGTAACCCTCGTTCCCTGAAGGAGGGAACGGAGACGTACGTCGGAACTGACCGACGAATTGGGATCTATTTTCAGAGACCAATCTGCTTCGAGTGTATAGAAACGAGCCAATAAACATTGGCATGCGGTTCACACACCGCCCCGCAGCGCGGGTATAAAACACGGAAGTGAACAACGCATACCGCTTTTACAACTGAGGAGCCGAGATGTGACTCGGGCCTGCAGCTGAAGCACAGCACCTGGCGCCGGGACGTATGTCTCCGTTCCCTCCTTCAGGGAACGAGGGTTACATACGTAACCGAGACGTTCCCTTTCAGTCGGTCACGTTCGACGTACGTCGGAACTGACCGACGAATTGGGATCCCTAGAAAAACGCCAGGGTGCTGGCCCTTCCAGCGTGCCCGTCTCGGGAGATGGTACGCTGCGGAGCCACGTCCTCCGGAGGAGGAGAGGTGGAGAAAACTCATACGGACTAACCTATCTGGGTAGTAACTACATATGGCAGTCTCTGGGGTGGATCCAACCTGGTCCCAGGGGGGAAAGAGCACACCCAGAGACGACAGAGCGGGCTCTGTCAAGGGAAAGACATGGGGCTAGCCGAGTAGGGTAGCTGGTACCGTGGAGAATACACATATGGGGTCACCGTGAGGGAACCGCTACATATGGACCCAGCCTAACACACACGTTCCACAAGCATACGGGTGCAGGCCTGGTGTCAGACGGCCGCAACGTCTAACACCGCAGGGGTGACGGAGGAGCTCGACAGGGTTCACCAATTCTGGGGTACACAACTGGAGAAGATAAACGCACGTATCCGGCCATAGGCGGGAGTGGCGTAGCAAGCCGACACAGGAACAGGTACTTCGCGTCTACCGGCCGTTGGAGGCGAGTACACGGGAAGAAACCGGTTCCACACGGAGGCTATAAAATCTAGTGAACGTGTTAGGTGTCGCCCAGCCCGCAGCTCTACAGATGTCTGTCAGCGAGGCGCCTTGAGCCAGCACCCAGGAGGAAGCAACGCTTCTTGTGGAGTGTGCTCGCAACCCGAACGGGCAAGGCACATCTTGCGATTGGTACGCTAAGACGATAGCATCCACTATCCAGTGGGCTAACCTCTGCTTGGAGACAGCCTTTCCCTTCTGCTGGCCTCCGTAACAGACGAAGAGCTGCTCTGAGGTCCTAAAGCTTTGTGTCCGGTCAACGTAAGCGCGAAGAGCGCGGACGGGACATAACAAAGCCAGGGCTGGGTCTGCCTCCTCCGGGGGCAGCGCTTGCAGGTTCACCACCTGGTCCCGAAAGGGAGTGGTAGGAACCTTGGGCACGTATCCGGGCCGGGGTCTCAGGATGACGTGAGAGTTACCGGGCCCGAATTCTAGGCACGATTCGTTGACCGAAAATGCATGCAGGTCCCCCACCCTCTTGATTGAGGCCAATGCAGTCAGGAGTACCGTCTTCATAGACAGGATTTTTAACTCAACGGACTGCAAAGGCTCAAAAGGAGCACCAGGGCTAAGTCCCAAGAGGGTAATGAGATAGAACGAGGAGGATTTAGTCTCCTCGCACCTCTGAGGAACCTGACGATTAAGTCGTGCTTCCCTAAGGACTTACCTTCAACTACATCGTGATACGCCGCTATTGCTGCGACGTACACCTTCAGGCCTTCGCTCCAACCCATCTTGTAGGAAAGAAAGCACGACATTAATCGAACACCTTCGGGGGTCTTCTCGGCGAGAAGAACACCATTCAACGAACAGGTTCCACTTCAAAGCATAGAGGCGCCTCGTAGAGGGGGCTTTAGCTGAAGCGATGGTGTCTACCACAGCTTGTGGCAGGCCACCTAGAGCCTTTGCGTCCTGTCCAGGGACCAGACATGGAGTTTCCAGAGGTCTGGACGCGGGTGCCATAGAGTGCCCCCTCCCTGAGAAAGAAGGTCCTTCCTCAGGGGAATCGGCCAGGGTGGGGCTGTCGCGAGGAGTGAGAGTTCGGCGAACCAGGTCCGGTTGGGCCAGTAGGGCGCAACTAGCAAGACCTGCTCCTTGTCCTCCCTGACCTTGCACAGAGTCTGTGCTAGAAGGCTCACTGGGGGAAACGCATACTTGCGTAGGTCCCGGGGCCAGCTGTGCGCCAGTGCATCTGTGCCGAGGGTACCCCCGTTCAGGGAATAGTACCACTGGCAATGGGACAAGTCCGGAGTGGCAAACAGGTCGACCTGCGCGGCTCCAAAGAGGTCCCATATCAGCTGGACAGACCGGGAGTGGAGTCGCCATTCTCCCGGAAGTGGACACTGACGAGAGAGCTTGTCGGCTGTCTGCTTCAGCGCACCAGGGATATGAATGGCACGAAGCGACCTCAGATGCTTCTGACTCCACAGGAGGAGGTGGCGGGCGAGTTGGAGCATGCGACGGGAGCGTAGACCACCCTGATGGTTGATGTACGCAACGGCCGCAGTGCTGTCCGTGCGGACCAGTACGTGCTTGTGCTGAAGCAGCTTCTTGAAGCGACTTAGCGCAAGACGTACTGCCATTAACTCCAGGCAATTGATATGCCAATGCAGCTGGGGCCCCGTCCACAGACCCGAGACTACATGCCCATTGTACGTGGCCCCCCAACCCGTGGCAGAGGCATCCGTGAATACCACAACATGCCTGGACACCTGTTTCAAGGGCACTCCGGCACGTAAGAACGAGAGGTCGGACCAAGGGTTGAAGGTTTGGCGACAGTACGGAGTAATTGAGACCCGATACTGGCCGCTCTGCCACGCCCACCTCGGGACTCGGTCGTGTAGCCAGCGTTGAAGCGGTCTCATATGAAGCAATCTGAGCGGCGTTACGGCGGCTGCAGATGCCATATGCCCCAGGAGCCTCTGAAAAAATTTCAGTGGGACCGCCGTCCTGCTCTTGAATGTATTCAAGCAGTTCAACACTGACTGGACTCATTCCTCTGTGAGGCGTGCTGTCCGGTTGACCGAATCCAGCTCCATACCGAGATAAGAGATCCTCTGCGTGGGACAGAGTTTGCTCTTCTCTCGGTTGACCCGAAGGCCCAACAGGCTGAGGTGACGGAGCACCAGGTCCCTGTGTTCGCACAACTGCTCTCGAGACTGGGCGAGAATAAGCCAGTCGTCGAGAAAAATGCGTCCTCGGAGTGGAACAATGGCTGCCTCCACGACTTTCGTGAAGACGCGGGGCGACAGGGACAGCCCGAAGGGCAGGACTTTGTACTGATATGCCTTCCCCTCGAACGCAAAGCGCAGGAACGGTCTGTGTCGAGGAAGGATAGAGACATGAAAGTACGCGTCCTTCTGGTCGATCGCTGCAAACCAATCTTGGGGACGGATGCATTTGATGATGCGTTTCTGCGTTAACATTTTGAACGGAAGTCTGTGCAGGGCCCGATTCAAAATGCGCAGATCCAAGATTGGCCGTAACCCACCCCCTTTCTTGGGTACAATGAAGTAGGGGCTGTAGAACCCCGACTTCATATCGGCTGGAGGAACCGGCTCGACCGCGCCCTTCGCCAGTAGGACATCGATCTCCACCCGCAATACATGGGCATCGCTGTTCCGCACTGAGGTGAACAGGACGCCCCTGTATTTGGGGGGCCAGCGCGCGAACTGAATCGCGTAGCCGAGTCTGATGGTACGGATGAGCCAGCGAGACAGCCCCGGGAGCTCTAGCCAGGCTCCCAGAGACTGTGCAAGCGGGACCAACGGCACCACAGACGTACCCAGGGTGAGGCAGCGAGGTGGAATGTTCAGACCTGACTCGGACGGCCCGGAGGCGACCCGGAGAAGGGTCTGAGCATTCCGAGGTGGGGAAGTGTGGGGGAGAGAAGGCCCGGAGGCCTCCTCTAGCCCCACACTTCCCCCTGGCGAGAAGAGGGGAAGACTGGAGTGGCAAGGCCCGGGGGCGTCGCGCACAACGATCTTGGCCCTCTTGGGGCCCAGGGACACAGGAAACTGCTCTTTTAATGAGAATATGGGTACCACTGAGCTCCAAAGAGCCAGTGGCAGAGATGTAATTTTCATGTTGTTGGCCCCCCGATCCTCCTCCGGGGGGGGGGATGTGCGGACACCATCTCCCTCTGAGCAGCTCCCTCCTCCGCTCCAAACCATCGGCTCTGAAGTTGAAAGCGGTATGCGTTGTTCACTTCCGTGTTTTATACCCGCGCTGCGGGGCGGTGCGTGAACCGCATGCCAATGTTTATTGGCTCGTTTATATACACTCGAAGCAGATTGGTCTCTGAAAATAGATCCCAATTCGTCGGTCAGTTCCGGCGTACGTCGAACGTGACCGACTGAAAGGGAATCTGTGTTAGTGAGCACTTAAATATAAGTGATAATCCATAAATATATAATGTTTCTCTGTGTGTGTGAAGAGCTTTAAGGTGTCTATTTACAACATGTTTTTGAAGCGTTGATCATTGCAGCCAATCACAGACATATGTTGAGCGCTTGAACACAACAGCCAATCAGAGGTGTTTAAGAATCCATTCAACTGCGCTCAAAATGCTAAAGGGAAACGCTGGTGTCGTCACATTTTAAACATTTCAGTACCAACTTGGTACCGACTGTCAATATTAACTTTTGACAACACTACTTGAGTATTAAAAGTAAAAAGTACTGATTGATAGACCATGTTTATTTTATGAATAATGAACCATTTACTGGTATTTTGCATTTTCATATACTTCATCTTACAGTAAGATTTGTGGGTTAAGACACTGAATATGAATTGATCTGCAAATAAGCAATTTATATTTATTTATAACAATTTGTATCATTTTATTTTATTACCAAAACATGCTCTATAAAACAATTAAACTTCAGTATGCTAAAATGACAATTTAAGCTAATGATAATTCAGTTCAAACAAGAGAAAATAACAAAACATACAATGTAGTATTTTAAGAAAAATTAAGAAAACAAAATGTGTGTATCTACAAACATGCAATATAAAAACAGGCGTTACAATGTGCAAGATGTGTTCTATGCAGACATACTATCATTTGAGACTGCTACAACAACAGAGAAGATATGCATAGGCATTAATAAACATAGATTTGACCTAAAATAGCCTATCCCATACAGTGACATGCAAATATGGCCACGTTCACATTCAAGCATTTCATGGAATGGACTTAAACAACTCGCCCTTTTACAGCTCACAAATAACTGACAGTCATGATCTAGATATGATTTTCAATAACAGTAATCAATACTACAATTCGGCATTAGTAACTTCCTTTTCACCTTTTATTATTGTAACAGAGCTATTCTAGCTCTCCACTTTGGTTTTGACCATAAATCCTCAAGTTCTTATGCCGGTTTAACTGTACCAGTTTGAGCATTGAAAATAATTTCACGTCACACTTTAGTGGTTTTAGTAATTTTGCTCAGAATTTCCCATGAGCATGTTGTGATTATCTAATGTGAAATTCAGTTTTGCACTCTGGTGTAACCACACTTTTTCCTCCCTTGATGCAACTTTAAAATGTAAAAAGCTTGGATTGGTATTTGTTGTGCATTTAAACAGTAGCCCTTTTCAGTGTTTTCTTAACCTAATAATATCTACATATATATCTAATATCCAGCTGTCCTTTTGGTATCCTTGGATCACAAGATTTCAGAGCTGACGTGCTTTACTTTCATCACATGATGTTCGACTTAAAGACTGAAAGTTTCTGTTTAGCCTCTGTCCATGTGGGTTACCATGGCGATGTGCATGGGGGCCCAAGCTCGCCCTCATATCAACCATTATATGATTTATCCGCCCACAGCTGCAATGAACTGTTCGAGGCACAACATGAAATGCGGACACCTTTTGTTTTTCAATTTTCTATTTATAGACTGCTTAGAAAAACACATAACATCTCTATTCAGTTAATCACAAATAACATATCATTTACCACATCCAAGTGTAGCTTAGAAAATGTGCATTATTTTTACATTGCAAAAGAAAAAATCTATTTATTAATCTATATTTGTCTTGTTTTCTAGTAAAACTATTTAAAGCCTTTTTATTTAAATAGACTGAATTGTGTTGTCTAAAACAAGACAAAACTATTTGGAAAAGAAGAATACATTTCATTTGAGAAATATTCTCTGTATTTGTATTTGCACGACAAAAGGGTCAAGACAATAATACTGATTAAGAAAATAAACTTTTCCTTGCACTGCATCACTAATAACAGATTAATCAACATTAAGAGCCTTTCTACATCCTGTTTGGTTTGACCATCTGCCCCATGTTTGCTTGACTCTCTTCGGCAGTCTTTAATCTTCTTGGCCTGTGTTTCTGCGCTGGGTCTGGGCTTGAGTCTGCTGGTGCTGTCTGCATATCTGAGCTGCCTGTGCTGCTGTCGAAAGGAAGAGGATGAGGAAGTCAAACGGCCTGACACCTGCTGTGTCACATGGGCTACTGTTATCACTGGTCTGGTCATATGGTGAGTAAATACATTTTGTTTTGCACTCATCAGGACATGTGCATGTGTATCTTTGAATACAGCATCATTTATATGTCAATGCATGCTTTTGCAGGTCCAGTATTATTGCATTTGTTTGGCAGACGCTTTAGAGTCAACATTATTTAAAAAATACACAGTACAAATGTTGGGGTCAGTAAGATTTATTTAAAGACCTTAATGCTTATTTTCAGCAAAGTGACAGTAAAGAAGTTTTTAATGTTCTAAATGTTGTTCTTTTTAACGTTATTAATCTAATAGTTAGATGTAAATAAAAAATAGCAGGGTGTTCAAATACTTATTTTCCTCACTGTATATATATTAATAACAGAGTATTCAGCATACAGTCAAATGACAAATACAGTCAATCATGGGCAATCCACACTCCAATCCAAGGTGTGTGCAGTAGGGCTGCAACGACGCGTCGACGTCGTCGATGACGTCGACTACGAAAATACGTCGACGTGCGTGAAATGCGTCGACGCGTCGGCGGCACATTATTTACGTTCTAGAATGGAACAGAAGATCTAGAATAATGGCAGCTTCTGCTCCCGGGCATAGTGAAAATGATCATTTATCATATAAAGCCAGACCGCGACATTCAAAAGTGTGTGAGTACTTTAAACAGAAGCCGAATAAAACTGTGCTTTGTTCGCTCTGTAACGCCGGTTTCACACTGCACGCGGTGGCAGAGCAGAAGCAGTGCGCGTGGAGAGCGGGAGCTTTCACACTGCAGTCAGTGTTGCCAAGTCCGCTTTTTTCCGCGGAATTGGGCTACTTCTACACTGTTGCCGCGGGCTGTGTCTCATGTCCGCGGGTTGAAGCAAAAAAACACACATATTTAACCCCCCGAACGCGATGTTTACCAAAGAACCTCCCCGAAACGCGATTGGGCTTGTTTTGGGCTAGTTTTGAGTAACGAATGGGTGGGTTTTGTTGTGTAAACCTGGCAACCCTGCTGCCAGTGTTTACATGATTAAAGTAACATTAAAGTTAAGATATGCCTCTAGCTTTAATCATTTAAATGTGTCTTTGAAGTTTGGGCAAAAACTTCTGGCAGCTTTAGTCGTTGTTTATGCACATGTATCTTCAAAATAGACGACTAGTTATACATTAACACTATGCTGAAAGCTCCTGTATGTGAACCTTTTGCAGATAAATACAAGTGCATTTTCGTTTACTACTGACACAAATCAATAAGTAAATCATACTCAACTACTATAGTAAACAACTTTTCCTAATTAGGCCTACTCTGTATACATTTTATGATGAATAGTATCATTATATATTATGTTTAAAAAGCTTCTTGTGTTCATATATTTCATTATAAAATGGCATACTATGTACACTACCCTTCCTGAAATACTATTAATATTGTCATCATTCATTGATTTCATGTTAAAATAATATACAAATTCACTACCCTCTTTGAAATACAATAATCAGTAAAAAAGAATAATAAGATTAATCTGGAAAAATAATCGTTAGATTAGTCGACTAATCGGAAAAAATAATCGTTAGATTAGTCGACAGAAAAAATAATCGTTAGTTGCAGCTCTAGTGTGCAGTAATGCAACACTGTTTGCTACCCGCCACAACAGGAAAAAGAGCCAAAGAAGAAGGGCAATCTATGAACCAACCCAAAACAAGTTTCTCAATAATAAGTACGCAAAGTTCAGACTTGCCAAATTCGACTAAGGAGTACAAACTCCCGAGGACGGAAGGACACAAGTTCGGTGATTCTGCAAATGGTAAATCAGCGTTCTTGATAATGTCACTCACCTCCGGTTATATGCATCAGGGTTGCCAGGTTTTCACAACAAAATTACATATTGTGATGGCTAGAAGACTAGGTCAGAGCATCTCCAAAACTGCAGCTCTTGTGGGGTGTTCCCGGTCTGCAGTGGTCAGTATCTATCAAAAGTGGTCCAAGGAAGGAACAGTGGTGAACCGTCGACAGGGTCAGGGGCGGCCACGGCTCATTGATGCACGTGTGGTCCAATCAAACGGACAAGCTACTGTAGCTCAAATTGCTAAAGAAGTTAATGCTGGTTCTGATAGAAAGGTATCAGAATACACAGTGCATCGCAGTTTGTTTCGTATGGGGCTCTGCATAGCTGCAAACCAGTCAGGGTGCCCATGCTGACCCCTGTCCACTGCCAAAAGCGCCAACAGTGGGCACGTGAGCATCAGAACTGGACCACAGAGCAATGGAAGAAGGTGGCCTGGTCTGATAAATCACGTTTTCTTTTACTTCATGTGGATGGCCGGGTGCGTGTGCGTCGCTTACCTGGGGAACACATGGCATCAGGATGCACTATGGGAAGAACGCAAGCCGGCGGAGGCAGTGTGATGCTTTGGCCAATATTCTGCTGGGAAACCTTGGGTCCTTAGACTGGATGTTACTTAGACACATACCACCTACCTAAGCATTGTTGCAGACCATGTACAGCCTTTCATGGAAGTGGTATTCTCTGGTGGCTGTGGCCTTTTTCAGCAGGATAATGCGCCCTGCCACAAAGCAAAAATGGTTCAGGAATGGTTTGAGGAGCACAACAACGAGTTTGAGGTGTTGACTTGATCTCCAAATTCCCCAGATCTCAATCCAATCGAGCATCTGTGGGACGTGCTGAACAAAAAATCTTTGAAAATGATCTACAGGTTAGGGGATGCCTAGCCAGACAAAAGACAGAGAGCTGTACTGCTTCACTGCCTTGGCACAGAGGGACAACAGATTTTCTACTCATTGCCTAACACAGGTACGACATATAAGGATGCAGATGATGCATTGAAAGCCTACTTTATGCCAAAAGCTAACATAGTAGCTGAATGTCACACCTTCCATAAACGCTGTCAGGCACCTCAAGAGACAGTTATACAGTACATTGTTGCTTTGCAAGAGCTTGTTGTTTCATGTGAGTTTGGTGCCAGCACTGACGAAATGATTCGAAATAAGTTAGTAGAGAATGGGCTTAGCCCACAAATACATGAGAGACTTTTACTAGAAACTGATCTCACACTGGACAGAACTGTTGCAATAGCAAGCCAGATTGAATCTGCTGCTGATCAGGCTAAATCCATTTCAAATTTCCGTACAAGCGGCGTAGCACACAGTGAGATGCAGAACAACGGGGAAATCATAACATGCACCCTTCTATTTCTGATCAGGTGGGGAAGAAGAAGTCATGCTTTCACTGTGGATCAGAGATACACTTAGCTAACGCTGCAAACTAGGGGTTGCACTTGGATTGGTTAAATGCAGAGCACAAATTCCAAGTATGGGTCACCATACTTGGCCACACGTATCTTCACTTCACTTCACTTCACTTCACTTCACTTCACTTCACTTCACTTCTCTTCACTTCACTTATGTAGTAAGAGCAATAACCTTATGGGCAGCGCTGTGTCATATGCCATAGTTGTCTTGTCCACAAGAAAACCTGTGTTCGCGTCTCAGCTCAAGGTTCAGGGTTATTTGTTTATTAATGACGTCATCAGCGACTAGTCGACGTCGACTCGACTTTCATCAAATAAATGTTGACTTGAAAAAATCGGAAGTTGTTCAACCCCTACTGTGAACATGCCAACAGCGAATGCTTCCCTACATGACCACTCAGTTCCTGCTACATTCTTCATCGTGCAGAAAGGGACTCCACTCATGGGGAGGGATCTAATGTCTGCACTGCATGTGAGGATTGAAAACAAAAAAGTCTTGCCTGCTAATGCCCTTCCTGTGCCAGTCTTTCAGTGCTCTGTTGCTGAGTTAACTGAGTTTGGATGTGCTAAACTTTATACACCGCATAAAGCTGGATTAAACAGTCACACCTGTGCACCAAATACGTTGACGTTTTTGTTTGTAGTGTCGTGTCAGAGAGATTCAATTGTTTGCAAGTAGCTGGGGTGATAGAACGCATCAATGCCTCTGCGTGGGTGTCACCAATTGTTGCACAGAAAAAGTCAGGAAAAAATAGATTGTGCATTGACCTCAGAGAGCCAAATAAAGCAGTGATTGTGGACTCTTTTCCATTGCCACATATGGATGAACTACTCTCTGCTTTAAAAGATTGTACTGTTCCCTTTCGTTCAGTCACTACGACGTACGTTAGTGACTAACGAATGGGGGTTTCGCTTAGAAGCCAATTACCTTAGAGAATTTAACAGCGCCCAATGGCAGTGCCAATGCCATGGGCATGCGGAATTTGCATGCGTAACTCCGCCCAACCTCGTGGGTATATAAGGAAGTACGCTGGCAACATTGCATTGTTTCTGCTTTGAAGCCAAGAGCATCTCTGCCTGAATTCTGAAGTCTTCTCTTCAGTCTTCGAGATGAGCGGTTCTCCAGGGTGTTGATGTGGCGGCGCTAGGGATGAAACGATTACCGGTTTCACGATAAACCACGATAAAATTTAGTGACGGTTAGTAATATCGTATAAAATTTTATTATCATTAAAACCGCGTGTGATTATCACGGTTGTGAAAACTCGCGGTAAATCTTGTCCAGTCAGCGTCAGTCTGGCGCACCGCTGTTTTCTGAATGAGGAGAAATGGCAGAAAGCAGTGACAGCACTCGGGGGATTGTTCTGCCTTCTAAAAGGACCAAATCTGAGGCGTGGTCATATTTTGGCTTTTACAAAAGTCCTGAGGGAAACTTAATCTAAGATGGTCACCCTGTCTGCAAACATGCCAGAAGAAAGTCGCTGTAATAGGGAAAACACTTCAAAACTACGAACGCAAGGCAAGTGGACTTTGACCTCAATACCAAACCTACGTCTGGAAAATAATAACGTGAAGCGAACGAACAAATTCAGACAAGACTAGGGTGACATTTAAGGGATAATAATCAGGGTTTGACATTAACAACCGCCATTTGCGGGTGTAACGTTATTTCGGCTGCACACTAGCCACTCTGACTGTTGAACTTATAATAGTCTTCTCAAAAGCCGTCTGTTATAATCGCGTTGCGCATTATAAGCACTTACACGTGCTTCTATTGAGTTTATGAATGCAATATCTCATAATCAGAGGCGTTCAGATTAGCGGAGTTTTGTTCAGAGCGCGCGCCGCTCTCACACGCTGAAATCTGCACTCGAAGCAGAGATAAACGTGCGATGCACGCAGGAGATTCACTCATCATACAGTGGCTGACTGTTTTTGTTCTATTTCAGCAGCGAAAATGGTTTAAAAAAAACACAGCAGAACCACAGCGCATCTAACGTTATACACGTTTCAAACTTCAATAGCATTTGAAGAGAATGACAGTCATAAAAAGACTGTAAAGTGTTCATCTAGGTGTCAGGTATGATGCGCACATTTTGATATTTAATAAAATAAACTGTCAAATCATATAGAAATATGGATATGCATTATTTCACTAGGGTACTGTTTGGGCTCTAACACAAAATATGCTAGATTTAAATGTGTCTGATAGAACACTGATGAGAATATTGCTTGGGAATATATTTACAGTGATAATATTAGAGATTATATTTACGACAAATGATTATTATTTATGCGTTGCTATTGATGACGGCCATTAAGGAAGGAAATCCCACAGAATCTAGCTTAAAAAAGTGCTTAGAGCTGCTTTAGTTATTTGTTGTTTGTTGAATTTCAAATATAAAACTTGTTGAAATGTTTTAAGTGTGTGCATCTGTTCTTTTTGAACACTTTCATTTCGTTTGAACAAAACCGTGATAATATTGATAACCGTGATAATTTGGGTCACTATAATCGTGATATTAAATTTCCATACCGTTTCATCCCTAGGCGGCGCGTTCCAGCGATCTCGCATTGCCTGCCTGCTGATCTATGCAGTGATCTGCAACAGCTGTGTGTGTTTTACCTGGGCGCTTCGGCACTCTGCAGAGCTTTCCTCTCACAAAAAGAGCTTGCGTGTGGCACGTCTTTTTCAAGACGGTTCGCCCGTGCACTTCCGGGTGCGATCGATCTCCGTTGCTGTCTATGGGCACATTCACTGCTCGACGTGTTTGGGCTTCAGCACGTTCGGGCAGTGTTTGTGGATGTGTCATGTTCCCACTGCGGGAACGTGACCATCGCGATGTCGCGGTCGAGACTCAGTGATCTCCGTGAGGAGAGAGAGTCCCCTCTGCCACACCCCAATCTACGAGTCTCCGAGAGAGGTGGTACTTTGGCTGGTGGCCAGGGTGACCTGAGGGCGGTGCCGTGGTATTAAGAACTCCGACAATCATTCCTCGGGCCACGCCCCCCTCTCGCACATCGCATCTCGTGAGTGCTGGACTGAAGCGGCGGAACCGTTTCTGACGCCCCATTCGTTTCGTTCACACTCCAGATAGCAGCGAGATGTCGATCGCCGCATCTCAAGGTGGGCTAGAGTCCTTTTGGGGATGACGATTAGGCTGCGCTCCGCCTTCGGGTGTGTCAGCGCTGCCGGATCCGACCTAGAGTTGACAGCCATGTTATCTCAGGCAACCGTGAGCCTCGGGCTGGTGTGGAACTCCGCCCTGTCACGAGCGCTCGTGGTTGCACGATTGATTTTGGGGGCGGCACCTGACAATTGTTGGGCCCTGCCCCCAATGCCTTTCGCTCCTGAGATGCATGAAGAGATCACGCGGTCCTGGAAGTCCCCGTGCTTCCCGTGACTGTTCGGTGGCCTCCTCCGCCTTCTCTGCCCTCGATGGGGCTGCGGCCAAGGGTACACTGGGGTCCCCCCCCCCCACTATTGAACACTCTGTTGTGCACTACGGTGTCCACAGAGGGTTTTGACCAAGCCCAAGAGAACTGCGCCCAACAGTTTTTGCTGCACCAGCCGCCGGCTCAGTCGCCTCAGTCCGCTTGCTGCCGAGGGCTTACTTTCATGTCTCCTTCCTCGACGCGGACCGTTCCTACGGTTTGCTTCGAGGGGCGGACATTCAGTACGCAGTCCTCCAATTGGGGCAGCTCTGTCCCCTCGTGACTCTACGTAGTCTATCGAGGCAGCCCTTGCGCCACTCAGGCAGCACAGGGTTCGCATCCTGAACTACTTCGATGACTGGCTCATACTGGGTCACTCTCGTAAGCAGGTTTGCGGACACAGAGTCCAAGTGCTCCGGCACTTAGCAGCGACTCTGCCCCGTGCAGAGGATCTCTTTTCTCAGTGTGGTTTCCAACTCGGTCGCAGGTGCGTGCTGCTTACCAGCGAGCGCGCATGCAGTCTCGGCTGACTTGCCTTCGTTAATGCGAGAGCAAGAGTGCAGTCCCACTGAAGTTTTTTCAGAGGCTCCTGGGGCATTTGGCATCTGCAGCCGCGTTATCGCCGCTCGGATTGCTTCATATGAGACCGCTTCAGCTTTGGCTTCGCGAACGAGTCCCGTGATGGGCATGGCGGTCTGGCACGCTCCGGGTTCAAGTGACTCAGGCCTACTTACAGACTCTCACCCCGTGGTCGAACCTCAGTTTTCTACGGACCGGAGTGTCCTTAGAACGAGTTTCCAGGCATGTTGTTGTATCAACAGATGCCTCCTCCACGGGCTGGGGTGCCATGTGCAACGGACAATCAGCCGCAGGCTCCTGGTCAGGACCCCAGCGCCTTCTGCATGTCAATTGCCTTGAGTTGCTGGCAGTACGGTTCGCCCTGTACCGCTTCCGAGCGTTGCTGAAGGGTCAACATGTACTAGTCCGGTCAGACAACACGGCCACTGTAGCGTACTTCAACCACCAGGGCAGTCTACGCTCCCGCCGTATGTCTCAACTCGCCTACCATCTCGTCTTATGGAGTCGGAAGCATCTGAGGTCCCTTCATGCTGTCCACATCCCGGGAGAACTGAACCGTGCAGCTGTCGAGCTCTCACGGTTTCAGCCACTTCCTGGAGAATGGAGACTCCATCCCCAGACGGTCCAGCTGATATGGGAACGGTTCGGTGACGCACAGGTAGACCTGTTTGCCTCCCAGGGCTCTTCCCATTTGCTCCCTGTATTATTCCCTGACCGAGGGCATGCTCGGCATGGATGCACTGGCGCACAGCTGGCCGCGGGGCCTACGCAAATATGCGTTCCCCCCAGTGAGCCTTCTCGCACGGGCACTGTGCAAGATCAGGGAGGACAAGGAGCAGGTCATGTTGGTCGCCCCGTTTTGGCACGACCAGACCTGGTTCTCGGAACTGCTACTCCTTGCGACATCCCCTCCCTGGCCTATTCCTCTGAGTCACTCAGAGACGGGGCACCCTTTGGCACCCGCGTCCAGCGTTCTGGAAGCTCCACGTGTGGCTTCTGGACGGGACGCGGCAGGTTTGAGTAGTCTTCCACCTGCGGTGGTCGCTACCATCACTTCCGCTAGGGCAGAGTCTACACGGCACGCTTATGCGTTGAAGTGGAACCTCTTCGTCACCTGGTGTTCTTCCGCCAAGAAGACCCCTGGAAATGCCCGATCGGGTCCGTGCTATCCTTCCTCCAGGAGGGGTTGGAGCGAAGGCTGTCTCCCTCCACCCTTAAAGTGTACGTGGCCGCAATATCTGCCCACCACGATCTCTTGGGGGGACAAAAAGGTAAGTACAGCACGACCTGATCATCAGGTTCCTGAGGGGAGCGAGGAGACTGAATCCTCCTCGCCCTCCTCTCGTTCCCTCTTGGGACCTCGCAGTAGTCCTAAGTGCTCTGCAGAGGCCTCCCTTTGAGCCTTTGCAGTCGGTTGATATTAAGTTTCTGTCGATGAAGACGGCTCTGCTGACCGCATTGGCCTCTCTTAAGAGGGTCGGGGACCTGCACGCATTTTCGGTTGACGAAGCGTGCCTGGAATTCGGGCCGGCTAACTCTCACGTGATCCTGAGACCCCGGCCTGAATATGTGCCCAAGGTTCCCACCACTCCGTTCAAAGACCAGGTGGTGAACCTGCAAGCGCTGCCTTTGGAGGAGGCAGACCCAGCCTTGGCACTGCTCTGTCCAGTTCGCGCCCTCCGCGCTTACGAAGACAGCACGCAGTGTTTCAGGACCTCAGACCAGCTCTTTGTCTGTTATGATGGAGAGCGGAAGGGAAGAGCTCTCTCAAAGCAAAGGCTGTCCCACTGGATAGTGGACACCATTGTTTTGGCTTACCAGCAGCAAGGAAAATGGGTAAAAAGGCTAATACATTTTGATTCAATTTTCCACAATATCAAACGAACGCAGCTTAACCGAAATGCAAGCTTAGGCATGCGCTTCTTCCATATAAGCTTGTGCAGTTGTGCGCTCTAGACAGAGAATACTCAGTTGCAGAGAATGCTAAGAAGAAGCAAATATATTTATTAAGTAAAATGAGGTTGGGTTCCTCAACTGTCCATCCTATTAAAACGGCTAGGCTATAGCCTATAAGATATAAGAAGAAGAAAAAGAAGAAAAAAGTATTGTATTTCGCCAGATTTTATAATGTAAACATTCAAGCGCGAATGAGAACTGTTTGGAGGGGGGTGCCAGGTGTGCGAAAAAAATTAATAAAAAGAATATTCGAATCCCAAAATTGAAAAATCGAATACCAACCTACCAAACGAATATTCAAATATTCTGGTCCAGCCCTACTTACTACCAAGTGCCACTGCTTGAGGACAGTCGTGACCTCACAGCCTTTATCATGCATGACAGACTGTTCCTTATGGATTGGCTTCAGCGCCTGCAGGCTGCGGCATTTCAAAAGATGATAACCATCATCCTGAATGGCTTGTCAGGGGTTGAAAATAACCTGAACAACATTATCATCTATAGATGTGACATGTCTATGCATGACAAAGCATTTCAAGCAGTCTTACATCTAGAAGCTGCTGACTTGCAGCTCAATAAAGACAAGTGCCGCTTCCAGCAAACAAGCCTGCTGTTCTTAGGTCATACATTCAGCGAAAGGTCTTCTTCCTGATGAATCCTATGTACAGGCAATACAAAATGCTCCTGCTGATTATGTCACGTTTGCCCTTACCTGCATCTCCTGCAGACGCTGTTGCTCCAGCTCCTGTTCATGATGTTGATGAGGACTTGCTTTTCTATCTGCTGCCTGTACTGTCTTCTGCTGACGTTGATGCTGCATGTGATTCTTGTTCTGCTCTAACCAAACTTTGTACGGTCTTCAGTCCATTAAGTATTGTTACTGATAACGGTGTTCAGTTTATGTCTGCTTTTTTTTCGCTGCTTTTCTGGAAGGAAGGAATGTTCGTCACCATCGTTCCTCTCTCTACTACATGGTATCTAATGGTGCTGTAGAGACTAATTTCATAACTGTTTAAACAAATATTTTGTAACCGACTAGTCGACTGGTCTAACCCCGTCCCCGCAGACAGTGTGATCCATTTGAAAGAACTTCAACCCTAATAGCCTTTTATAAACAGATTTCTACCATGGCAAGCACTTGCTTGCCCGGGATTGAATATGCTTCTTGTTCATGAAAAGTATCTGTACACATGACGGGTGGCAAAATCGCAAGAAAAGCTTGACTTATACTGACAACTATACATTATTTAACTGTATTTTCTTATTGTTAGGATGTTGATATAGTAACTGTTGAAGTTTAAAGTAAGTTTCATTCATAGGGCCCTATTTTGACAGTCTGAGCACATGGTCTGAAGCACATGGCGCAGTTGCACTTGGGTGTGTCCAAATCCAGTTTTGCTAGTTTAACGACGGGAAAAATGGTCGGCACGCCCGGCGCATGGTCTAAAAGTGTGGTCTTAATGAATAATGGGTGTGTTTTTGTCGTAACATGCAATAAACCAATTAGAATCTCCTCTCCCATTCCCTTCAAAAGCCAGTTGCGCTTGCACCATGGCTATTTAAATGACGGAATTTGCGAGTAGAAAGGCTGAATTCTTCTTTATAGAGGAATCCTTTTATTTTTAATATTTAAAAATGTTTGTGTGCTTCTGCGCATCCCTATGTTTGTAACAAGCAGTGCATACACACATTGGGGCTCTGCCTACAGGTTCCTTTTAAATAACACAAAAAATACTGCGCTATTGACTTTAGACCAGTTTTTGTTGGTCAATGGTGCAGTCGTTTTCAGTTGCCTCAAAATAGCAATGCGCCTGATCACACCTCGTTTTCAGACCAGCATGCCCATGGGCGAACAGATGGGCGCTAGTTCATTTGATATTTAAACAACGTGGTGCAGGATGTAATAATTATAACTGCGTCGGGCTGAAACTAGCAAAAAACACTTGCGTCGCGCCTTGCATCACATTGCGCCGGGTGTATGATAGAGCCCAAAATGTTTTTCCTTTAATCTGAACGCTTGCAAAGCCTGAGGTAAAATTAGTCAAGATGTAGCATTAACATGATGGTAATTTAAACGTAGCCTTCATAAAAATATAAAACAAAACATTAAATGTGCAAAAAAAATGGTAAACCACTAGTATTTTCCAAGTCGACTAGCAGCAGCACTATCCTTTAAATCAGCTAGTTAGCTGCTCTCGCACATCCCTAGTTCTAACGTGTGCTCAAACACACTGTCCAAATGGCCATCCAGCGACATAAACCATGGAAACCAAGTAAACCAACACCTTGACAAGCCAAGGTCTTCCGTGGCACTCCACATGCTGCAACTGGTACTTCACCCTTTCAGCTCCTCTAAGGCAGGCAAATGCGCCCAAGGCTGGCTATTTCTGTCTGCTCCTGTGTACCCACCAACTGACAGGACTGTTCGCCGAAGGGTTACGTGGCTGCAACACAAAATGAAAGTACATTAATGCCAAGCGGGGTGCTTGCAGTCCTTGTTCTAGGAGGGGGATAAAGTGAGGGTATGGAACTCCTTGCATGTTCCTAAGGGACATAGAACGTTTACCGATCCTCTAATGGTTGTGATGGACAGACATGGAATCTTAATGCATTTCCATGCATACCAACAACTCCAGCTGAGAACACTGCTCACTTTACACACACTCATACCACTAGATCTAAACCTGATGTTTGGAAGCCTAGTTGGTTCAAGGACTATCTTACGTCATGGTCTGTTTTTTTAATAAAGGCAGTAAACATTGTGTTTATGAGAAGAATTCCTTTCTCGTGTGTTTCTTTGCTTACTAACTCCTGATAGATACCACAATTTCATAAGGCAAGGTTAAATCAAGTTGTAAAATATTATGTGGTGATATTTATGATTTTTTTCTTTAACCCTTAAATGAATGAATGTTTAGGGTATTTGGGTCTTTAGTGACCCAGATCTACAGTATATCTTACATGGATGGATCTCTCAAAACTATAATTTTCAACATCTTCAAAATCAATATTTTGATTGCTGACATCTTTATCACCAGATCCAGCATCAAGTGACAGTGACAGTAATATTTGATTGAGTTCAGTTCTTGCTCTGCAGTTAATCTCTGAGCCATTTCAAGTTTTTCTACATATTCTTTTGTTTTCTGCCTGCGGTAACTATGAGTCAAACTTCACTTCATCATTGTGTATCAGACATTGCCACCTTTTGGAATAAAGGTGAATTGCACTTTTTGAGATTCAACTATTGTTGCGCTAAAAAAATATACGTACACTATTACATACCATAATAATTGATAATGAAAACAATCGACAACGAATGTCATTATTATCATTATCGCATTGGGCAGTATGTGGAATAGTGTTTTGTCAATAAAATAAAAAGTCAAAATAATTGTTAGTTGCAGCCCTAAAATATAAATATATATAAAATACAATTATAAAATAATTGTTTACAATGAATAGATTAAGTAATAATAAGACGGTTAAAAAAAAAGTTGGAGAGTAGTGAATGACATCCCGGGGCGATTAAAGGCCAGAAGTGGGCATTTAAGGGTTAACCTGTGCCATTTAATTTAGGATATCAGCAGTATTTTACCATGGATAATGGTGCGTTTAGATTGGATTTGTTATGCGACAGGTTCATGGATGAGCTGTTAGCCGTGGAAGAGATATTTGTAGTATTTAAGCTTGTGTGCTGTGACCTCATACACAGTTCCTTGTTCCCCCAAACGGCGGAGCAAATCAGAGCATGAACCTTTGTTTTCAGCTCCAATTGGTAGGAATTTAAATGGAAACTCAATTCTAATTTTGTGAGAATTAATCCTCCTTCACCTCTGCTCTCTTTGAGCTGGATATGTTTTGTACATTCATTCTCTGCTAACCAGTCCCTCCAGAAAAACGTGATTATGCGATCGCGTGATTTAACGCATAATCAGCCAAAGTCCGCATATTTATGCGGGGGCCGCATTTTTTCAAATACACCGCACTTTCGCCGCATAAATTTCCGCGTGCAAAATATGCGGGGCTAGCATGATTTCATAATCCCCGCATTTTCGTTGCAAAAAAAGTAGAAAGTTGAAAAATGTTTGTTTACTTAACACAAGAGCCGCCATTTCCGCCTATTGCCATGGGAACGTTTTGAAGTGACGTAATTACCCGACATGAACATCATCGAAAAGCTGCAAACCCCGTGGTGAAACCAGATATCGGTGAAACCATGATGAAGCGCAAACTCCCATTTGCCAACAAAAATAACAGCAAAAGACCGCGCAAAGCAGTTTCCCGGTGTGTTGACCGATTTCAAAACACAGCATCATGAAGCTTCGAAGCGTTATGAATCAATGAGTCCATTCAGCGGTTCGGATCGCCAAAGTCACGTATTTCAGCAGTTTGACACGCGATCCGAATCATGAATCGACTCACTGATTCATAGCATCATGATGCTGTGTTTTGAAATCGGTCATCACTATATAAGTCGTTATTTAGAGACGAACTGAGGTCTTACGGGTGTCCAACGACATGAGGGGACGTCATTAATGACAGAATTTAAATTTTTGGATGAACTAACCCTTTACGAGATTGCACTTTGTGCATTGGAAGCACTCAAATGTCTGTTTTGTATAGCTACCTCTGTAAAACAGGAAGTTATTTATTCATTTTTCAAGTTGTAGCATATTCCTTTTGTAAAGCTACAGAACTTGTTTGACTCAATGTTTTGTAAATTTGAGCTATTAATAAGGTCTTCAATAAAACAAGATGAGAACTTAAATATTCCCAGCGCTTTCTGTGATGTAGTGCTTTTTTTCTCTTTTTCATCAAACCGCAGTTTTTGCAAGTTCCCGCAATTTCATCGCATACAATTGCATAAATATCCCGCATTTTCCCGTATTTTTCATCGCATTTTTTAAGAAAACATGCTGCATAATCAAGGATTTTTGCATTTTTCTGGAAGGACTGGCTAACCAGCACACACGTGGATTCATTATGTCCAGTGCATGTCATGAATGAACACACATGAAAACACGTCAGGATCTCTTATGCACAAAGACTGTTAGAGACCACGTTTACAGTGAGATATGGAACAGTTTCAGGACCCAGAAAGTGGAATACGCCAGGAAGTCGGGACAATGGTTATGTGCATGAGTGATATCCTAAAGCTTAGTTCTTATCCTCAAGAGAACCTATAAATCCATCGTCCCACACGCTCAAACCTGTGGAAAGCATTGGACTGCTAACACTGTTTGCTTTTCATTATGTCAATAAAAGAGAACAAATGCTTTTTCTAAACTGCTAAATTGCAGTGACCAGCTTAAACTTGTGACAGTCATGAAAGTTTGAGTCCTGATTGAGTTAACATTCCAGATCTAGAAAAAGGCCCATTGTCATGTTAAGTGCTGCTGCATGATGCTGCTTAGCATAAAGTCTGACTTAACCATGTACATGCATTCTAACATATTCTGTTATTAATAATTGGCTCTTTTTAAGACCTATTTAATCCAAATTGGAGTTTTATTGCTTTATAGCCCATGCCTGTTAGCTTTACGGTCACTAAAGTTCTCCTATATGATGACGGATGAATTTTAAAATATTAGTTCTCTTCTGAGAGTCCCTGCTATTAAAAGACTTCTTGCATTCGACTTGCAATAGGGCACATCAGCGGCCACTCACTTTTTCAGCGCTTTTGGTTCTGGAAGCATTTTGTTTTTATGCATATGGATTTCAAAACAATGAAGCCATATACCAATCCACCTGTAAAATGAGTTTGAGCGTGTTGGGAGACTCAAAATGTAATTTGCAATTTTTCATGAAGTTGGCTGATTAGCTCTTTTGCCACAATTTACAATATCATGCATCTACAACTTCTCTGATTGATAAATCTTTGGCCAGGATTATGTATAGTGTAGTTTTTCCACTGAACAATTTACTGTATAATCATAATACTGTACAGTAGGTACTACATTTGTACATTTGTATTGAAACTTACTTTGTGACTGTTTTAAAAAGTATGTTTTATATAGTATGAATGTGTGTAATATAAATTCGGACATACTATATCCGCCATGTGACATATGGCATTAGTTTCACTTCCATTCCCAGCTCCTCTCCCATGGCCTCGTGGGATAGTAAATTGTTCATCAGATGCACACTTCAGAATCTTGGTGAAAGTAGTAGGTCATCCGGGTACTTTTCCCCTACTGTTTTATGACTACTATGAATTTGGACATACTACTAAGATTGGTTTTCATCTACTATCAGGGGTGCCTTAAGATAACCAAAGGCCCCTGGACTACAGCATTATGGTAAGCCACTATGCACATGATATTTAAAAATAGATTCAACTAGACGGCAAATAACAGACTAAGAATATTCTCTGCACTTCAAATACAAATAGCCTTAATGGACATTGTGTTCCTTGAGTAAAAAAACAAATTACTCAAACATCAGTTCTTTATTTCGCCGTGCATTGCAAATAAGCAGAGCTCTCCAAACTCTGCACGGCTTATTCTAAATGGATGTGGGGTGGAGTTATGAGGTTTGACTGACAGTTTGAGGAGCCAATGGATTTAAGAGGTTTAGTCACAACCTGTTTTTTATTGAAAATGGTGATAGGAATTATGATATTTCAAACGTATTAAAATGTTTACATCATAACCTTATTTAAAGCAAAAATAACTTTATTGTTATATAAAGTGAAGAGAATAACACTGATTATGTCTTCATCATGGCACCTGTTGGTGGGATATATTAGGCAGCAAGTGAAATTTGTTCTCAAAGTTGATGTGTTAGAAGCAGGAAAAATGGGCAAGTGTAAAGATTTGAGTGAGTTTGAGTGACAAGGGCCAAATTGTGATGGCTTGACGACTGGGTCAGAGCATCTCCAAAACTGCAGCTCTTGTGGGGTGTTCCCGGTCTGCAGTGGTCAATATCTATCAAAAGTGCTCCAAGGAAGGAACAGTGGTGAACCGTCGACAGGGTCAGGGGCGGCCAAGGCTCATTGATGCACGTGTGGAGTGAAGGCTGGCCTGTGTGGTCCAATCAAACAGACGAGCTAATTTAGCTCAAATTGCTCTAGAAGTTATTGCTGGTTCTGATAGAAAGGTATCAGAATACACAGTGCATCGCAGTTTGTTGCGTATGGGGCTCTGCATAGCTGCAAACCAGTCAGGGTGCCCATGCTGACCCCTGTCCACTGCCAAAAGTGCCAACAGTGGGCACGTGAGCATCAGAACTGGACCACAGAGCAATGGAAGAAGGTGGCCTGGTCTGATGAATCACGTTTTCTATTACTTCACGTGGATGGCTGGGTGCGTGTGCGTCGCTTACCTGGGGAACACATGGCATCAGGTTGCACTATGGGAAGAAGGCAAGCCGGCGGAGGCAGTGTGATGCTTTGGGCAATGTTCTGCTGGGAAAACTTGGGTCCTGCCATCCATGTGGATGTTACTTTGACACGCACCGCCTACCTAAGCATTGTTGCAGACCATGTATCTACACCCTTTCATGGAACTTACCCCAGCACGCAACTTACAGGACTTAAAGGATTTGCTGCTAACATCTTGGTGCCAGATACCACAGCACACCTTCAGGGGTCTAGTGGAGCCCATGCCTCAACAGGTCAGGGCTGTTTTGGCAGCAAAAGGGGGACCAACACAATATTAATGTAATGGTCATGATGTTATGCCTGATCGGTGTATATAGTTATCGTGAAAATTACTCATATCGTGATTTAAGAATTTGGTCATATTGCCCACCCCTAGTATTCGGACATAGTGGACAGTGTTTTAAAAATATGATGCTCAAGTTGAAAGAGTTCTTGAATCTTTTTTTTTAACTTTTTTTAAACATGTATTTAAATGTTCAGTGTAATTTGCTAATTCAGTCTTTTTTTATGGTCTATAATTAGAGTCTGAGTAAGGGTTTAGCGAAGGCATCAAGTTGCAAGCTCAGTTTTCTCATTTCCTCCACTTACTATGACATCACCTTCCTATTACTGTTTCCTCTCTATCGCAGATAAACATCCCTTGTGCTGGTGTTATTTCTATGGTAATTTTCTAATGACCTTAATAAGCCAGAATTTTTGTCTATTTTTCAGACCAAACTTCTTGCATATGTCTTCAGAATGTGAATTTCATTCTTGGGTGAGATATTCCTTAAGTAAATCTTTGAAAAAACCCATACCAGTTGACCACTCGTGAATTTTGGACACACACGTTACATTGCTAAATATGTATGGTAGTTGCAGCCCTGTGTAAAGGTGCATGTGCACAGTAGTGCAAATATATTAAAAACAAGAGGTGATGTACCACAGCAGAGCACGTAAGCTAAGACACTATTATACTGAGACCTTAACTCAATAATGCGGCTGTTTATCTAATTTATGTTTTTGTCGGGTGGGCCGTGGTCCTTATTGGATTATCCCATCAGCTTTAAGTCGCTCTTTAATTCCATTATGTTAACATTTTTAAACAGAACGGGAATAGTTTTCTTTTTCAGAGCATCTGTTCCTTCTAAAACATGTGTAGTGGGATGTAGGTAGTGAATACCATTGCCATGCATGTCAGAAGCCAGCTCTCTCCTTTAGCCATGTTTCCTTCAAATTTACAGAATAGCATTAGCCCCATTTCCCCCCATACTCCACAGTTTTCCAGTTTATCAATTTTTGCTAATCATAAACAAACATTCTTTTCAGTTGGCCATGCCCTGAGCTCTAATGACAGCTCTGACACCATTAAAGCCCTGCAGAGATGGCTGATGGGTGAATATTCAGCCGCAGTAGGTCATTTCAGCAGAAACTGATACTCAATGCAGCTTATAGACGTGGCGTGTCTCTCATTTGCACATTTGGACATATTCGGCGTTTAGATGTTATTTTATCCTGCATCACTCTATCAATGCTCAGCGGGAGCATATAAGTGTTTACTGAAGCAATGGATAAGTGTTCCTGTGACTTAGAGGAGGATCACCAGTCTCTAGCTGTCATATCAGTTCTCACTGTTATATATTTTTATTTATTGAAGACAAAAGGAGAAAATTAAAGAATATTATGCAGATATTTCCATACTACGACAGTTTGTGGTAACTCTTTACAATAAGGTTTTATTAGTTAACATAAACACTTGCATTTGTTAATCTTAGTTGATGTCAATTTACATTTTACAGATACATTATTCAAATTAAATGTTGTTTATATTAAATGTTGTTACAAATTAAATCTGTTAATATTAACGCTGTGAACTAACATGAGAACAATGATTAATACATGTTTTTAAAATGTTAGTTAATGAATTAATTAGTGTTAATAAATGTGATCTTATTGCAAAGTGTTACCCAGTTTGCTATGAACTAAAGTTTACTGTCAATGTAAGTAAGACTCTATTAGCACTGCAGTTCACTCTGTCTTGCCCAGGAAGAGCACACAAGTTGTGAGAAATCATGACTAAGAAAAACATGACATGAAATACATGAAAACAAATTCTTCTCTGAGGTGAATATTGTGTTTGTTGCAGCAAGAAGGTACATCTGTCAACTGTCATTCTGACTGTCATCTGATACCAGAGATATTCAACTCGGTAAAGAAAGTACACACACACACTTTTTTGTGATTTCTAGGCATGGTATTTCATGTTGTGTTTTTATTATTCTTGATTTCTCACACCTTGTGTGCTTCTCGACGAGTCAGATGGAAGGCCAGAAAAAGGCCAAGGTCAGGATTTTCATTATATAACACATTGCAGTTTGTTTTTCACCCAACCCCATACTTACAATACATTAAATAAGACCATTCTGTGATACTCTTGCATCTTTTTTAAAAGCTTAAAGCTGGTCACTATTGACTGGCATTATATGGATGAGTGCGAGCTGGACATTTTTTTGTTGTTGTTTTTTTATGGTTAAAAAAAGAAAGAAAAAACTGTTAGAACAACACCAGGGTGGGTAAATGATGATTTAATTTTCATTTTAGGTTTAACTATCCCTTTAATGTGAATATGTTAAAAACACCACAGGCAGTGTTTCTATGGTCCACTTCTTTAAGAACTAATAAATCTTGGCACTTCCACATGTTTAATCGTTCACTGTGTCCAATCATTTATTTTCAATTTGCACCTTATTTGCTTTTGCCACTTCGAGAAATGGATAGATGCCGGTTGTAGGTGAGATGTAACCAGATGAGCAGTGATTTCAGCAGCTTGCTGTATGCAGAGGGTGAGAGCTTGGCAAACACACTCACCCACTAATGGGAGCAGAAATGCTGTTGGCCTGAGGGAGTTGTAGTAATGATATAAGGAAAGAGCCTGGAATCCATCATGCTTAGGGGAAATCAGAGACAGGATTCTCACTCAGACCACCTGCCTCCACACACACACACACACACACACACACACACACACACACACACACACACACACACACACACACACACACACACACACACACACACACACACACACACACACACACACACACACACACACACACACACACACACACACACACACCCTGTTGATGAGTTATTATAGCAGGACAGTATACCATCTGTTCAGTCTCCACTGTGGATTTCTTATATTTAAAGGCGGCTTCTTATATTTGCATTGAAGGTGTTTTTATGTGGGTGTTCATGTGTGTGTATGTGGATGAACAAGGTGTTGGTGTGTTGGTTACAACAGTGGTGTCAAAGACAAAAGATTCCTTTCTGGCCCATGAGATGCTTTGAGGAAAAAGGGTGGAGTAGAGGGTGGAGTAGAGCACAGTCTTGTGTTTGTTTAACGTTCACCGGTTCCCGCCTCAATTTCCCATTTCTACGAACTGTGTTACAATGCCATTTACTATATTGGTATTGTGTTCTAGTATCATGTATAATATATGTTTAACTAGATAAATTATTTAATTTGCTGTTGCATTTTGTACATCAGTTCTTAATTTTAATCATGCGCATTACACAGCATTCAAATTCATGCTTTTCAGCTGAAACCGGATCTGTGGGTAACAATGTCCTTTGGCGACCCAGTTTGTTTTTTCCATTTTTAAGTCACTCAGTAATGGCAATAATGGCATGGAGAATGGAAACATACTAGAGGTTAAAAAAAAGCATTATTTTTAAATCATGCCATGAATACCATTTCACATGGATGGATGAAGGAATCCAGGGACACAGACAGACAGATAGATGCATGGATGGATACATGGACAGACACACTGATGGATACATGGACAGACACACTGATGGATACATGGACAGACACACTGATGGATGGATGGATGGATGGATGGATGGATGGATTCATGGACAGACAGATAAATGGATGGATGGATGGATGGATGGATGGATGGGTGAATGGACAGACTGATAGATGCATGGATGGATACATGGACAGATAAATGGATGGTCAGACAGACAGTTGGATGGATGGATGGATGGACACATGGATAGATAGATGGAACTAGTCACTTACAGGCATCTCAGTCACAACAATAACAACACAATATTTGATTAGAAAAACTGAAACATCTAATTAATCATCCCAATGTAACCGTCTGGTGTGATCCACAGCCAATACACTGTTTTTGCTTTTGTCAGTCTGAAGAATAGCTTCTCTGCTGAAGCCATCAAATAAAATTATATATATACGGAAAGAGAAATATCATGTCTTGAGTGGACTGTTTCACATAGCGGCACTAACATAAGGAATGGGGGGTGTAGATCCCTTGCTGAGATGGACTGAGCGGCCCTAATGCTTGACAGTCTGGTTCTGATGAGGTTGCTTAATGAAGCTGATCTGATGCTGTCTGGAGAAGAGAGCAGACTGGTTGCTGGGCTGTTATGATGCAGCACAGCAGTCTAATTAGGTAGAATACAATTCTGGAGGCTGCTTTGAAATATTTACTCAGATTTCACATTAGAAGCCACCCTGAGACCAATTGAGTCAAAATGATGAATTGTAGTCAAACTGGTTCTGGTGAGCGCACTGTTTATTGCGGTAGCAGATGGTGTCAGGTGTGTTTGGGCAACTTTATTTTTGTCGTGAAATAAGGCCTATGAATTGTCTACTATGTGAAACAAGGGCTTTTCAATACACAAGGTAGCAAATGATAAGACTACCCCAGGAGCATTAAATCATCATAGAATAATTTCTGAAGAATCATGTGACACTGAAGTCTGGAGTAATGATGCTGAAAATTCAGCCTTGATCACAGGAATAAATTACATTTTAAAATATATTACAGTTGAAAATAGTTACTTTTTATTCTAATACACGCACTCATGCTCATCTCTATATACCCTATTCATTGACAACATGTATTCTTATTTCTGTGCCATAGTTATTATATTGATTAATAATAGATAGTTAGCTAATCTGTGTGCTTTGTATATGTGCATTTCTGAAATGCATAACATGTACAAATCAATTTAAATTGTAATGTAGATACATTTTATGTGAAGCTTTTTTGAAACGATATATATTGTGAAAAGCGCTATACAAATAAATTTGAATTAATAATATTTCACAATATTACTGTTGTTACTGTATTTTTTAATCAAATAAATGCAGCCTTTGGTGAGGATAAGATTAATAATAAAAAACATTAAAAAATGTATCGACCATACACATTTGTTCGGTAGCGTGTCTTTGTCCTTAAGAAAATGAAATTACCATAATGTAAAAAGTCTTATTTGAATTGCTGTAATGCATACATTATGGTATTATTGTTCGTACTTCTTTAAGAAAATATTGTAATCGTGTTTTTTTTACTACGATATAGAGGAGAAATATAGAATCACCAGAATAACTGAAATCAGAAAATAAGAATAAATGTATTATGATTTATTCCTATTTTTATATGGTTTGTGTTTTAATATGGTTTTGTGTTTGTTTATGTTTGAGTTAAAATCTGTTATGTGTGTTTAAGCCCTATTGTTATTGCCCTTTGTGGGATTAAGACAAAATACTATTATAAAAAATAATCTAAAACTTCTACTAAATCAATCTGTGAGATTTTACCACGTTTTACTCTTATCGTTAGCTCTTCTGGTGTTTAGGAATGATAGTATCTGTCTTGTTTCACCAAATAAGTGTCCCTGACATCTGTGCTAGTATGTTGTGTACGGTCAGTCCGAACAAGCTGTTTGTGAAGATTAGTTCAATAAAATGGTATTTTTGAACTGAGCAGGATTATTTGAGGAAGCTACACTAAAATCTTTTATTTTACAAGATCAAGGACAATTTGATCCCTCATCTGACCCTATTATAGTGGTAAAAAAATCAAATATTCAACAAACTGTTTGAAGCAACATGAGATAATTGTATTGATATGAAACTGTATTTGTATTGATTTGTTTTTCTCACAGTTCAGCGGTGGGCGTGGGTTTCTATGGAAACAGCGAAACCAACGATGGCGTTTACCAGTTAACTTACTCGATTTATAATGCCAATCACACACTGGGTGGCATTGGCAGTCTGGTAAGAGTTTTACTTCCATCACCTGTCACTCATCTGTGTCTCATTTCACTGGAATAGCCTGAGGAATGTTGTGATTAAAACGAAATCAGAATTTTGTCTGCTATATGCTGCATGCTGAAAAACTAAGAGCTGGAGCCTCAGGGGCTTTTAGCTGCTGCTGGAATATGACTGTATCATGTGATGAGTTGCACCCACACACACACACATACACACAAACAAACGCATACATTCAGGAACGCAGCTCTGCTGCAGGCTTCACTCCTGCCACAGAGCTGTAGTCATAACGTGTCTGTCCCCATTTTAACTTCCACTTTTTTGAGAAGTTTGAGTTGTAGACTCTAGAAAACTCTTCAGATGCAAACACATCCATCTGGTGTGTGTATTCATCCGTATAGGCAAGCAAAAGCAGTAAGCACTGAGAGAAGAATGGGATTATCTGTTCATCTGCATTAAAGGGGGATTAAAAATCTATCTGTGTATCCACTCACTCATGCATCCACGTCCACGGATGTTCTGGAAATGTTTATGTCAATGCTGATCACAGAGTGATTGAGGACACCCACTACTGAATCACAGACCACTTTTCAAATTCAAATTCTTTTAGTATAATTTTTTGTATTATTATTATTAATAATTTAATTTAATATGTTATTGCATTAATTAATGTTTTATTTTTATTAAATTTTATTTATTAAATTAAAAAAATATATATATTTTAACACAGGTAGCTCAACGTTTTCGAACAAGGAAAAAGAACAAAAAGAAGTTACTGGCTATGTTGAGAATAGCAAACTACCTTAGAATTGGAAATTGAAATATCGCATTAAACAATTACGAATAAAGCACCGTTTCTATCCCTATCTGTATATTATCCACTCATGCATCCATGTCCACAGGTGTGTGCTTGAAATGTTTATGTCAATGCTGATCACAGAGTGATTGAGGACACCCAATACATTTCTCACTTCTCAAATCCTTTTATTTTATTATTGTTTTGTTTTAACTCGGGTAGTTCAAAGTTTTCTGACAAGAATATAGAACAAAAATAAGTGCGTTCAACTCATAAATACAATCTTTCCAACAACTTGAATGCATCATATTTAATATGTGTTCAGGGGACAGGCAGCTAGTGGATAGCGAGGAGATGTTTGCTGTATGTGACAAAAAAAAATGTGGCCTAAAAAACGTGTGGCATCGCTTAGAGCACCTTTAATTTACTGTGAACTGACATGAACAAACCATGAACAGCTGTATTTTAATGAACTAATGTTAACACAGATTAACTAATGCTGAACAGAGGTGTTGTTCATGGTTAGTTTATGTTAACTAATGCTAACTAATACAACCTTATTGTAAAGGGCTTCCATGGCTGTTCAGTTAAAATAACGGTTCCTTTTAAGCAATTTTAAATCAAATACATGAATATTTCAATATGTATAGACTATTATTGACTGTCTGTTGTGCAGTGTTCAGCAAATCATCAGCATATTTTAATTTTGAACATGGTCTTTGAAATATTTATGGTTGTATAATGCGATCGTTTCAAGTATTCAGAATCAGAATGAGCTTTATTCGCCTAATAAAGGAATTTGTTTTGGTTTTTCAGGAGCTCTTGGTACATACATATAGTTCCCTTTCGAGGGAACTCTCACTGCGTCGGAATATGACACTTTGGGGATACTCCCTAAGCACTAGCGAATCTGAAGTCCGTATAGAAACTAGCCCAATCTGATTGGTCGTGCGTGATGACGTCATCGTGATGGCGTACCCGGAAGTATAAAGGGCGAGCCGGCGCATTGAAACGGCAGTTATTGCTCTTCAGCATAGCGCTCTGTGTAAACAAAAGTCTGTCTTTTTACTGTTGTTTGTCCAAGTGTGTGTGTGAGAAAGTAAAAAAGGAAAAGAATGAGTGGAAGTGATTACAGGCAGTGTGTGCATCCGTGCCCACGTTATATCTCTGGCTCGGATGCACACCTGCTTTGTGTGCATTGTTTGGGCGTGGAGCATGCTCGGGCGGCTCTCGAGGGAGCCTGTCAACACTGCGAGCTGCTCCCGCTCAGACTGCTCCGCTCTCAGCTGGCCGTTTTTGATGAGGGCGGCCAGCCTCGTGAACCTCGTGGTTCTGGACCCGCGGTTGCTTAGGCAGCGCGGCGTCGCAGATCATGGGGTTCACAACGGGACTTGTCAGAGGGTTTTGGGACTGCTGCGGCACTTTCCCAATCCTCCTTTGACAGTTCCGATGACCTTCCTCCCCGTGTGGAAGCCCGCGCTGCGGCTTCTTCCCTCGGGGTGGAGGGTCCGATGCTCATCCTCTCTGGTTCTGAGGAGCCAGATGAGGGTGGCATCGCGGCGGGTGGAGAAGCAGGAAGTCTGTTAGTGCTTCATCCACCCGCCCAAGAGGAGCTGGTCGAGGTTTTGACCTGTGCGGTGGCCAAATTAAATATCAATTGGCCACAGGAGGCACCGGAGGTCCAGCCAACCAGTAGGCTGGATGACCGGTTCCTTCCTCGCCGGGTGCAAACGCCTCGCCGGGGCTTGCCGTTCTTCCCGGATCTGCACACCGAGGTGTGTAGATCAATGGAAGAAACCCTTCTCCTCGCGAGTTTCCAATCCCCCTGTTTTGGACTATGCTAATGTCCTGGGGGCTCGCGAGGCAGGGTATGGGACGATGCCTCGGGTAGAGGAGGCTCTCGCGAGCTATCTTTCGCCCGAGGCCGCATCGTCCCTCAAAGCCCCGGTATTGCCCACCAAGCCCTGTAGGGACACCTCATCCTTGGTGGGCAAGGCCTATATGGCGGCTGATCGGGCTGGTAGTACCCTGCACACTTTCCATTTTGCAGGCCTACCAGGCCGATCTCCTTAAGGAGCTCGACGAGGGCGAGGGACCCTCTCCGGAGGATATTTTAGAACTCCGGAAGGCTGCGGATTTGTCTCTACGCGTCACCAAGGAGACGCCTCGTGCTGTCGGCCTGTCAATGGCTTCCTTGGTGACTGTGGAGAGGCACCTGTGGCTGAACTTATCGGGGATGAAAGAGAAGGACAAGTCCTTTCTCTTAGACTCCCCGATTTCGCCTTCCGGGTTGTTTGGGGACACGGTTGAGGCCGTTGTCGCCAAGCACCGGGAGGCGAGAAGTCAGTCAGCGTCCTTCCGACAGTTCGTCCCTCGCCGCTCGGAGCCAGGGAGGGCGGCCCCTAGCGGGCAGCCCCAGCCGTCAGCCAGCTCCTCACACCGTCAGCTGCAGAGGGAGAGCGTCGCCTCTAGAGCCCCTCCTCCGGGAGCCTGGCAACAGAGACGGCGCTCTCTCCAGCAGACTCGCCAGCAGCCTTCCGCTCCTAGAGGTGATCTAAGGAGCGTGCTCCGGGCACGGAAGGCTGCTGGGAAGAAGCCCTAGCTGCGGCTGGGCTTCTAAGGGCGGTCCCCCCAGCAGAAGAGCAACCGAGGTTGTTTCTTCTGCAGCGCCCTGGGGAATTCGATGTGGAATCCCGCCGTCTATGACGCTTCGGGCCACATCGATTTCCCGCGAACGCACGCTGCTCCAGCCGCCTCTAGAAAGACCTGCGGCTGGGCAGCTCACGCGTCCGCACACAGAGAATCGTTCCCAACTACTTCCTGCCTGTCATCCGCTTCAGGGGGTTGGGAACGAGGCTCGTGTAACCCGACGCCAGCCTCGAGAGGCTGGTTCCCTTAGTAGATTATCTCGGCGCATGGAAATGCCTTCCGAATATTTCTACATGGGTCCTGCATACTGTAGAGAATGGTTACAGACTGCAGTTCGGTCATCCTCCTCCAAGTTTCAGGGGTTTGAACTGGACCGCAGTGGTACCAGAGCGGGTTCGGGTAATGGAACTAGAAGTAAAATCCTTGCTGGCGAAGGAAGCCATAGAGCGTGTTCCTCCGCCGGAGAGGGAGTCCGGGTTCTACAGCCGGTACTTTATAGTTCCTAAAAAGGGTGGAGGGTTGCGTCCGATTATAGACCTGAGGTATTTGAATCGGTCTCTGAGGAGATTCAGATTCAAAATGCTCACGGTTCCTATTATCGTGAGTCAGATCCAGTCTGAGGACTGGTGCGTCACGATAGACCTGAAGGACGCATATTTTCATATCTCCATCCTTCCGTGTCACAGGAAGTTCTTGAGGTTCACTTTCGGGGGCGAAGCGTACCAATATCGAGTGCTTCCCTTTGGTCTAGCTCTTTCCCCACGCACGTTCACAAAGTGCATGGATGCAGCTCTGGCTCCATTAAGACTCCAGGGCATCCGTGTACTGAATTATATCGACGATTGGCTCATTTTGGCCCAGTCGTACGATATGGCAGTTCGGCATCGAGATGTCGTTCTGGCCCATATAAAGTGCTTGGGGTTGAGACTCAACGCACAAAAGAGTGTGTTGACGCCGTCCCGGAGGACTACGTTCCTAGGGATAGTATGGGATTTGACTACGATGCGGGCACAACTGTCTCCCGCGCGAGTCGAGACCATACTGGCGATGGTCTCAAGAATAAGGCTAGGCCAGAGCATCACTGTGAAGCACTTCCAGAGAGTGCTGGGGCACATGGCAGCAGCGTCCAACGTGAAACCTTTTGGCCTGCTGCACATGAGACCCCTACAGTGGTGGCTGAAAACCAAGGGGTTTTCCCCCAGAGGGAATCCTTTCCGTATGATCAGGGTAACGCGCAGATGCCTTCGTTCCCTAGTCATATGGAAGAAACCTTGGTTTCTGTCCCAGGGGCCAGTGTTGGGAGCGTCCTGTTGCCGGAAATCCGTTTCAACAGACACCTCCCTCACTGGTTGGGGCGCAGTCATGGATGGCCATTTTGCAAGGGGCCCGTGGGAGGGCCGTCATTCTTCCTGGCATATAAATTGCCTAGAGATGATGGCGGTCTTCAAAGCTCTCAGGAATTTTCAACATGTCCTGGTGCGAACAGACAATACGTCTGTTGTAGCGTACCTCAATCATCAGGGGGGTTTGAGGTCGCGCCCTCTATGTAGACTGGCGCATCAAATTCTCCTGTGGTCCCAGGGGAAACTGTTGTCCATTAGGGCGATGTATGTCCCGGGGGTTCAAAATCAAGGAGCAGACATCCTGTCGAGGCAGGGGCTGAGGCCCGGGGAGTGGCGTCTCCACCCAGAGGTGGTGGAGGCCATGTGTGAGAGGTTCGGCCCAGCGGAAGTGGACTTATTCGCGTCTCGAGAGACGTCCCACTGTCCATTGTGGTGTTCCCTCACGCATCCAGCCCCGCTGGGGTTGGATGCCATGGTTCAGACGTGGCCGAGGCTGCTACGCTTTTCCCCCGATTGCTCTGCTCCCGGGAGTCCTGGAGAGAGTCCGCCAACAGGGGGTCAGCCTACTTTTAGTAGGACCCTGTTGGCCGACACGAGTTTGGTTCTCGGATATCATAGCTTTGCTGGCAGGTCCTCCATGGCAGATTCCTCTGAGGAGGGATCTCCTATCTCAGGCAGGGGGCACTATATTTCACCCCCGGCCGGAAGTTTGGAACCTTTGGGTCTGGCCCTTGAGGGGGTCAGGTACCTAGAGACTGGCCTGTCGGCAGAGGTGATAGAGACCTTACTCAGTTCCAGGGCTCCATCTTCGAGGAGACTGTACAGCCCCAAGTGGTGAGCCACTTGGTGCAGGGAGCGTGAGGTGGACCCAGTTAACTGGCCGGTGGCTTCAGTGCTGGAGTTCCTCCAAGATCGCTTCTCTGCGGGTCTAACCCCGTCCACACTCAGGGTGTCCGTGGCTGCCATAAGGCTTTCCACACTCCTTTGGGTGATGGGCTTGGGTAGACACCATCTGTTGTACAGTTCCCCTGTGGGGCTTGGAGGATGCGGCCTGTGGCTCGTTTCAGAACTCCCAGTGTTCTCAGTGATCTGGCAGTGGTTTTCGAAGGCTGGCTGAGGCCCCCTTCGGACCATTGGAGTCGGATGAACCAGGGAACTTAGGATTGGTCAGTTCCTTGGTTCTTCAGGCATTACATCCCCTGCCTCAGGTGACGGCGGAGTAAGAGACCTTCACTGTGAAGCACTTTTGAGTGCTGGGGCTCAGTGCAGCAGCGTCCAAGGTGAGACCTTTTGACCTGCTGCACGTGAGATCTTGACAGTGGTGGTTGGAAACCAAGGGGTTTCCCCCAGAGGGAATTTCTTTCGTATGATCAGGGTAACGCACAGATGCCTTTGTTCCCTAGTTATATGGAAGAAACCTTGGTTTCTGTCCCAGGGGTCAGTGTTGGGAGCGTCCTGTTGCCAGGAAACCGTTTCAACAGACGTCTCCCTCATTGGCGGGGGCGCAGAAGGCGCTAGGGTACTCCAAGTCCTAGTTGTGCCCGGTCTCCGGCTTCAAATAGGGCAGGCACCACCCTCGGTAAGGTCCCAAGGGCCAGTGTTGGGAGCGTCCTGTTGCCGGGAAACCGTTTCAACAGACGTCTCCCTCATTGGCTGGGGCGCGGAAGGCGCTAGGGTACTCCAGGTCCTAGTTGTGCCCGGTCTCTGGCTTCACACTAGGGCAAGCACTACCCTCGGTAAAGGTCCCAAGGGCCAGTGTTGGGAGCGTCCTGTTGCCGGGAAACCGTTTCAACAGACGCCTCCCTTCATCGGCTGGGGCACGGAAGGAAAAGGAGTGGAGAAGTATCTCCCTACGGTGCTGGCGCTAGGGTACTCAAGTCCTAGTTGTGCCCGGTCTCCGGTTTCACACTAGGGCAGGCGCTACCCTCGGTATGGGCTAGTGGGTACTCGTTCCCCAAAGTGTCGTATTCCGACGCAGTGAGAGTTCCCTCGAAAGGGAAAGGCTCGGGTTACGTCTGTAACCCTTGTTCCCTGAGTAGGGAACGAGCACTGCGTCGCGTCACCACACCTCGGCACGCCTGGAGCGCATGCTTCAGAGCAATAGCTGCCGTTTCAATGCGCCGGCTCGCCCTTTATACTTCCGGGTACACCGTCACGATGACGTCATCACGCACGACCAATCAGATTGGGCTAGTTTCTATACGGACTTCAGATTCGCTAGTGCTTAGGGAGTATCCCCAAAGTGTCGTATTCCGACGCAGTGCTCGTTCCCTTCTCAGGGAATAAGGGTTACAGACGTAACCCGAGCCGTTTTTTTAACACAGGACATGAGCGTGCTCAAACCTATTGAATCCTTGAACTTGACATTTGCAGGTATTTTGATGTTGCATGATAGGATTGAAGTTATTGGTGACACTTATGTCACCAACTATGGAATATTTACACCATCAGGTGGGCACCCTCTTTCACTGATGTTCCGTTAATGAGCCCATGACATCTCCAGAGGGCTCAACAGTGATACCTGCCGTCCCAGGAACACCCTAAGCTCCATTCCTCCTCCCAACTTACTATTTTGAACCCATTCGGAGGGTGGGTGGGATATATTAGGCAGAGAGTGCACATGTTGTCCTCAAAGTTGGTGTGTTAGAAGCAGGAAAAATGGGCAAGCGTAAGGATTTGAGCGAGTTTGACAAGGGCCAAATTGTGATGGCTAGACGACTTGGTCACAGCATCTCCAAAACTGCAGCTCTTGTGGGGTGTTCCCGGTCTGCAGTGCATCACAGTTTGTTGCATATGGGGCTTATGGGGTTGCGTATGGGGCTGCATAGCCGCAGACCATTCAAGGTGCCCATGCTGACCCCTGTCCACCGCTGAAAGCAACAGTGGGCACGTGAGCATCAGAACTGGACCACGAAGCAATGGAAGAAGGTGGCCTGGTCTGATGAATCACGTTTTGTTTTACATCACAATGATTTGTGCTTTATGTACTGTATGTACAGCTGTATAAATATTAGTATACAGTATATATTGTGTGCTATGCAGCAGTAGTACTTGCATTTGCAAAAAAAAGGATGAGCTGTAAGAAAGACTTTACACCTTTTTTTGAGCAAAGATGATGTGAAAGTGGTATTTTTCTACTTATCTCAGTCTTAGTTGGAATTGGTGTAGATTAAGTGACAGGCTTCTTTCCTTTCCCATTGGAAATGTCACTGTATTATCTATGCCGAGAATGCACCAGGAATTGGACAGGTCTTTGTAATTCACAGCTATGTTATATTTAAACCAACTCACAAGCAGTGTTTCCAGCAGCATGTTTCGGATATAAGGGCTGTGCAATTCAACATATGGCAGGTTGAGTCTGGTAAACTGAGCATTTGGCTGGCTGGCTGGCTGGCAGAACATTTCTCCTCACACAGCCCTGATGTTCATTACCTGTGGTGACAACCTCTGTTCTTCTAATACTTTGCCTCCCAGAGCTTCCTGCCATCATGCACTCTCTTCTAGTGTGTCTCACTCGCCTATAATGCATTGCTTCGCGGTTTGGTGGTCATATGTAAATGAGCTGTCAAGAACAGACTTTTCACTGTTTGCTGTAACTAAAACAGCATTCAGAATGTGAGAACAACAAACAGGCAAAATGGCATAAATCCAATTTCAGCGTTAGTGAAAGTCTCTTTTAAAATTGAAATGCAAAGAGGACCGGTCTGAAGGCCAAGCATGATTGCACAACTGAATTCATGAATGCTGAAGTGATTGGGAGAGTGAAGATGGAGTTTTCAGACCTGCTAAGCTTTTTAAACGGCTCCTGCCAGTGGTTGCGTGCCAGAAAATAGTGAGTAAATGTGTGTAGTGACTGCCATTATGCATGCTTCTAACTTTATTTCATGCAGTGTCCGCACCTTCCACAAGGGCAGTGACTTTAATGTATGAATGTTGCTCTTATAAATCTTAATCTTTACGAATCTTAATTACGCTTCCACCTGTAGATCATTGTGATAAATGATCTGTACTTAAGTACAGTGCGATTTGTGTACTATAATATGTACTCTAAAAGTGTTGGGCTCTTTAAGAAGGTCCGCCCCCTTTTGGTGCGCATGTACCAAGTATGTAGAGGAGTCATGCGTATGTTTGGATACTCTGTTAATAAAACACTATCGCGTTCACATGTTGCAGTTGTTGCGTTATTATTGGGACGTACAACATGGTGTCAGAAGACGGAGCGGACTTATCACCTGTGAGTGAACCAATTTTGTAGAAAACAGAGTCTGAGCTGCACTTGAAAGTTTTCTCAAGACCGCGCAGTTTGACTATGGCGGACTGTTTTCGAAGACCGGACCCGCTCACTTTTGATGGAAATATCGCCGAAAATTGGCGAATCTTCGAACAAGAGTATGACATTTTTGTCGCCGCAGCGCACTATGATAAGCCTGCCAGGACAAGGCGTACATCCTCCTCAATCTCGCAGGGCCGGAAGCCATTGAACGGGAGCATTCATTTGTCTATGCAGCGGAGGTGCGTGAACCGGGCGAGAATGGCGCGATCTTAACTCCTGCCAAATCAAAGGAAGATCCGGAGTGTCTGAAGAGGAAATTTCGTGAAATATGCAACCCACAGCAAAATAAAACAATGGAGAGACACAAGTTTCACTCTAGAAGCCAGAAACAAGGTGAGACCATTGAGGCATTCATCAGTGATCTCAGGATTAAAGCTAAAAGTTGTCATTTTGGAGAACTGACAGACGAGCTGATCTGTGATAGGATAGTATGTGGCATCAACAATGATGGCCTAAGGAAAGCACTGTTAAGAGACGGTGATTTAACTCTAACCAAAGCCATCTCAATTTATCGCATACATGAAATGACAGAGGAGAATAACAAAACGTTGGCTATGCCACAGACTGCAACTAATGTGGATGCAATACAGCGATTTTCCAGTAGGAGGCGCCAACACACTAGACATAATCAAAGAAATAACAAAATGATTCACCAACCATAACCAATTGTAGAAATTGTGGAAATAATCATGCAGCAAATAAAGAGAAATGCCCAGCTTTCGGACAACAGTGTCATAACTGCAAGAAAATTAATCACTACAAGAAATGTTGCAAAGCGCGTAGTCAATTCAATCAGAAGAAATTTAACTACAGGAAAGCAGTACATGAACTCGAAGTAGACAAACCCCCTGACCATGATGACACATTTTATGTCGATGGCATTGAATTTGACAAGTGCGTTAATGCTGTTAACCCACACAAGCCAGAATTGGAAGAAGGATTTGCCACTTTACACATAAACAAAGCTCCAATTGAGGTGAAAGTTGACACAGGAGCAAAATGCAACGTAATGTCACAAAAGACTTTCGGACAAATTACTTGCAATGAATGGCCAGTGAAGCAATCAAAGACACCCAACCTTGTAGCCTATGGTGGAAGTAAAATTTAAACGAAAGGCCTGGTCTCATTGCAGTGTGGCCTAAATGGGCAAAATCATTCACTTTCATTCTTCTTGGTGGATCAAGATGTCCAAACGCTGTTAGGATTTCGTGCATGCCTCGACATGGGAATTGTCACAATAACCCCGGACGTGCATCATGTCAGTATGGAGGGCAGCACTGAAGACGTTCTTAACGAGTACAAAGACTTGTTTACAGACGAACTCGGAGAACTTCCAATCACATACTCCATGACAGTAGACCCCAGTGTACAGCCAGTAGTTCGCCCTGCTCACCGCATTCCTCTGGCAATGCAAAACCGTGTCAAAGCAGAACTGGACCGCATGCAGAGCCTTGGAGTCATAAAGACAGTCTCAGAGCCAACGGATTGGGTCTCGTCCATGGTGGTAACACACAAAAAGGACAGACAAGAAATCAGACTGTGTATCAATCCAAAAGATCTTAACTCTGCCTTAAAAAGACCCCATCACCCTATGCGCAGCGTAGAGGAAGTAGCATCTCAGATGTCAGGAGCAACTGTATTTTCGATGCTGGACACAAAGAACTCTTTCTGGCAGATTCGTCTCGACCACAAATCCTCCATGATGACCACATTCAGCACTCCATTTGGGTGCTATAGATTTCTTCGTATGCCCTTCGGCATAAACTCTGCAAGCGAAGTTTTCCAGCGCTCAATAGAGCAGTTGTTTTCAGGGTACCCCTGTGCAATTATTGTCGACGACATCATCATCGGAGGTCGTAATTCTTCTGAACATGATATTAATCTGAAAAGGGTGTTGAACAGAGCATGCGAGATCAAGCTCAAGCTAAACCCTGTTAAATGCAAATTTCGCCTGGACCAAGTCAGCTATGTGGGCCATATCTTTACAAGCAAAGGCCTAAAAGCAGGTCCTTCCAAAACAAAAGCAATCTCAGAGATGCCAGCCCCCAACAATGTCCCTGAATTACAGCATTTCCTGGGAATGGCAAATTATCTGGGGAAATGTATCCCAAACTTCAGCGACATTGCTGCGCCTCTCAGAAAGCTGACACATAAAGAGACAGTATGGTGTTGGTACCAGCAGCACCAACAAGCATTTGACACCCTCAAGTCGTGTTTGTCCACCCCACCTGTCTTATCATATTATGATGTAAAGAAGCCAGTTACGCTTACCTGCGATGCCTCATGCTTCGGGCTTGGTGCTGCATGCATGCAGGAAGGCAAACCAGTTGCGTATGCGTCTCGCACACTCACAGACATAGAGACACGGTATGCTCAGATTGAAAAGGAGCTGCTAGCAGTTGTATTTGCTTGTACTAAGTTCAGAGACTATGTGTACGGGAAACCCACACTCATTGAGACGGACCACCAGCCCCTGGTGAGCATTCTGAAGAAACCAATCCACACAGCTCCTGCTCGACTACAGAGAATGATGCTCAGGTTACAGTGCTACGACATCACTCTGGTGTACAAGAAGGGTAAGCTCATGTATCTTGCAGACACCCTATCTCGAGCTCCAAACACAGAAGTCTCTCCAGACACTGAAAATGACTCATTTGAGGTCATGTCCGTCAATTACATTTCCACAGCTTGCCTTGAGGAACTTAGAAAGCATACGGCGGAGGATGAGGTGTTGCAGGCTCTTTGCGCAGTAATTCAACGAGGTTGGCCAGTTAAAGAACATAGCGTGTGGCCCACTGTATGTCCATACTTTCCCTACAGAGATGAGCTGGCTGTGGAAAATGGAATAGTGATGAAAGGCCACAAAACAGTCATCCCTCGCTCATTGCAGAAAGAATATATCGGCATAGTCCACAGAGGCCACCCTGGGCTGGACGCTACCAAGCACAAAGCAAGAGGTATCATTTTCTGGCCAACGATGACGGCTGATATTACAGCGGAACTCCTCTAATGCTCGGTCTGCAACAGCACAAAGCCACATCAACAGAAAGAACCACTAAAACCACACCCAGTTCCAGACCTGCCTTGGTCTACTGTGGCAACAGACATGTTTGAGTGGCATGGCCAAAATTATCTAGTGCTTGTGGCCTCATACTCGGGATGGTATGAGATCGACCTTCTCCGCGACATAACATCCTCAGCTGTAATCACGAAACTAAAGAGACATTTTGCTGCGCATGGCACACCTCACACACTCATTTCTGATAACGCTAGACAGTATACAAGTCAGCGATTCAGAGACTTTACCAAACAGTGGGACTTCATCCATGTCACCAGTAGTCCAGAGTTCCCACAGTCGAATGGCCTGGCAGAAAGAGCGGTTCGCAGTGCAAAACAGCTGATGGAGAAATCTCACAGAGATGGCACGGACGTATTCCTTAATCTCCTGAACCTGAGAAACATTCCCAGAGACCCAACTTTGGGCTCCCCTGCGCAACGCCTGTTGTAACGACAGACACGGTCAGCCATTCCTATTAATTCTAGACTGTTGGAGCCTGCCCCAAAACTTGCCCAGCAAGTCACTGCACAGCTCTTTTATAAGAGGATGACCCAAAAGCGATACTACGACACATCAAGTCGCCCACTGCAGCCATTGGTAGAGGGACAAGTTGTCAGGATGCAAACCCCGAAAGGATACGAGCACCTAGGCACAGTAAAAGAGGTGAACAAGGAGCCTCGCTCATACACCATCCAATGCAATGGGAGAACATACAGGAGGAACCGACGCCACATCCTTCCTGTTGCAGAGCCCCCTCCATCATGGCTCACCCCCCAGAACATTGACTCTCAAAGCACCATTGCACATACAGAGAACTTTGCTTCCCATACACCACACTCACCACAAATACACCTTCCACAACCAGATCCACACCTACAGACCTTCCAAAGCACACAGTACACTCTCCCACTAAGGTCAGTAATGCACCTTACAGAACACGTTCAGGCCGCATTTGCAAGCCGAATCCAAGGTACGAACAGTGAGTTCCAACAATGGGAGATTCAGTGACACTTTGGTTCATATTTTGAATGCCTGCTAAATGTGTTTATTATGGTTCTTTCTATATTGCTAATATCATTCTTTGTTAATGCGTTTTCTTCATCATACAGATATCGTCTTGAGATTTGTATCTGTTCAGTTACTGCAATGGATACATTGTTATAATGCAAATCATTCTTTTTTCTTGGTTGTCAAGTTAATGTCAGTATCCCAATATTGATAATTGAATATGTTTACTTTCTTAGATAGGAAATTTCAGCTAAAGGAAGGGGATGTAGATCATTGTGATAAATGATCTGTACTTAAGTACAGTGCAATTTGTGTACTATAATATGTACTCTAAAAGTGTTGGGCTCTTTAAGAAGGTCCGCCCCCTTTTGGTGCGCATGTACCAAGTATGTAGAGGAGTCATGCGTATGTTTGGATACTCTGTTAATAAAACACTATCGCGTTCACATGTTGCAGTTGTTGCGTTATTATTGGGACGTACAACACACCATCTCGAAATTATGAGCTTTTATTCAAAAGAGCTACTAATAAAGTGCAATTCACTGAAACGAAAGCAGAATGAGCAATCATTGCCAAGAAAAAGATTTAACAGGAATTTTAAAAAGAGAGAAAGAAGAGGACAAATGGGCATACTCAAGCAAATTAAACATTTTTCAGCATGCAAACACTCACTGATGTACTGATCAATTGTTCACTATTTGACGTCTAATAACAAACTTTAAATTGGATACAGACATTGTGCCATTAAGTCAGTCTAGTGTAGCTTATTCTGGTTAAATAAGATGTCTGACCTATGAAATGACCAGGTATTAGGACCTGAAAAAAATTGATGGCACAATAATAGTGTGGTGAGCAGCAAAGTGGTAGCTATTACAAATAATGTTGTTGCAGTCTCCTATAAAGATTGTTTCTACCCCTCCCCTCAGGGTTGTGCACCATTCAGTTTTTAAAGGCCAAAACATGGATGGGTCTCTAACGTCGATTCAGGCCCGCAACAAAGGCTGTATTGTTCAATGCAATACGTGTAGAATATTTCATGGTCATTACTCTGCACCTAGGCTGTCGAATTGCAGTAATATTTGAAAGCTAACCTGACAAAATCCTTTTGAAAGCATAATTGATTTTCCTCCAGCTTCAGTAAATATATTAGGGGCTGTGATTGGGGACTGAAGAAGCTGACTTCAAACTTGTTTGTTTCTTTTTGGACACGTTTTATGTTTAGCAGATGTGAAAACCACCTTAACATTCAGTCAGCCAAAAAAATAAGCTTACTTAGAGTTGGCAACACTTGAGTTTGGGGAACACATATTCACTATTAACTACGACTTATGCCTTAATAAACTCCTAATTTACTGCTTATTAATAGCTAGTAAGTCGTTTTTTTAGCATTTAAGTTAAGGGACGTAGAATAAGGTTATTCAGAATAAGGCATTAATATGTGCTTTATGAGTACTAATAAACAGTAACATGTAAATGTTATCCAATGAAAGTTATCCATATCTTCAGAATCAGAAATCAGAAAGAGCTTTATTGCCAAGTGTGCTTGCACACACAAGGAATTTTTCTTGGTGCTGAAGCTTCCAGTACACATATACAATACAAACACAACAAGAACATAGTAATACAAATTCTAAGAATAAAAATATGAAAAATAGTATAAAAAAATATAAGGTCACAGTTACGTTTAGTCAGAATAAACAATACAGATTATGAACATATTTACAGTATTTGAGTAGTATGAATATATAAACATAAATAATCTCCTGAGTTTAAAAGATTGCACTAAACAGTCAGAGTATTGCACTTTGGGGGGGCATTTAACTGTTCAAGAGGGAAATGGCCTGTGGGAAGAAACTGTTCCTGTGCCTAGATGTTCTAGTGGCCAGTGATTGGAGTCGCCGTCCTGATGGTAACAGTTCAAACAGATGGTGTCCAGGGTGAGTGGAGTCTGTGATGATTTTTCCATGCTCTCGTCCTCACTCTGGAAGAGTACAGGTCCTGGAGGTTTAGCAGGGGAGCACCAATAATCCTCTCTGCAGTCCGAATTGCGTTGTAGTCTCTTGATGTCAGATTTGGTAGCTGAACCAAACCAGACAGTGATGGAAGTGCATAAGACAGACTCAATAACAGCCGAGTAGAACTGAATCAGCAGCTTATGTGGGAGGTTGAACTTCCTCAGCTGACGAAGGAAGTACAGTCTCTGCTGGGCCTTTTTCACAATGTGTGTCAATGTGATTGTCCCACTTCAGGTCCTGAGAGATAGTAGTGCCCAGGAACCTGAATGACTCCACTGCTTCCACAGTGCTGTTCATGATGGTGAGTGGGGGAGAGCTGGGCTGTTCCTCCTGAAGTCTACTATCATCTCCACCGTTTTGAGCGTGTTGAGCTCAAGGTCGTTATAACTGCACCAGACGGCCAGCTGTTCAACCTCCAGTCTGTAAACAGACTCGTCACCGTTTTGGATGAGGCCAATGACAGTGGTGTCGTCTGCAAATTTCAGGAGCTTCACAGAGGGGTCTTTAGAAGTGCAGTCATTGGTGTACAGGGAGAAGAGCAGTGGGGAGAGAACACACCCCTGGGGGGCGCCAATGCTGGTAGTGAGAGTCCTGGATGTAAGTTTCCCCAGTCTCACGAGCTGTTGCCGGTCTGTCAGGAAGCTGGAGATCCACTGACAGATTGAGGATGGCATGGAGAGCTGGGTCAGTTTAGCTGAGAGAAGATCAGGCATGATGGCATTGAAGGCCGAACTGAAGTCCACGAATAAGATCCTTGCATAAGTCCCAGGTATGTCGCAGGATATAATGCAGTCCCATGTTGACTGCATCATCCACAGACCTGTTTGCTCTGTAGGCAAATTGAAGAGGATCCAGCAAGGGTCCAGTGATGTCCTTCAGGTGGGCCAGAACCAGTCTTTCAAACGACTTCATGACCACAGACGTGCAGGAGGTGATGGGGGACGTGTGAATTGCAGATCAGAGCGGGTGTGTGGTGTGAGACTGGGCTTTTCAAATCTGCAGTAAAAAGCATTCAGCTCATCGGCCAGTTTTTGATTCTCACCAGATCGAGGGGATGGTGACTTGTAATTGATGATATTCTTCAAGCCTGTCCAAACTGAAGCTGGGTCGTTGGAAGAATTCTCAACTTTTCAGAGTAGCTTCTTTTAGCAACTCTGATCTCCTTTGTCAGTCTGTTTCTGGCCTGATTATACAAGATTTTATCCCCACTTCTGTAAGCATCCTCTTTGGCGTGACGGAGCTGTTTGAGTTTCCCAGTAAACCATGGTTTATCAATGGTTTATCAATCACAACATAATGACAAACATAAAACAAAGCATGAGGATATTGTTTTATAACCCTCTCACTGTCTAAAGGTGTCTTTGGTTACCTTTTTTGCGTTTGAAATTCAGTCATTTCAACAGACTCAGAAATTCCATGTGAGAGTGAAATATTTCCCCATAAAGATTTCACAATGATTCAAGTCACACAAATTTGATGTGTTGACTAAGAGACAGCTGCTTGGATTGAAAGTGACTTCTGTGTGAGCTAACATCCCTACAGTATAGACAATGGACCTTTTTGCTAATGTGGCCGCACCAAGTCATAAAATGTCCATAAATATTTCCATTTTTAGAGCTAGCTGAATCTTTCACACATCACAATTGTGATTGATGACTGCATTTTTCTCCCTTGTACTGTTTTACTTCTCAACTAGCTTCTTTCTGCCCGTCTAGTCTTATTCTCAATTCTCTGTCCTCAAAATAGGAGGATGAGACCTTTCACTTAGTCTAAACTCATCTTTCAAGAATGTTTAGCCTACATATCCACTAGAGAAACTAGCTCAATACCTGCCAATGATATATGCCACTTGGGGGATGTGACATTTGCAAATGTTGACAGTAAACGGTCAATAAAGTCATCGCATTTACACGATTACAGTTTATAAAAAAATAATTAAACAAATATTTAACCTTGCATTTTTGAAAGAAAAAAAATCTCAGCATTTTGTCACTCTCGCTTCTTTGGCAATCCCATGATCACCCGTACGTGCCTCCCACTCCCATAGAGAATTCATTGGAAACAGCCATTTATCTCTGCGTCAGCGCGGCACCATTAGCCTGATAATAGTTATCAGCAAGTTTCTTTGTCTCTACTCTCAGGTAGGAAACTCGTTGGGTAGTATGCAAGTAGGGCTGAAAGAGCACCTGGAGCGGTTGGATGAGATATTTTCTCCACGGGGAGACTACACCCAAACCTTGCGCTTCATGCAGCAGATGGCCGACAACGTTATCCAGCAGCTGACAGCCATGCCAGACACAAGGAAGGTGCAAGTGGATTTGGCAGCCATCGCGGACCAAACTGCGTTCATAGAGTATTACAGGTGAGTTGCTGGTGGGGGAAGGATTGCTTATTTTATTTACTTCGTGCACTTGAAATGTTTTGCAACATGTCCTATGTCTGATCAGAGGTCAAAGACAGGAGGGCTCCTTTTGTAGATGTAGGTCAGAAATGTGCCTGATTGTTCAAGATGCACTCTTCAAACATGTAACCCTATTTTTCAAACTTCTGGCCTTAAACATGTGACCCTATTTTTCAGGCTTCTGACCTTACTCCTCAAACACATGACCCTATTTTTCAGACTTCTGTCCCTACTCCTCAAACATGTGACCCTGCTTTTCAGTCTTCTGGCCCTGCTCCTCACAAACACATTGCCCTAGTTTTCAGACATCTGCTCCTACTCCTCAAACATGTGGCCTTATTTTTTAGTCTTCTGGCCCTATTCCTTAAATATGCCACCCTATTTTTTCAGACTAATGTTAAAAAGCATCACGTTTCATCATCAGATTCATTCACTTTCCTGCATGTTTGGAAGATGGCATGTTACACAGGTGAGGAAGAAGAGCGGGACTCGGATGATGAATATTTGCATTTTGAAGAGCGACTTGATCCAGCTGTGAATACAATTTCGGATGAGTAAGTAATTTAGTTTTATTTGATCCAAAATACAGTCAAAAACAGTAATATTGTGAAATATTTTTACAATTTAAAATAATTGTTTTATATTTGAATATATATTTAAAAGGCAATTTATTCCTGTGATTTAAATCATTACTCCAGTCTTCAGTGTTACATGATCCTTCAGAAATCATTCTAATATGCTGATTTGCTCTTTAAGAAACATTTCTTATTATGAATGTTGAAAATAATTATTTGATGAATAGAAAGTAAAAAACAACAGAATCTATCTGAAATGGAAATCTATTGTAACATTATACACTACCATTCAAATGTTTTTGGCTCAGTAAGAGTTTATTTTTTTGTTGCCGTTTGTGGTTTTGTTTTTTAAATAAATTAAATACTTTTATTTGCAAAGATGACTTAAATTGATCAAACGTGACAGTAAAGACATTTATAATGTTATAAAATCTTTCTATTTCAGATAAATGTTCTTTTGAACTTTTCGTTAATCAAAGAATCATGAAAAAAATGTACACATGTTTCTTGAGCATCAAATCATCATATTTTAATGATTTCTGAAGGATCATGTGACTCTAAAGACTCGAGTAATGATGCTGAAAATACAATTTTAATCACAGGAATAAATTACATTTTAAAATATTTAAATAGAAAACATTTATTTAAAATTGTAAAAATAGTTCATATTACTGTTTTTGCTGTATTTTGGATCAAATAAATGCAGCCTTGGTGAGCAGAAGTGACTTCTTAAAAAAAAAAGTATTTATGTAAGAAAATGTATAGTCAGATTACAACTTTTAACTTAAACTTGATTTTGTGAATAAGCTACAAACAATACATTCAATCATTAAGGCCACATCCACACGAAGCCAGAGCTTTCCCTAGCCAATCTTTTTTTCCCCTCATCTCAAGAAATATCTGCGTACATACGAAACCACTGAAACCGACTCAAAATTATGTAGTATACATGCCAGGCCAGTGTGTGGCACTATAGTTCTACCCACAGAAATGCATTAAAAACGGAGAAGAAGAGTTGTGTCTAGAAGGGGTACAGTGACGGTCGGATGTGAGGCAAAATCTCACAATAAAAAACAATAAATATATCGGCTACTTACCAGATTATGTTTTATTTACGCCTACACTTACAAAAACCCTAAACCTACCTTTACAATAATGCAAATACAGTAATTAAATGATGCAATATTGATGTGTGCATGCCCAGTGGCTGTAGCTGTATCCTTTCTAGTCTTTCCTGTGAGGGATGTGGTGTAATGACATCACCATTACACACGGAAATGCAAGGGTGTCGGTTTCAGTTTTATCTACTCTGGGACCTGGTTTCAAAAAATACCGGATTCAGACTCCTAAAACGCAGGATCTGTCTGGACGAAACGTTAATACGATACAACTTTTTTTTTATTTATACAGCTAAACACGTCTCCCTGTGGACAGGGCCTAAGTCTCCTCAAATTCATTCTTTTTAGTTCCCTCTGTCACATTCCTCATTGATATTCCCAGGGGAGGAGTCGTTGTCTCCTCAGGTGTGAATCACAGCATTATTCATGATGATTCACACCCTCCCCACATACAGCCATTCTGACACTGAAGTGTCTTACAAAAGTTTAATTACTATATTGTTTTGTATGAATGAGTGATCAAAATTGTTTTGAAGAAAAAAACTCTAGGCAACAAGATCCAGTTCTGAAAGCCTGAAGAGCCTAAATGTTTATTATGTTGCCTTATTTCAGTGACTTAACATTTTAGTTTTTTTTTTTTTTCAAAAATCACGCATAAACGTCATTTTCTCAAAACTACAAACTTTTGTGTACATGCTACTCTCATATTACAGTAGCCCTGTTTGCGCTGAATACAGTGTAATCAGACTTCAATATGCCATATAATAGCCATTAATATGTTTTAAAGCAAAAAAAAAAAAAGCATAAATGTCAGAGCATGTCAAAACACCTCCAGGGCCCAGAAAACAGCTCAGGGTCCAGCTCTGGCCTACTTGTTTATCTTTACTGGCTCTACTACTGGATCTCATGTGTACTAGGTTGCTCTTGAAGCTGTTAGTCTTGTTGAATTGATTTGTATGTCCTCCTAGAAGATTACATTTCCATTTTCAGACATGTGCGTTATGAGCTTGCAGTGCATGTATTGACAAGTAGGTAGTGTTTCAAACAGTTAAAGGACTGTGCTATTCAGCAGCAGCGGTCAAAACTCTCTTCCTCCATTACTCATGGGCAAATCTAATCGCCCAACCTCTGGACTCCCTTCCTTGATTCATCATACACCTTTGTCTCCATATATTTCACTCTTTCCCCCTCTCTCTTTTTTTTTCTGTCTCAAGATATGTGAGCATTTTAAGTCCTCATGGTGTAGGATTACTGATCGGATTGTGGTTTGCCAGGCATTCCAATAGTGCACGAAACTACGTAGACCTTGAATCAATGCAGTACAGAAAATACTGCACACCAATAATGTGGTTTCAATTTTTTAGTTGGCTCTGACATTAGTTGGAAACAGTTCCCTACCTATTAGGATATTCTGTAATTCTTTTATTGAAATGTTACCAATTCATATGAGATAAAAATATGTTATGAGCTCAAACTGTATGTCTGATCACCGAAAGGAACACCTTCTCAGCGTGAGCTGTTTGGCAGATTGTCCATTCTCACATACTAGGCTTGAGCTCCTGAAATTCTTATGTCTATTTGGGCTGTTCAATTATTAATCATATAGATGGGAAACATACAGCATAACGGAAGAATAATATGAGTGCCATAAACACCCACTTTTAAAGTCATACTTAGAGACCTACTGACAGCTTACGTCACACAAGATGAATATTAAAATTAGAGCTGTCAATTGATTAAAAATGTAATCGAATGAGGTAATACATAGTTTAATGAATCATATTAAATGGGAATAATCAATTAAGCAATATTTTGTTAGAAAAGCACTGAAGATAATTCAAAGACATTGTTATTATGGCAGACTTTGAATAAAGATTACAAAAAGTGGCTTTGTAAGTCAGTATGTTGTTTGTTTCCATATCATTGAACTCTATCATTGGCCTACAGTCCACAGCAGTCCATTTTGAATAAAAGGATCTTTTCATCACATTTTTTTATTTTTTAGATCATTCAAAATAATGTACAAAATTAAATCGAGGTGGCCTAATTAAAAATAGAAAATATATGTATTTGAACATATCTTTCTGCTCTTGTGTATGTTTGCTTTCTTTCAGATGGTTAACGTACCTTCTGCTTCTGATTCTGGACTTGGTCATCTGTCTCTTAGCATGTCTGGGATTGGCAAAGCAGTCTCGATGGCTGCTCGCAGTGTAAGTGTACTCTAAATATGTATGGTTTAGACACCTGGCTTTGGCTGTTCCCTTTGCAGAAGTGAAGTATGACCCACTTTTGTAAACATAAAGCCAACCTTGATGTCAACCTTGAGAAAGGATGCAATATAAACTTGTATGTGTTTGTGTATACAATGTGTCACATGTAATATTACCTGTATACTCGTTTTTAATTGTTTGTTTTAATGCTGCAAAGTTGTTTATCTCTTCTAGATTAAAACCCCTAACGGATGTACTATAAAATAATGCAGCCTCTGACATAAACAGACCTCTGTGGAATGACTCTGAGTGCAAACTCTTAGCCAGTCGCCAGCGAGCCCTGCATTTCCTCTGTCTCTCTCTTTCTGTTTGCCTTATTGGAAGCTCCTTTAGATCCATCTCCACTTACCCCACTAATGCTTATTGATCTTCCTGCCCACGTGACCATGTGCTCGCCCTTAACTAATTATTACGTGCTTCCAATCCGCTTTATTGGTGCTTTTAAGACCATCTTCAGACAAGAAAGGCTGTTTGAGGAAACATCAGCTCCATTTTCCATGGTCACCAGGGAGCCATTTACCCCATTCATCTCGGTCTCCGTTTGACTTCCTATTTGCTCACGTGATTGCTCACATGCTCACGTGTTTGATCACTTTCTTCATTCATTTGCTTCTTACTACTTGCTTACTAAGTTACTTACTTAAGTCTTTTGTAGGTTCATTTCTGTAGAGTTTATGCTCATCTGCAGTTTATCACTAAAATGTTTCCTGTTTGATCCTTTTGCAATATTCTTAATTAAACCATTTTGAGTTACTGAATATGATGATAAAACACTAAAATATGAAATATTACAAATACAGTAAATAGACATCTTTGTATTGCATTGTCAAAACATACATACACTGTGAATGACAAAGTTATTTTAATGAATCGGTCAAAAGACTCATTAATGAAGTAATGACAGCAGGGTGAACCTGATTTCACCAAATGCAATGTGTTCCTGGATCAACATATCTGTTGATCCTGAACAACATTCCAATCAACCAATCAGATTTGTGGGACAAGTTTACAGTCTATGTCAAATTTAGGTTTACTACCAGGGTTAGGTGCTTCTACATCAGTGTAATTCACCATCATTTCCTTCTGATTTTAAGGATACGTTATAGGGTTAAGACCAAATTTTTAGACAGTAATGTTGTTCCAGGATCAACAAAATATGAACATGTCTTGGCAAAATCATGGATACCTGAGAGCAGCTACTTGAAGTAACAATAGATTTACTTACTAACTGGAAGTTTAGTTGATATTAATTTACACATTCACAAAACATAATAAATTGTGTTTTAATAGATGTAGTGTTATAGTAGAATTCTGCATGAAACACTGATCTAGACAATTTTTTCATCTTTAAAGATGTTTATCAGACATGCACTTGCATATTATATTTATCAGAATGCTTTATCACAGGCGATGTTATTATGGGCTAGATCAGCAAAATCTACATATACAATACTGTTCAAAAGTTTGGGTTCAATATATTTTTTTAATTCATTAGTCATTTTATTCACCACAAGGATTAATTAAATTGATCAAAAGTGACAGTGAAGACATCTATAATGTTACAAAATATTTCCCTTTCAAATAAATGTTGTTCTTTTGAACTTTCTATTCCTCAAAAAGTCATGAAACTAGACCCCTGAAGGTGTGCTGTGGTACCTGGCACCAAGATGTTAGCAGCAGATCCGGTTTGTTCAGCACATCCCACAGATGCTCGATTGGATTGAGATCTGGGGAATTTGGAGACCAAGTCAACACCTCAAACTCGTTGTTGTGCTCCTCAAGCCATTCCTGAACCATTTTTGCTTTGTGGCAGGGAACATTATCCTGCTGAAAGAGGCCACAGCCACCAGGGAATACCGTTTCCTTGAAAGGGTGTACATGGTCTGCAACAATGCTTAGGTAGGTGGTGCGTGTCAAAGTAACATCCACATGGATGGCAGGACCCAAGGTTTCCCAGCAGAACATTGCCTAAAGCATCACACTGCCTCCGCTGGCTTGCCTTCTTCCCATAGTGTAACCTGATGCCATGTGTTCCCCAGGTAAGCGACGCACACGCACCAAGCCATCCACGTGAAGTAAAAGAAAACGTGATTCATCAGACCAGGCCACCTTCTTCCACCTTCTTCTGCTCACGTGCCCACTTTTGGCACTTTTGGAAGTGGACAGGGGTCAGCATTGGCACCCTGACTGGTTTGCAGCTATGCAGAGCCCCATACGCAACAAACTGTGATGCACTGTGTATTCTGATACCTTTCTATCAGAACCAGCATTAACTTTTAGAGCAATTTGAGCTACAGTAGCTTGTCTGTTTGATCGGATCACACAGGCCAGCCTTCGGTCCCCACGTGCATCAATGAGCTTTAGCCGCCCATGACCCTGTTGCCGGTTCACCACTGTTCCTTCCTTGGACCATTTTTGATAGATACTGACCACTGCAGACCGGGAACACCCCACAAGAGTTGCAGTTTTGGAGATGCTCTGACCCAGTTGTCAGACTCGCTCAAATCCTTATGCTTGCCCATTTTTCCTGCTTCTAACACATCAACTTTGAGGACAAAATGTTCACTTGCTGCCTAATATATATATACGATTAATCGATTTGATAATCACAATATTACTGTTTTTACTGTTTTTGGTCAAATAAATGCAGCCTTGGTGAAAATATATGAAATTATTTCTTGGTGAGAATCTTTCACAAATCCTACTGACCCCAAACTTTTGAACGGTAGTTTATAGTTTTATTTTTGACCTCACATCTCACTCTCATTCCTTCACTTTCTTTATTTTTCTCAATTTCAGTATTATGGTGTCTGGGGTACTGACCCTGATCATGAGTTGGGCGTCATTAGGAGTGGGCACGGCCATAGCTGTGGTAAGTTACCGTGTTTTCACATGACTGCTCATTTTAAATCCCCTTTGATCAGTGTCCAGTGACCATATCAGTTACTTCATTCACTTTTTTCTTTCTAAAAACAATGTGAATGTTTGCAAGTCAGGGAGGAGGGGCCGTGAGCTGTGTGAAATTCTTAGGAGATTATCAGGGTTCAGTGACTGCGTTTGTGTGCCTCGTGGTGCATACCAGTCTGCAAAGCTGATTACAAAGCCCTGGTCATTTAAATTAGACAGTCCGCTGGCTTAATGGAGGTTAACAGTTGTACTCTCTGTGTCACTAAACAGGCCAATTTACTTTGTGTCATGTTCCACCACTGTCTGGCATCTCTGCATCTCTCTGGCTGCATAATAATGACTGCAAACTGTATTTATTGCTCTGAAGATGCTTTATATTTAGTCTTGACTTGTGTAGTACAGTTCATGATGTCACTAGTGTAATGAAGGGGGATCTCAGGTACTTTACACTTCCTGTGACGCACTTACCTGACATCAAACATGCCACTTTTCATTAGTAGTCTAAATCCTCAACCATGATGCTACCACTACCTTCACATAAAGAAATGAAGACGTTTGTTTATTACTTACAAATGCTGCCAGATGCTATTTGCATTCTGTCAAGAAACATACTGTTATAAAACACAATAAATGCATATAGTAAGTAAATCAAATATACTCATGTAAGCAGTAACAAATGAGCAATCAAGCTGTGCTGATATTTAAACCAATAGAATAATTGCGAGTGAGATTGCTTATTGTATAATCAAGATGTTAATATTTGAGTAACTTATATTTCAGCATTGCCAGTTATTGCCTGTTTTTTCTCTGCCAACAAACATAGTTTCAAATGAAGGTACAGTAGAATGACATTTCTGTATCAGTGTCTTTGAACAACTCAGTATGAATGATGTAGTGACACTCATGAAGACAGTTGTTTCACTCCGGAATCCCTTTTGTTAGTTACTTACCGAATAACTTGCTCATAAAGACATTCACTTGTCACCCCACTGCTTTTGTATATTAGGTTGCTGAATATGACAAATGCACACTGAATGCATAAACACATCAATTTGTTTGGCCCTTTTTAATGTATTCTGGGCATATCTTGATTAGTTTGGTTCATGGCTTTGAGGATGTAGAAACGTCACTGAACCTGTCCATCTGCTTAATTTGACTAGTTTATTCCTTGAGACAGATAAATGTAATCTACTGTACAGTTTGATTTGATGAACCACAAAATAAATGGGAAGTTGATAAGTCTATTTATAAGTCTATAAGTCTAGTCTATTTATTGTCATGCTAACTATGGTATATAGTAAAGCTGCACGATTCTGGATAAATTGAGAATCACAATTGCTTTTCTGGTAAAAATGGATATTGTGATTCTCCCACATTAGACAACTAAACAAAATAACATACAAAATGTTAATTGCTTTAGTCTATTTAAAACATATTAATTTGAATGAAATAATTAAAAAATAATAATAATTTGAATGAAGTAAAGACTTTTCATTTCGTTGTTGGATGAATCAGTGTTTGTGAATAAATCTATTAAATGAATGATTCAATTACACTTTTTTTAAACACTCACTTGTCGCCGCCTCCTGGCGTAATGATAAGCAACACAATACATACAATAATGAACAAAACAAATATAAATAGAAAAAGGGGAGAAATTAAATAACCTAACCAAAGAGCAAAATAAAATACATTCAACTTACCTATAACTTAGGTTAACTATAACCTATACCTATAAATTGTGGAGATGGTGGTCTAGTGGGTTAAACCACTGAACTGATATGCATAAGGTTGCTGGTTCGCTCCCAAAAGTCGCCACCAGTGTGTCCTTGAGCAAGGCACTTTACTCCACGTTGCTCCAGGGGGATTGTCCCTGTAATACAGGCACTGTAAGTTGCTTTGGATAAAAGCATCTGCCAAATGCATAAATGTAAATGTAACTCCCTAACAAAAGCAAAGCAAAAACAAATTTCCAAAATAATGCAGGAATAATTAAAGGTCCCGTTCTTTGCGATCCCACTGTTCAAACTTTAGTTAGTGTGTAATGTTGCTGTTAGAGCATAAATAATACCTGTAAAATTATAAAGCTCAAAGTTCAATGCCAAGCGAGATATTTTATTTAACAGAAGTTCCCTTTCAAAGCCTACAGCGAACGGCCGGCTTGGACTACATCCTGGTACAGCCTGCTTTAATTACATCAGTAGAACAGACTAACCTCCGCCCACAAGAATACGCGAAAAAGAGGGCATGGTCTTGTTGCTGTCCCACGTGGAGAAGAGGAAGTGTTGCGTTTCAGTGTGTTTGTTGCCATGTCGTCGAGACGCTGTTATTTTCATCCCGGAGTCAAATCACCTTTGTTTGGCTTTCCCAGGGACGCTGTAGAGATCATTGAGCGCATACATCTCCCCGTTAAGAGGCGTGACCTTTCCGTGCAAGTTACGTGCGCTAAGCTGCTGTCAAATCACAACAGAGGAACCGTGCCACGTTCGCTAAGCTGCGGTCAAATCACAACACGGGAACCGCTGGCACAATCAGAACTCGTTACGTATTTCTGAAGGAGGGACTTCATAGAACAAGGAACTCATCAGCTGTTTTTAGGACAGTGAAAACAGCGGTGTATTACACTGTGCTATTTACACTTGGGTGCAAATGGACACTTGGGAAAAATATATATTTATATATAACTGGGGTAGGGTATTGATGAAATGGCTTAATTTACTTATTTTAGCTCCAGTCTTTGAGGAGCTACACATTATGAGACAGACCTGAGCTGTACCATAAGCATGACTGTGAGAATAGTCACAGGTGACACTTCAGTCAGGACCTAAGACTGCTCAATGAGGGGTCAGAGCAAAGGTCAGACTCCGCAGTAAAGTGGATTACAGTGCTTGACAACATTGATTTCTTCCTTTTACTGAGAGTGGAAACAAGCCTTGCAGTGATGTGTGACTCACACGCCTGCATTCAACCATTTTTTTTAAATCCAGAGGGAATTTACAATTGGAGCCCCATGTGTACCACTCGATTGATTGATTTTGATAAATAAATAAATTAAGCATTAAATTATGTTAATCAATAGAATAAAAATCTGAAAATTTACTGTAAAAATTGAATCAATTGATAAAAAAAATCATTGATAGTGATAGACAGGAAGAATGACGTTCAGGAGAATGGCCGTTTCTCAATATGCGTTCTTGTCTGTTCTCGTGGACTTGTGAAACGTCATCAGTCGCTGCCCAAGTACTGTTCCAATTCAAAGTTCACATCTAGCCATAGACAAGTACAGTTCAAATCCCCGGATGTGTCCTTGATCCGCCCCTTTTATCGAGGATGCATCGAGAGGAGACTTCAGACAGAACGATATCCCAGAATGCATCTCAGACCAACGGACGCAACGATCAGTAATGCCATGCCCCCCAACACCCCCGCATGATAAGCTGAACTTGGTTGTGCGCGAGCCTCTACTACTAACGTAACCGAGAGCAGAGCGACATTATCATCACGGGGTGCGGCATTGTTTTGTCACTTGCAACACATCCAGAATACACATAATTTCTGCTTAAAATAAGCCTAAAATGCTAAACAAGACCAATTTAGGATAGTAAGATTTATTTTTAAGCTCAAGCCTAATAAAACATTTGAAGTAAAAAAATTTTTTTAAAATGTATTACTTATATAGTAGTATAAACTTAAAATATTAAATACAATTATAAAATGTTAAAATATTTGTTAAATAGTTTTATTTATCATATTTATGTTTTATTTTTGCAATGTGTTTTTGTTAAGTAATGTTATTATATTGTTTTGAACTGCTTGTTATTTACAATGGCAACTATTAACTGTTTAAATATTTTTTTTTTTGCGGGTGCGTTGAATTGTATTAAAACCACATAAAAATCCTAATAATCAAACTAAATCAGAATAATTATTAATGTTAATAATAATATAGAGAGCCCACAACAACAAATAAACAAACAAAAACATTTAAAAATATATTGTCCCGTTTTTAATTTAAAGATAATAACAAATGAGATTTTAGTGATATTTTGACCACTCAAAGAGGAAATGTCCCCGGTTTCCATTTCGGAAATCTGCTCACCCTAAACCACATATTAGGCTAATGTTTAATATAGGTCTATTGTTTTTTTTTTTTATCTAAACGAAAAGAGGCAGGGTTGTGTTTTATACTTCGTTTTGTTATAAATATATAAGATAATCAATGTAGCTGCCTGAACGACATTTGTGTGGCTAAGATTTTTTTAGGTAAAAATAATGAAAAGAGGCAGTGGTGTTTTATGACATATTTCATTTTATTGTAGCCTAAAATATACGTTTCTCTATACCAAGTAGGCCTTCGCGAACTTCTGACTTCGCGAATGCCTACTCGAATACGTCCGTGGTAGTTAATTCAGGCTCGCCAAGTTCAACTCCGGAGAACGAACTCCCGAGGACGGGAGGACAATAGTCCGGTACTCTTCTAATGGAACAGCAGCGTTCTTGATAGTGTTATTCAGGGTATATATGTATATTTTAGGCTACAATAAAACGAAATATATGATAAAACACCACTCTGCCTCTTTAATTTTTTTTACAAAAAATATTAAACATTATAGCCACACAAATGTAGTGCAGGCAATGTTATTGCATGTATATTTATAACAAAACGCAATATTAAAAACCCTGCCTCTTTTCGTAAAAAAAAAAAAAACATTAATATGTGGTTCAGACAAGTGTGATTATCACTGTAATAAAATTAATTATGACATAAAACACAACCCAGTCTATTTTTGTTAAATTTTGTTTGTGTTTAATAGCCTAAAAATATAAAGTTATGAAACTTCACTTTGCCCTCAGTCAAAACGATTTGCCAGGGAACAAATTATAGATTCATGAGACCAAAGATCGGTCGTTAGAAGACAAATTATATCTGAAGACATCAGAGCCAGCGGCTGGCGTCAGAAGGACTATCCGTGTTAAGTCTGCTTTGGGCGGGGAGAGTTCCCGCTGAGCGCCGCTGATCCACTGGAGCTCACAACTCCGAAAACGCCAGATCACAAAAAGGTGCTCTCTTTATAAATAAACCACAGATTTGAGCTTTAAACAACTACATTCTCGCCTGAAAAAGTCTTAAAACTACATTTTGTGAAACATTAACAGTATTTTTAAATTACGAGGGGTTTCTCATCCGCTATTGACATTTGCTTGTTGGTGCAAGATGCATTCTGGGTTACCGGTCTGTCTGAAGTCCACAAGTCTCCTCTCGATGCATCCTCGATAAAAGGGGCAGATCAAGGACACATCCAGGGATTTTAACTGTACTTGGCTAGATGTGAACTTTGAATTGGAACAGGACTTGGCAGCGACTGATGACGTTTTACAATTGACGACTGATGGCGATTCCTCCCGTCCCCTGGAGTTCGTTCTCCCGAGTCGAACTTGCAAGTCTGAACTACCAAGGACGCAAGTCAGAAGTTTGCGTACTTGGTATTGAGAAACGGCCATTGTCTTGACCAGGACCACACCCCTAAATGCATTGAAGCAACTGCCATGTGATTGGTTGATTAGATAATTGCATTAATGAGAAATTGAACAGGTGTTCCTAATAATACTTTAGGTGAGTGTATGTAGTCTCAATACATGTAAAATCTATAATTTTGTATTTGCTAAATTGGATGTATTTTATATTGGTCATGGAATAATGTTTTGGTCTAACAAACAACCTTAGTCATAACCCCAACCCTAACTTAACTGAATTAGGAAATTATTGATAATATTGTTTCTTAAGCCCCAATGCCAGCCCTAAACCTAATGCTAAAATTACAATCTGGTTAATTTTGCTATCCAGTATGTCACATTTAAATCTAAATGTATTCAGATCTAAATGCATGAATTCAATTTCAGAGCTTTCTCAGAGGGGAGGATTATAAATGCACAACAATTTATTTAGAAACAATATTTATCACATTTTCCCTCAAGAAAGTTTGTCCTGTCTGTTCTTGTCGCTGACGCCCACTAATTTAAGCTTGGCCATTAAATCTTCCCAATAGGATTAGTCCCTGTGTGAACCGCTCATATGGTCCTGACATTCAGCAAAGGTCTTTGGCCCAGTTTACACCTGGTATTAAGATGCGTTTTGTTTGATCGGATCACAAGTGGCCAACGCTAAATACAAGTTTAAACGGGGTCTAAAATGTTTTGAGCTTGTCCACTTCCGAACACTTCCAGAGGTAGTCGAAAACACATTCAACCGGATTGCTTTTGTATTGTAGACAAAATGTGGTTGAATGCATTCGAACAGCCACTAAAAGACCGCCTACTCTCCGCCTACTGACCTAACGCTTAAAAATTATGGGAAGTGCGCTAGCCAGACAGGATTTAAACTTTGTCGGCTGGAGACCCAAGTTTGGTTTAGCGAAAATCTGCTCTCGGTGTGTTTTTTCGTCGACTCCAAGCGCGTTCGTATGTAATTTGTGCAAGCTTATTCCGTCCATTAGATTGAGAGATCTGAAAACGCCCATACATTTACCCGCCCACAGACCCTCCCCTTGAAGAAATCAGGACAGAAGTGGACAAAAGAGACGGATTAAAACCAGGTGTAAACAGGTGTCACCTTTTGATACAGTTATCACAACCCGATATGTGTGAACACTGGAATAACATCCACAAAATGATTTGTGGCCTCTCAATATCACAAACATAACTGCAAATTTGTTTGATCTGTCCTAGGGCACCAGTGACTTTTGTGTCTCTCCTGACAAGTTCATTGTCAATCAAACCAAAGACTCCTTAAGCACAGGTAAGTAATATTTCATTACTTCATATGCCTGTGTCCTTTGCACGAACCAGATCTTTTCAGCACAGATGTTTTAAAGGCATATTCAATCACTTTTAGGACATTTTTTTTATTATAAACTCAGCAAAAAAGTCCCATATTCAGGATACTGTATTTTAAATTATCATTTTGTAAAATCCAAATAAGATTTACAGATCTTTATTGAAAATATAAAACAAATATCACCTTGTTTAAATAAAACTGCACTTGGGTTCAACTACAACTTGCCTCCAGTGGAATCTCTGTTACAACCACATACTGACTGCTACGTCTGATATTGACCCCTCCTTTGTTCAGGGACTCATTGTTTCATTTTTGTTCATCAAATTTTTGTGAAATTTGTTCAGTTGCTGAATCTGTTTATGGTCATACAAATATTTACATGTTAAGACATTTGCTGGAAAAAAAGCAGTTGAAAGTGGGAGGACATTTCTTTTTTTGCTGAGTTTATTAGTCGAGATTTCTTACACCCAAAACATTTCTGACATTTACATCTACATGTAATTTGCATGATTGGTGGCTTAATACTGTAATGTTGAGTCCACAACAGCGGGTCACAACATTCAATAACAGACAAAGACACATGGCAAACATGACGGTTTAAATACACATGTGCTGCGTCCCAATTCGCCTATTATACTACGTCCTAAAAGTATGTACTCTTTTTGTGAAGAAAAAGTACATACTTTTGAGTGTGTTGCAGAAGAGTATGCAAGCTTTGGGACATACTACTTCGTCATCTATAACGGACTCTGTCGCTTAGTTACGTGCGTCCCGTCACCGTTTAAACTGCCCTGTCAATCATTGTCACAGTTCAAATCCTCCACATTCAATTTAATTTCCTACCATATCGGAGAGAAATGTAGTAGCACGTTGATCTGCCATTCGTGGGTCTTTAATGCAGAGACTCTCCGTGTTTGCAGTTTAAAGGTCCCATGGCATGAAATTTTCATTTTATGAGGTATTTCAACATTAATATGAGTTCCCCTAGCCTGAATATTGTCCCCAAGTGGATAGAAATGTTGATTGGTGTAAACCCGAGTTCTGGCTGTCTCTCTCTGCCTTTGAGAAAATGACAGGCCAGACGAGCCAATCCTGAAGTCTCCTGTTTTGACGTCCAAGCAGGAACGGTTACCTCCCTTTCCTCCGCCCAGAGAATCTGGCACGCCCATGCAAACACTCAAGAGATCATTAACGTTACTTGTGAACGCTGGCAGTTTCTCAGTGTTTGGATGTACAAATGAAAACAGAAGTCTTTCTTCAGTTCCTTCTGATCTGTGATCAGTGATCTCTTATGTGTAGCTAATTATTTATTATTCGTGCACACAATGCGGCTTCTCTCTCTCCAGACAGAACTGTGTTTTCGTGTTTTCTATCTTGTGAGTCAGTGTTTTTGTACGTCCTCGTCGCGTCTATCGGTTCTAAAATGTGCATACAGTCTTTTCTGTTTAACATCAGCAGCCACATCTTTAGAGATAAACCTCACACACGCCGAAGCTCGGCCTTCAACATCCCCGACCCCCAGTACTGCATCTGGCCCACAGCGGAGGCACCAAACGCGGCGTGAGATTAAGCAGAAGGTGGGTAAGCGTGGGGCATATCTGGGCTAGGCTAGCCATCTTTCCCCACAATAAACTGGATTACATTTGATTACTGTTGTTGTGTCTTTGTTTGTGCTGTGTAACGTTACTCAATGCACGTCACTGACGCTATTCATATGATTGGAACATATCTAGAAATAATGCTATACTCAACACTTACTAACTCGTTCATCTCGCTGTAATGGTACATTGCATGTGTTACAAAGTTGGTAATAATGATGAAGACGGACTCGGTGTGACTGGGACTCGTGTTTATTCAGAACTCTCAGATACAAACACAATAAACTCGCGCTGACTGACAGCGCTCTCATAACTCAGTAGTTACTATAAATAACTTTGTTAGCAATCGCTTCGTCTCCATGATGTCCGGTTCGCGAACGAATCATTCTTTTGAATCGGTTCTTTTTAGTGAACCGAACCAGTTCACCAAATCGGACTGAATCGTTCTAAACGGTTCGCGTCTCAAGTCAGCGCTGATCCATAATTTACTAAAGTTACTAACTTTCTGACATGAGTGACAGTCCCTCCGACTAGAAATAAACTAATAACCTGAAGTATATGCTAGTAACTACAACAGTTCACCCTGAACTGAGACTGAGAACTGATGAGAAGTGAACTCAGGTCCATCCGTCTCTGGCAGACTCGTGCCTGCTCGTGCCTCGTTAAACCACGCCCCCTCCGCTCATTTAAAATGCAAAGATGTCAGCCAATCACAACAGTGGGCGTTTTTACTGAAGTCTCACAGCAGACACGCCTCTTTAAGCAGGGCATTCAGCCACAGGGCAAACAGCAGTATAGAAAAAATGCCTTTTATTTCTAAATTATGACATTTTATGATGTAAAAATCATACTAACAATATAAGTACACCTCAGGAAACACTATAAAATAATAGAAAAATGCCATGCCATGGGACCTTTAAATATAATGATGCATTTAAAAGCCAAAACGTATCATTACAAAAGTTCTCAATGCTGCTGCAGGTGAAATATAATGTGGATAATATTGAATAAATATCTTTTCGTCAGGTTAAATACTGATAATTGCTCACTCAAACCGCTTTATCTAACCATCTCTACTTAACCGTCCGACTCGCATAACCGTCATGTTTCTAGTTTTGAAACACTTTTTATCCGTGTTTGTAGTTCTAATCGAATCCTTGTCCATTTCGCAATGGGTTGCGGGCAATATCAGTCGTTAGAGTGCGCATCGATCTGCACTTCGAATTATGACCGGAAATAATAGACCATCCGGGAATCTTTGGAGTACTCTTTTCAACATACTACGATTTGGGACATACTAATTATTTTTTCGAATACTATTTAGTACGGATAGTATGCGTATTGGGACGCAGCAATGGACTAAAGACAAGACAAGGGACACCTGTGAACAATGAACCAATGATTAAACAATTAACCAATGACATGACAAGATCTCAAGAGGGCCTGGGAATCACAAGACAAAACCAACACACCCTGTGACAAATACTGAATAGTTCTTGGTATGTTGATGGTCACCGTCATATGTTATTGTTCTCGTGATTGAAGCCATAACATGATGGTTTCCAAATTTTACAAGTTCGCTTTCAGTTAATGGCACAGTAATCTGTGGCCGAAATCACAAAACATTCTTTAAACAAAAATAAATCTTTATAACTGCCATTTTCTTTTTTTAAACTGTACTTGTCTTTTTTCTTAAAGGTCCCATGGCATGGCATTTTTCTATTATTTTATAATGTTTCCTGAGGTGTACTTATATTGTTAGTATGACTTTTACATCATAAAATGTCATAATTTAGAAATAAAAGGCATTTTTTCAATACTGCTGTTTGCCCTGTGGCTGAATGCCCTGCTTCAAGAGGCGTGTCTGCTGTGAGACTTCAGTAAAAACGCCCACTGTTGTGATTGGCTGACATCTTTGTATTTTAAATGAGCGGAGGGGGCGTGGTTTAACTTGGTCTACGAGAGAGACGGATGGACCTGAGTTCACTTCACATCAGTTCTCAGCATGTCTGAACTGTTGTAGTTACAGCATATACTTCAGGTTATTAGTCTATTTCTAGTCGGAGGGACTGTCACTCATGTCAGAAAGTTAGTAACTTTAGTAAATTATGGATCAGCGCTGACTGGAGACGCGAACCGTTTAGACCGATTCAGTCCGATTTGGTGAACTGATTCGGTTCACTAAAAAGAACAGGTTCAAAAGAAAGATCGTTCGCGAACCGGACATCACTAACGTACCAGAGACGGAGCTCAGCGATCGCTAACAAAGTTATTTATAGTACCTACTGAGTTATGAGAGCGCTGTCAGTCAGTGCTGTGAGTTTATTGTGTTTGTATCTGAGAGTTCTGAATAAACACGAGTCCCAGTCACACCGAGTCCGTCTTCATCATTATTACCAACTGTGTAACACATGCAAAGTACCATTACAGCTGTCGAGATGAACGAGTTAAAAGTAAGTGTTGATAATAGCATTATTTTTAAAATAAAATAAAAGCGTCAGTGACGCGCGTTGAGTACACAGCGCAAACAAAGACACAACAGCAGTAATCGAATGTAATCCAGTTTATTGTGGGGCTAGGCTGGCTAGCGCGAATATGCTCACGCTTACCCCCCTTCTGCTTAATCTCACGCCGCGTTTGGTGCCTCCGCTGTGGGCCAGATGCAGTACTGGGGGTCGGGGATGTTGAAGGCCAACGGCCAGTGCAGCCCGAGCTTCGGCGTGTGTGAGGCCGATGTTGAGCAGAAACTCATGACTGTATGCACATTTTAGAACCGGTAGACGCGACGAGGACGTACAAAAACACTGACTCACAAGATAGAAAACACGAAAACACAGTTCTGTCTGGAGAGAGAGAAGCCACATTGTGTGCACGAATAATAAATAATTAGCTACACATCAGAAATGATCACAGATCAGAAGGAACTGAAAAAAGACTTCTGTTTTCATTTGTACATCCAAACACTGAGAAACTGCCAGCATTCACTCGTTCACAAGGAATGATCTCTCGAGCGTTTGCATGGGCGTGCCAGATTCTATGGGCGGAGGATAGGGAGGTAACCGTTCCTGCTTGGACGTCAAAACAGGAGACTTCAGGATCAGCTCGTCTGGCCTGTCATTTTCTCAAAGGCAGAGAGAGACAGCCAGAACTCGGGTTTACACCGATCAACATTTCTATCCACTTGGGGACAATATTCAGGCTAGGGGAACTCATATTAATGTTGAAAAACCTCATAAAATGAAAATGTCATGCCATGGGACCTTTAAGGTTCTTCTAAAGACAAAGCTTAATTAGAGTTTGAATTCCAAAATAAAATGTTCTTAAAAATCTTTGTGAATAATCATAAAAATGAGGATAAGCTTCTATATAATTTATAAAACACAAAGGTAGGATGTTTAATGAATTTATCATGTTGTTTCAAATATTAAGCATGACATCATAACATTAGCTAAATAAAGTTACTTCTAGTAATTACTACCTATTAATTACATCTTCAACAGTGTAATTAGATTACTATATTAATTACTCTCTCTAAAATATATTGCATTACTAATTACTTTCTAAATCTTATATCAACCATGACGGATTGAACAATACAAGGATAGACACGAAACTGCTCTTTTAATTATTTCAAATGAATAATATAATAATTGCTTAAATTATTCTTGAGCTGACCAAAATATTTTGATGTTTAATCAACTATTGTGTTATAAAGAATTGTTCTATAGTCTATGCAATATTTAATGCAATTACATTAGACGTAACTGTTATAAAATTACAGAAAAGAAATTAAAGAAAAAAGTAAACCCTTACTTTACTTTTTCAATTACAGAATTGAATTATTTAGTAATAAATTACACCCAACACTGGCTATATATCATACATATTATGATTACTAGAGATGTGGATGAGTACTCTGAAGTGATGCCATTTAATGTAAACATTGATAAGTCATGAGTCAGATAGGGACCTCGTTCTTAATTTTATAATTACATACATTTTCAGGCACATTCAGCACAACTAATAGTTTTTACTATTACAGCTCTCAAGGTTAACTAATCATGAAAAGTGTTGATTATAGAGTTATATATTTAGATCTATGTTATTACATTTAGACTGTGGCATGAAAGGTTGCAGTGATGAGCATTGTAGCCGATCACAGACATGTTGAGCGCATGAACACAGTGATCTCATCATTGAAACTCAATTTCTGCATAACTATCAACATAACTAACAGTGCAAACACAATGAAAAGGTGACCATTTAGTCACTGGTTTGATTTACTGACACATAAACGGCAATAAACAATTTCGAGACAAAGAACATCTGACTGTACATCAATCATATCAGAAATCACTGGTCACAGATCAGGCATTAGAATTTACATGGTTACTTCCATGTTGTCGCATTACTGTCGAGTCCATATCGTAAAAGTGTGTTTGTAAAGCCTACGCCGAAATTGCGACTGATTAACCAAAGAATCCACTGTGAAATGTACCGAATACAAATAAATAATGCTCAACTGAGACGTTCACATTGTTGAAAATAAATAAGCACATTAGCATTAGGATCCTGTGGAAGGTAATGTTATTTTTAGTCCAGCGATCCTGTATCGATCGTCTCTCCTCGTCATCTCACTAACACACCAGTGGGCGGGGCCAAAGTTGCAATAATGAAGTAGGCGTTTATTTTCTTCTGCAGAGGCGGTCTTTCACCTATCAATCATAGATAGGCACATTCCACAATGAGTCGTTCTCTGGGCTTGGTTACAATAAAAGCTGTTTTTGGACTAACAAGGACATTTTCGGTTCTGAAAACTTACAGGATATTCTTATAGTATGATGACCTCTATATGTCAAAAGCTCTAGGAAAATTTGATTTCTCAATTCATGGCCCCTTTAAAATACACAGTGCGTTAAAAAAACCGCTTATGATTATTACAGTTAATCTGCAAGAACTATATATTATTATATGTATTATTTTTCAAGAATTGCACTTTCATTCTTATTAACTTATTACACCCTAAATGTTCACTTTGTTTCTGTGTCCTCTGCAGATATAGTGCACTATTACCTGTACTGCAGCCAGAGTCTTCCCAATCCGTTCCAGCAGGTAAACGATTCCCTGGCACGTCTATGTTCAATTCCTCCCTGAACTCCTGGCACAAGCAATTAACAGCGCTTACAGATTCATTTGACCTCTAATTGAGGCGAATATCCATGTTAAAGCCATTATAATGTTTCTGTAAGAAAAAATCTGCGTGGCTAATTAAATTATGAATAGGCGATATGAAAATAAACTTTGATCAAAGAGGGTCTCTTTTGTCTGTAGTTTTGGGATAAGTAGATTTGTCTGGCTTTCCCACGTTGCCTGTGGGAATCCTGTGAAAGCCTTTCCACTGATTTAGAAATTATTCTGTGCTGGTTAAGCTCCTGTTTTGGATGATCATCTATTACATACAGTAAACGTCATGAAGCAAAATAAAAAAAAAAGTCATGAAGCAAATATAAGACAGATGTAACATTAACCAAATTTAAACCCTTAATAACTGTTAATCCAGATGTAAATACATATTTATGGCCTTTTACTAGGCGTTGCAGTAAAAGAAGCCATAACCCATGGCATGTCTGTGTAGTAATCCTTTAGGCCAGTGGTTCGACTGCTTTAGCTCACATGTTTTGCTGTTGTTTCTGTACTGCAGTCTCTGACCATCTTCCAGAGGTCTCTGACCACCATGCAGATACAGGTGCAAGGTTTGCTGCAGTTTTCTCTCGCCGTGTTTCCTACTGCAGAGGTGAGAGTGCTGTCAAAGATAGATCAAATAAAGAGTTCTACATCAAATCTTGTTCCTCCTTTTTATCCAAACATGATTCATTCCTCAATATGAATCATTTCAGAAAGATCTTCTAGGAATTCAGCGTCTTTTGAACTCCTCAGAGTTCAATTTGCACCAGCTCACCGCCTCGCTGGACTGCCGTAGTCTCCACAAAGTGAGTCATCCTTCTACGAAAAATTATATTTTAACAGTTTGTTAGTCTGGAATAGCCAGACTTTTACCTATCACCAGTTTCCACATTAATTTAACCAAAAAAATGGCCAAAATGATAAATAATAAAATGTCCATTTATTAAAAAAATAATTAAATTAATTGTTTCACAACTTCTCAAGTTATTAAAATGTTCTTTTTGTATTCATGTTGGTTTCATGTGGTTTAAAAAAAACCAACACTTTTGTTATTTCCAACAATAATTTATTGAATTTCAGTTAAAAGTAATGAGTTTTCAAAGCATATTTCCCTTACACCTTGAATGCATGCAAGTGTACACATCTTAATTATTATTTAACATTTAATCAGGTTATTATTTAACATTTGGTTTTTACAAATATCAAAAATTATTAATTTATACATCATGTTTTTGGGGAGCGCACCATTTCATAAAAATGTAAAATTATCAGACATTTTAAGAAATATATGATGGCATTGGCTTTTTTTCTTTCATTTTACAGACAGAAGCAGTTTCTAATTCTCCACTAAGAAATCATAAGAAAAAAGTCAAACTATTTAATGCAAGACACTACAGGCAAAAAGATTGTTCCATGCACTTGTTAGGCCTTTCAAAACATGTTATTTCAGACTAGTGTAAAGAAAAACATCCGCCATATCTACATCTGTTGAAGGGTTTTACAAAGGGGGTTGTTCATATATAATTTGCCTGATTTTATTTATAAAAACATGGTTAAAATGAGATTCCAAATCCCCTCTGTAAAAACCTTTGATTCTAACTCATCGACAAAATGAAACCTGGCTTCATCCAATGTTCAGATTTCTGTTCTGGGAATCTATGCAAATTAGTGCATATTTAATTAGATTATGCCTCATTTGCATATTTAAACATAACATTTCAGAAAACTTGTAATACAAACATTCCTTACAATTCATAACATAATCAATCAACTGGAAAGCTATGGTGAAACACTATATTGCCAAAAGTATTGGGACAACCCATCCACATCATTGAATTCAGGTGTTCCAATCACTTCCATGGTCACAGGTGTATAAAATCAAGAACCTAAGCATGCAGACGCTTCTACAAACATTTGTGAAAGAATAGGTCGCTCTCAGGAGCTCAGTGAATTCAAGCATGGTATCGTGATAGGTTGCACCTGTGCAATAAGTCCATTCATCCTCACTACTAAATATTGCACGGTCAACTGTTAGTGGTATTATAACAAAGTGGAAGCAATTGAGAACAACAGCAACTCAGCCACGAAGTGGTAGGCCACGTAAAATCACAGAGTGGGGTCAGCGCATGCTGAGGCGCACAGTGCGCAGAAGTCGCCAACTTTCTGCAGAGTCAATAGCTAAAGACCTCCAAACTTCATGGGGCCTTCAGATTTGCTCAAGAACAGTGTGTACAGAGCTTCATGGCATGGGTTTCCATGGCCGAGCAGCTGCATCCAAGCGCAATGCAAAGCTTCGGATGCAGTGGTGTAAAGCACGCCACCACTGGACTCTAGAGCAGTGGAGATGTGTTCTCTGGAGTGACGAATCACGCTTCTCTGTGATTATGCCAAGTGTGAAGTTTGGTGGAGGGGGGATTATGGAGTGTTTTTTTTTTTTTTTTCAGCGGTTGGGCTTGGCCCCTTAGTTCCAATGAAAGGAATTAATGCTTCAGCATACCAAGACATTTTGGACAATTTCATGCTCCCAACTTTGTGGGAACAGTTTGGGAATGGCCCCTTCATGTTCCAACATGACTGCGCACCAGTGCACAAAGCAAGGTCCATAAAGACATGGATGAGCGAGTTTGGTGTGGAGGAGCTTGACTGGCCTGCACGGAGTCCTGACCTCAACCCGATAGAACACCTTTAGGATGAATTAGAGCGGAGACTGCAAGCCAGGCCTTCTCGTCCAACATCAGTGCCTGACCTCACAAATGCGCTTCTAGAAGAATGGTCAAAAATTCCCATAAACACACTCCTAAATCTTGTGGAAAGCCTTCCCAGAAGAGTTGAAGCTGTTATAGCTGCAAAGGGCCAACTCCACATAAAATCTATGTATCTATTAGTTAACCTCTTCTACCTTAGTGCCTTGACGTCTTGCCTTAAAATTAAATTAATGGTCTCATGTTGGTCTAACAGCATTGTGGTTGTGCAGGACTATCTGGAGGCTCTGCTGGGTGTTTGCTATGATGGTGTGGAGGGGCTCCTGTATCTGTGCCTGTTCTCTCTGCTGGCAGCTTGTGCCTTTTGTGCCCTTCTGTGTGCCGTCCCACGTGCCTGGACCCTCATCGCCATCAGGTACCATTCTGTTGCGTCACTGCGGTGCGTGGCATCAATCGATGTAGCTGATGTGTGTTTGGTTGTCCCCAGGGACAGGGATTATGATGATATTGATGAGGAGGACCCCTTCAACCCAACAAGACGCTTCACTGCGTATAATCCCAGCCGAGCTCAAGTTGACAGTTTCTGCAGCTACAGCAGCAGCATGGGCAGCCAGACGAGCATTCACCCTCCGCTGCAGGCCACATCCAGCACACCAGAGTACATGTGAGTGTTTGTGTGTGTGAGAGAGAGAGAGAGAGAGAGAGAGAGAGAGAGAGAGAGAGAGAGAGAGAGAGAGAGAGATAAAATGTAATGTTGTTTTCTCTCATGCTGACCCACTTATCTTTTCTCTTCTCCTGCAGGAACCAGTCCATGCTGTTTGAAAGAAATCCTCGCTATGAAAACGTCCCATTGATTGGGAGTGGTTCACCACCACCATCGGTATTTTGATTTTTAATCTTCAATTTACTGACAACGTTTTCCTCAATCATTGTATATTCTAAGAGTCACTTATGCTACTGTTCAAAAGTTTGAGGTTCAGTAAGATTTTAAATAATAATAATAATTTTATTCAGCAAGGAATTAAAGTAATAGTTCAGCCAAATATGAACATACTCAGCCCCAGGCCATCCTACAGCAGATGTATGAGTATCTATCTATCAATCTGCCTGTCTGTCTATCATCTGTATACAAGTGCATTCACAAGATGGTTGAGTGAACACTAAGGTATTATAACTTCAAAGGATCATGTGAAGACTAATTATTAAGAAGTAATGGTGTTTAAAATGTTAACAATATTCCACAATATTACTGTAGCCTGCATTAAAAAAATCTTACCGACCCCAAACCTTTGAACGCTAGTGTGTATTCACAATAATTCTTAAATATAGCAAATGTTTTGGCATAAATGAAATCGTAATGGTTCTGGTACTCATGTAGTCTGTGTTAAAGGTGGCTTTGTTTGATTGCACAAGATTATGAGAAGCTGAAAGCAGATATGAAGCATTACTGCCCCCTAATGTTTCCTTTTTTTTAGTGGAGTATCCATGCAGTGAAGCATTAGGGGAATAAGGAGAAATTACTATTCGTTGTTAATACTAAATTATGAATGAAAATGATTTAAATCAAAGCAGGACTGTTTTTAATCCAAAGCCAGAATTGTCCATCAGGCTCGTGCAGATTGTGAGGTCTAAGATGAATCATAAGTGATGGGGTATAACTGAGAGGAGTCGTGTTGGTTGATGCATTGCAGAAGGCATAAAACTCATCACAGGACAGTCTTCTGTCTAATGAACCGATTCCCGACTTCATTTTAAACTGTCAAGACGCTGTATTCACACAAAGATATTTTACAGCTAATTGAGTTCTTTTCCTGTCTTTTATCACATTGTATCCCCAGACATTTAGAAGCAGTAAGTGCAACCCCCCACAACCCCACCCCCTCCCCACCCCAACTATGCTTCTGCCTTCCTTCAATATGCCTTTGTCCTCATTTCCTTCACCTAATCCATAAACATTCTGTACGTCCCTAGAAAACTTATGAGCACTGAGCAGTTTTTGAGGTTGTTGTCTTTTGCTGTTTTTGCCCTGATATTCATAAGTATGTTTCCCACTCAGCTCTTTTCCTGCACTAATACACCACCTGAAGGCCTGTTCACACATACAGTGATTTTATTGCTGGAGGTTACCAGGCATTACTTTTGTATTATTGCCAATGCATGAGCAGAAACAAATCATATAGAGCAGAGAAATTGCTTCCAGTAACTTCTCCATCTTGCAGACATTCACAGTGCTTTCAAGTCCTCCTGGGACCATTGATATTTACAGATTGGGATGTTGTAATTATCTATATGTATTCATAAGCATATGTAAAATAACGCGATCATTAACATTAAACGGCATATAAATCAAAACTTTCGATCCAAGGCGAGCTATAGGACAGTGAAGCATTAGGGGTGTTGATGGACTCGATCTACTCATATGTGTTTTGATCATCGTTCTGAATCCCATCCAGATGTAGTCTGACAAAAACATGATTTTCTCAGCTTTTTGCTCAAAATGTTGCTTTTTTATGAAACGTACCCACATTCAAGTGTTGATAAAAAAATTAATGCATGAAGCTAGATGAAATTGATCAAAAACGCTGACAGTGGCTGGAAACTTTGGTGGGGAAAGAACTGTTTTTTTTTTTTTTTTACTCCTTTGAAATGAAGAACAGCCAATGCATATCAAGGGTCTTTTATTTATTGGGACACACCTCTTAATTAATGAATTCAGGTGTTTTAATCAGACCTACTGACATTAATATTAGCACAAAAACTGTGCGGCGGGAGCTTCATGGAATGGGTTTCCATGGCTGAGCAACTATATATATATATATATATATATATATATATACACAGTCAAACCAAAAATTATTCAGACACCAGTGGACTACCAGTAAAATTGATACAAATTTGGGACCAAAATTCTTCAGACACTTTGACCTGACCATGTTTTGCTTAAGTGTTTTTTCTTTAATTGCTAATGCGACCTTTTACACCACAGACTGAACAAAATTAAGCATTGCTTGGTCATTTGTTGACATAAATTGGTATTATCTGATTGTACTGACAGCTGCCTGATTGTAACCATATATATATATATATATATATATATATATATATATATATATATATATATATATATATATATATATATATATATATATATATATATATATATATATATATATATATATATATATATATATGGTAACACTTTACAATAAGGTTCGTTAGTTAACATTAGTTAACTACATTAGTTAACATGAACTAATAATGAATTGCATTAATAAAGCATTTATTTATCTTTGTTAATATTAACTTCAACATTTACTAATGCATTATTAAAATCTTGTTAACATTAGTTAACGCACTGTGAACTAACATTAACAAACCATGAACAGCTGTATTTTTATTAACTAACATTAACAAAGATTAACTAATGCTGAACAGAGGTGTTGTTCATGGTTAGTTTGTGTTAACTAATGCATTAACTAATGTTAACTAATGCAACCTTATTGTAAAGTGTTACTATATATATATATAGTGATTCAATGATTCATATATATATGCACTGTAAAGTGCACTTAACTTGTAAATACAATCTTTCCAACATGACTTGAATGCACCGTCATCTAAAGTATCTGGTGGGAAACAGATCAGTCAAAGGCTGCATCCGAAATCACCCCCTATACCCTTAAATAGGGTGTCCAAAACCATAGTGGACGTTACTGAGTGCACTCATTCAGTCACATAATGCTCCACAATAACGAGTGTACAACCGATGTATGCTCAACGGATAAAGAATACCCACAATGCACTGTGAGAGTTGCACGCTGAATGAATTCCCGCGTCTGACCAGAAGATGGCGCCCGAATCTGAATCATCCATCCATTTTCCAAACCGCTAATCCAATGTGGGTAGAGAATAATATCATACAGGTATAAATTCATTTTTAATTGATTATCAAGTTTAATTATGGTTTAAACAGTTTCCATGGCAGAGTTCAAGATACATCTGTTCATTACTACTGGAGCTGCCAGTTTGCTAAGTTTCAAATGATAATTAAACAGCAGGCACAACGTATGCAAAAGTGGCAGCCCTTCATACACCCGGCAATGTGACACCAGGCGCGAGTGTTTTTTGCTAGTTTCAGCCAACGCAGTTATCATTTTCATGTTCAGCGCCACGTTGTTTAAATATCAAATGCACTCGCCCATCCTGGCCCCACGTCAAATAACCGATTTCAATATTTCAGCTCCAGATTTTGAGAGAGACCATGGTTTTTGGTTGCTTGTCATCAGAAATTCCCTTGCTATTTAGAAACTAGAAAGCCTGTTTTAAGTCTCTTATTTCAGTTTAAGATGATTTTAAACCGCTTCGCGGAAAGACGTGTAAGAACTTGCACGCTTTTTTCTCTGCGCATGCAACCAAAGCGCGCACAGAGAACCGCGTCTAGACGGTTCCCTTTTGCTTCTCATGTTAATTTCTTGAGAATGATACTTTCTGTGACTTTTTCCACTAAACTATGCGATCTGAAGGGTTTTCAGTGCTCTCTCCCTCAGTCTCACGGCCATAGCGGGGCAGAAATGTCACCCGAATGTGTAAAAAACGTCTCGGTTACGTATGGTAACCCTCGTTCCCTGAAGGAGGGAACGGAGACGTACGTCGGACGTACCGACGAATTGGGATCACTTCAGGGAGCCCCTATCAGCTTCGAGATATAGAGAGTTGTTTTTCACTGAGGAGCCGAACTGAGTGGCTCGGCCCTGCAGTGATGGGCCGAGTGATGGGCCTATTTAAAGGGTGAAGGTTACATTACATTTTAACATAAGATGTAAAATTTTGATCTGACATAAGAGGACACAGATATGACATTTAAAAATACTGTTCATCTCTGGCTTTGTTGCTCACTGTTATTTCAGGGGTTTGATCTTCTCTCGACTCGTTGACTAGGCTAGGCATGTTGCATATTAATTGTTAAAATATTACAATTAAAATCCTATATTAAAATCTGGACCAGAAAGAACGTGTAGAAAAGCTCCTTTGCATTGAGCCCTGAAAAGAGTTCCTTTCAAGTATACAGGAGGTGATTTTGAGCACAGCTAGTCCTCACTTCTATTGGTCATTGCTCATTTGCATAAAGACACAAAGCATCAACTCATTGAAAACAAGTGTTTTTTCTCACTGACAATCACTGTATGCATGAGTGAACAAGGCTTGAGGGTTTTCACACATGCCTTTATCAAATGTCGCATACCATGTTTCTCTCCCTGTTTCTTTATCAACTGCAGTATTCACCCAGCATGAGGACCACCTACCTGTCTATGACTGACGCCCAAATCAGACACTTCGGGACAGACTTTCAGGTGTAGATTTTCTGGGTCCTCATCCCAAAGGAGTCTCTGGCGGCGTGAGATGAAGATTGAAATCACTCATCATCGTCTTCGAATCATCTCAAAGGACGCATGTGGATGGTAAAGCACAAATATTCAAACGGAGTTCTCAAAGACTGCATGCCATCCAGACGGTTAAAGTAGCCTACACTTCTCATCTAGAAAGGCTGAGGATACCTCAAAGGTTTATGGGTGAGCTCTGATCACATGTAAATATTCACTTATACTCCTCAGGGGCTCGTCAGATCATTGATCAAATGGTTTTCTGTGATAGCACAGGACTGGATCAGAAAAAAAGATCTGAAATGTCTTAGAATGATAATACTTCAGCTTAGATTATGCAAATGGCGATTAATAGCTAAAATGAATTATGTCACGTCACTTCAAAAGAAAGGAAAAAAACGATTGCATTTTACCACACGAAAGCCTTGAGCTCCATAATGAGCCTTAAATGAATACTTCTCTGACTTTTGTACTGATGTAGCCTGAGAGAAATGATCAGTTTGGATGGCCTTCTGTGATCTGACAGACTAAATGGTCTTCCGTAATGATATTTCGCATGAGGAAAAGGTGTTTTGTTTGGTGCCTCTTCTATGTAAATATACTTCTGTGCTGTGATCATGTGATTTCGCCTCATAAATGTCTGTATTCTAGTAGTCAAATAGGTCTGCTATTCATTCCAGATAAAATTCGCGAGGCTCACAGCACAGAACAAAGATAAATATTAATCATTTTCTGCAACAGTAGATATGGGGATGAACAATTTGGATATGGAAATCACTGACAGACTAAATGTTTGTTTGGTTCAAGCTTCGTAAAATATCTTTGCCTGTACGCTTGTGTACTCAAACTAGATCAAAAAAAGTTGACAAAGTCTATTTTTCTAGGTTAAGCATTTTTGTTGTGTTTCAACTGATGTACTGTATAGATATGGCCATTTCTAAAGAAATGAGGCTCACTGTTCTGTTGTTTATACAGACAGCTTATGATCCCAATGAATTAAAAATAATAAAATTAGATTAGATGATATATGTTGAATTCCACCACTATATTGTCTTTATTTCTTTGTCTACATTTGTTATTGTTCATGTAATGCGTTTTTCTGACCTTTAATTCAATAAATAATTTGTTTTTAATTAAAAGTTATGCTTTATTATTCTTAATCCATGCTGTAACATACATTTGTAACTTCAGTTATATGGTTTGATATGAAGGAACAATTATTCTGTCATTATGAAGTGAATAACACTGATGAAGACTGGGTCAGAGCATCTCCAAAACTGCAGCTCTTGTGGGGTGTTCCCGGTCTGCAGTGGTCAGTATCTATCACAGTGGTGAACCGGCAACAGGGTCATGGGTGGCCAAGGCTCATTGATGCACGTGGGGACCGAAGGCTGGCCCGTGTGGTCTGACAGACGAGCTACTGTAGCTCAAAGTGCTCAAGAAGTTAATGCTGGTTCTGATAGAAAGGTGTCAGAATACACAGTGCATCACAGTTTGTTGCGTATGGGGCTCTGCATAGCTGCAAACCAGTCAGGGTGCCCATGCGGACCCCTGTCCACTGCCAAAAGCGCCAACAGTGGGCACGTGAGCATCAGAACTGGACCACAGAGCAATGGAAGAAGGTGGCCTGGTCTGATGAATCACGTTTTCTTTTACTTCACGTGGATGGCTGGGTGCGTGTGCGTCGCTTACCTGGGGAACACATGGCATCAGGTTACACTATGGGAAGAAGGCAAGCCGGCGGAGGCAGTGTGATGCTTTGGGCAATGTTCTGCTGGGAAACCTTGGGTCCTGCCATCCATGTGGATGTTACTTTGACACGCACCACCTACCTAAGCATTGTTGCAGACCATGTACACCCTTTCAAGGAAACGGTATTCCCTGGTGGCTGTGGCCTCTTTCAGCAGGATAATGTGCCCTGCCACAAAGCAAAAACGGTTCAGGAATGGCTTGAGGAGCACAACAACGAGTTTGATGTGTTGACTTGGTCTCCAAATTTTCCAGATCTCAATCCAATCGAGCATCTGTGGGATGTGCTGAACAAACAAGTCCAACTTACAGGACTTAAAGGATCTGCTGCTAACATCTTGGTGCCAGATACCACAGCACACCTTCTGGGGTCTAGTGGAGTCCATGCCTCGACGGGTCAGGGCTGTTTTGGCAGCAAAAGGGGGACCAACACAATATTAGGTCATAATGTTATGCTTGTTCGGTGTATATGTGTTTCTTACTTGAATAGTTGATTCAGTATGTTACATTAATGACACTTTAAAAAAAAGATATGAATATTAATAAGAATTATATCAAAAGTAATTTATATTTATTTTTAATATGTAAGATTGTGTGTGTGTGTGTGTGTGTGTGTGTGTGCGTGCGTGTGTGCGTGCGTGCATAAATGTTTACAGAATGTATAAATATTTTTAAAGTGTCATTAATGCAAAATACTAAATCAACTATTCTATTTAAAATTTTATTTTAACAGTTTAGTTGAATAATTGGATAACCGATGGCAGACAAAGCAGAATCCCAGTAAAAGAGATTTATCTCAAAGCTAACATTTTTCTAAGACTTATATACAGGCATATGAATATTTACTTATTTATTTGGCCATATTTTGAAGATATGTCATAAAACATTATTGTGTCCACAAATCCCCCATTAACAAATAGAGACCAAAAAAATGCTTTAATATTTAACATAATGCAATGTCATATATTTTCGCCTGCATGATTAAATCTCACGAATGTTAATGTTCTGATGAAATGACAAAATTGAAAATAGCTTAGCCATTCCACAAAAGTGCTGAGATAAGATGTTGTACCATTTATGGTCAGGAGAAGAAGAAAACATCACCTTGATATCAATTTACCCCCATTAATGAATGAATGAATGTGCTACATACGCCTTTACAAAGCGAAAGACAGGGGGCGCCAGATAGTCACTTCATGATCATAGACGCTAGAGGGCGCAGCTCCTCCATAAACACAACACACATGCGCTTAGCGAGCCATATGAAACAGCTGAATCAAAAAAAAAAAAACGCCATTCTCTGCTATACACCTGACACATAGGAACACATATTTTCCATGTGTTTTGAAGTAAAGAGAAGCTAGCATTTCAGATGAGATGTGATATCAGAAGAGAAGCGGGGATGTGGTGGTTTATTCGCGATGGGAAATGTTTTCGTCAGACAGGGACGCCCCAGTCGAGTGACAGAGCAGGACAGGGCGATATTGGTAAGAGCAATCAATAAGTCGATCAGCTTCACACTCTCACACGCGCGTGTGTTCGGTTTGTGTCGTCTCATACAAGTGTAAACATACTGTAGGCTACTGTACGTCTGAAATGAGTTCAGCCACAGTGAACTGCGAATAAAAGGATTAGATCAGCTGTCCTACTTTAAGGAACACATAATAGATGCGTCTGTAGAAACGAGTGTATTACAGTATGTTATAGAATACAATAGAGTCTGTAGAACAGGCTATTGTTAAATAGAAAAGAGTATATTATAGAACAAGAACAGTTTATTGTAAAAAAACAAAGTACAACAGAACAAAGTTGTTAAAGCAGAACAACAACTTTTATTGTATTTAATGGAATAGTGTCAATTATAAAACATAATGCATAAGAATAAAATGCAACAAGTGTAGAATAAAGGTGAACAGAGCCGTATATTATAGAATACAAGTGTAGAACAGATAGAATAGAGCAGAACAGATCTGCATCAATTATAGAACCGAAAAGAGTGTACACAATAGAATAAAATAGAATCTAGAACATAATGTTAGAGAGTTTGTTATAGAATAAAACAGTGTACTGCATATTATAGAATGTACTGGTCTATTATAGAGTAGAGTAGAACATCTTTATTGAATAGAATGAAATGGAATAGTATCAGTTAATGCAACATAATGAATTAGAATAAAATGCAGCATAATTGTATGAAGTAGAATAGAATAGAACCACATCTACTAAAGAATAACGTGTAGACAACAGGACAACATTTAATAGAATATATCATTTACTTTAGAATTCATATTCTATTCTATAATAAAATGTAAATATATATACTAAGTTTATATTGATATTTACATTTTATTATAGAATATGAATTCTAAAGTAAATCTAAATTATATTTTATTCTATTAAAATGTGTTGTTTTCCTATGAATTATTCTATATATATTCTATTCAATTCTACTTAATACAATTATATAGCATTTTATTCAAATACATTATGTTGTATTAATTGAATACAATATAGGATAATTAAGGGGGCTGACTTAATAGTAAATTAATTAAAAGTAATTCATTATTATTCATTTTATATGATACATTTTCAATACAATTAAATATTTTATATAATATATTTAAAGTGCCAAAAACACATAAATTCAAGATGAACTATTTTTTTTCCCCCCTTCTCAATAACTATTTATTCAATATCAATACTCACAGTTTGAAAACAAGCAGCATTGTCAAAATGATTAGAAATATTTGAGTCTATATGGGGGGCCTTAGAATAGGCCTACTGTGTTGGACAATGTCTGTTTGAGTGTTTGAGTCTGCTGTCTTATTTATCAGAGCACAGGAACAGTGTTTAAGGTGGATGTGCACACAGATCGAGAAACTGACACTTTTATGATTAAGAAGTGCTTCTGTAAGTGAACTGTCATGTTTCTACATTACATCCTGTCACTGGATCACAGCAACTGAAACAGCAGAGAGATAAACTGAAACAATATCAGAAGAAAATCACATTACAGCTGGAGAAAGAGAGACATCTGGCCAAACTGCTCCTGAAGGATGGCAAGAAAGAGTAAGACATTTCAGATTATGTAACGCTAACATTCATGATAGCCAATCACCCAAAGTCGCCCATCATGCATTGCACAGTGCCTTTATTGTGCTGACGTGGTGCCATCTGCATTGCACATGGCCAAAGTGAGTTTGGTTTAACAGATCCACTGACACGTGTGATTCATGCATTTCACAGACGAGCTCTTCTGCTGCTCAAAAAGAAACGCTACCAAGATCGCCTGCTGGACAAGACCGAGATCCAGATAGCCAACCTGGAGCGCATGGTGGGTTTAGATGGTTTTATTCATATTTAAGGTATTAAATACATATCCAATGATTTTACAAAAAGTATGAGCAATATGAATTACATTTCGAATATGCCTCATTCAGGTGCAAGATATTGAATTTGTTCAGATTGAAGTACAGGTCATCGAGGGTTTAAAAGCGGGAAATGACTGTCTCAAGCAAATGCATGAGGTAAGTCTATGTATAGACTGGAAATATTTGGCATGAAATGGAAGTTGCAATAGTCTTCTCTATTGTGGGCATATATCCGAGTGAAACGGCTTCTCAAACAAGACCAAATGCAGGGCGGGGCTTGATTTTGTCCTTCAGGTATTGATAGGATGGTTGTGGTTTGCTATTGGTGCATCTAATGTAGGGCTGCCCCCTAATAGTCGACTAAACGTTCGCACGAGGGAAAAAAAACTCGAAGTCACGCAGTCCGTCAGGGACAGATTGTTAACGGCGGGTACTTGTGGTATTAACAGTATTTCGGCAAGGAACTCCAAACGTTCGCCTATCATCCATCGACCTCGAGCATGGCTTATCATTTAGTACATGTAAGTAGTAGCAACTTTACATAACTCTAACATTAGTCTAGATAAATGTGTGGATGTAATTGATCATTTAATTAAATTACTTATTTAATTATCAAATATAACAACGCTGCCTCAGATCTGTTATTCAGAATGTGTGGACGCGCTCTTCCTGGAACAACTTGCTGAAAACGGAATCTAAACCCAATGAATTCACAACGATTTATTAGTGTTCTCATTAATGTTATGTAATATTACAGTCCCAATCATAGTTCTTGTTAGTCGTGCATTACTGTTTGCGCTGAAGCACTGAATGAACACAGGTACACTGTAGCTCTTTGATAGCGTGCTATTTAACTCAAAGAAACGCATCTTAAATGAGATTAATCAGATATATGCAAAATAAACCTAATATTTTATAATATCGACCTCCATGACAGCCGTCGCAAGCGGAGTGATACAAACGGTGAAGCGGTTCCAGTGCTGACACTGGGGGAATATAACATGGCTGGAAAAGGCTCTCAGCTGTTGTATACATTTAAGTAATTCAATTAATATAAACATGTGATTAGCCGACTAATGGCTTAAATGAACAACTACTAGTCAACTAGAAAAACCCTTAATCTCATGTGAGTGACAGGTTGATCCCGCCCTCACGCCAGTAAACAGTGAACACGTCATCAAAGAAGAGATTAGATATTGCTACAAGAGGGAGTGGAAGTTATTCTGATTAAAGATTACAAGGTCATGCATATTTAAACAAATTACGTGCATAGATAATCATTTATAATAAACACAGCAAAATTCCGTTAAAAAATAAGAGTGGTCAATTATGATTTCATGGTGACTTTAACTCACAGATTTGCTGTATTGTAGCAAGTGAACGCACCTGCTGCAGCATTTATGAGTCATGTTAAATGCTGTTATTAGGAGCTAAGATGGTTCATTGGTCTTGGTTTTGGTGTTGTGAAGTGAGCAATGTAGTCCGTAGCAACATGTTTTGGGAACTGTTGCTCATTGTTCTGGGATTAAAGGCTTAAACATAACACTCTTAGATTACTGCAGAGCTGACAAATCTTTGTTTCGTCCTGGGCTATACTATTAAGACCTCTGAATCTCCAGAGCCCCTCGAAATCAACAACAGGAAAAGTTTGCCTTTTCAAAAAAAATTGCAGTATTCACCGATTCATTTCTGTGGGGCGTTTTGCAATGCTTTTCTCAGTGAGCAACAGTAACCAAATGGGGATGGAGGTTAGCAAAAGGTCAATAATGTTATGAATACCTATATAAAATGTTATTTACTGATCTATTAGGAGCATTTGACTGATACACGGATTGCTCTTTTTTCTCGTCAGGTCATGTCAATTGAGGAGGTGGAGAGAATACTGGAGGAGACGCAGGAGGCCATTGAGTATCAGAAGGTTATAACTGTCACATTCAATCCACTTCACTTTCAGAGTGATGCTAAATAGACTTAAAACATTTCAGACTTAAAACACTTCAAAATGTGTCATTACTTTGCATAACACAATGAAACAAACCAAGTGGCATTTATATTAAAGAAACACAGCACAGGCACATTTTAAGCAAATCATTTCGCAAAATGATGTTTGCTTATTTCTCAAACAATATAATTGTTATTATATATAATATAATATAACCACTTTGTGGTTGTCGGATGTTTGGGGTCAGGAAGTTTTTTATTTTATTTTATTTAATACTTTTTGTCAATGAATTCTGTTCTTTTGAACTTGAAGAATCCTGGGGGAAAATGTATCACGGTTTCCATAAAAATATTAAAGGGGTGGTAAAACACATTCTTTCGAAGGCTTGATTGTGTTTGTGGGGTGCACTGTAACATGTGTTCATGCTTCGTTTTAAAGAAAATTCATTATTTTTCACATATTTGACCTTTATTCTACACTGCTCTGTCCCTCCTTGTAAAAACGGTCTGATGGTTTCCGGGTTGTATGAAGCCAGTCCCTCAAAAATACGCAATGGGCTCAGATTGATTAGCTGGCCCAGTGTGTTGTGATTCGCTAACCGCCTAGTGCACGTTTGTCTGAAACGTCACGCCCCTTACCTTTACCGGTAGACTGTGCTTTGGGTAGTACAATGGCGTCAATAAAACCATACCAATTTGACCAGTGACAATTCAGACCCAGACAATTTTAGTGAAGATGATCGAGCAGAACCTGTTCATAGTGATCGCTACTGAATGGCACTGTTACTTTTGTAGCCTATTTTTAGAACGATTATAGCCAAATATCTGTCGCAAGAACTAATAACCAAGAACGAACACTAAACATTGGCTTTACTAGTAGCCAAATCAAACACAGAACCATGTTTAGCATGCCTGTAGATAAACAATACATAAAAGCTCTAATCAAAGAATAATTTACACTAATGCCAAGTTCGCTGTTGAGATTTAAAACAGTTTGTAACGTTAGGTGTTTGTCGGATAACGTTAAGTATGAATGAGCATTTAACAAACTGGTTTGCAGAGCCAAATGAGCGTTGTCATCTGTTTACTTCCTTGCTACAACGTACAATTAACAATACGAACTATTACAGGAAAACACATCGACAAAAAATAAATCATACTTACAGGTTGTGGCCCGTAAACAGCTTCTGTTTTTAAATCCATCTTTCAGGACAAGCCGTTGTAAGAATCCTGCATTGACTCGTGAAGATTGTGGAAGCTTTCCTCCGTGAAATGTGCAGCGGGAGCCGCGCGCTCGTGTATTGCAAATACAGACGAATATTGTCCATTATGTCACATTTTCCGGTCTTCTCCTCCGACCCCTTTCTGTCTGGTGCTTTGATTTATGATGGGCAGCATGTATCTGCTGCAAATGCGACCTGTTCCCCTCTGTCTCATACACACATGCATATAACATGTTGTATGTTAAACGCACTGCAACGCACCCCCGTCCCTAGGAAGGCTGAACAAAGTGGACCAATCCGGATGAAAATAACAGCGTTTCGTCGGCATTGGCAACAACACTCCAGCCTACTAACTAGCCTACCACAACAACTATTCCCCGCGGCGATACAAAATGGCCTCGCTCCCCCTTATTTAATATTCTCGGAGGAGGGGTTTATGTAAATATTGGTGCTGGTGATCCCTGGAGGAATGTGTAGTAGTCCCTAGCGGCCGTTTGCTGTAGTCCTTAGAAATTGATTTCTTTAAAAGCAAATATCTCCCTTTACTTTAAACTTTGAACGTTTTAACTTTGCAGATGTTGTTTATGCTCAAACAGCAACATTACACACTAGCTAAAGTTAGAAAAGTGAAATCGTGGTTTACCACCCCTTCAAGAAGTTGGTTGAATGTAATGATGGTGTAATGGCTGGTGTAATGATGCTGAATATTCAGCTTTGGCATCACAGGAAGAAATTACATTTGAAAATATTCCAAATTTTAAATAATTTTTCACAATATTACTGTTTCAAATAAATGCAGGGCAAGAGACTTTTGAGAGACCAAATTTTAGTCATAGTGTAAGTATTTTTCTTACACACACCTATCATTTTGCTTCAGAAGACGTTGATTCCTCCACTGTGGCCATCATGATGCGTGGTTTTTCAATCGTCAAATGAGTCCAAATGTAACGGATTGGCTATAAAATGTTGAATGCAAGCTTCTCTTCATCACTCTTCCTGCTGTTACAGCCCCAGACATTGGCCACACTGCTCTTTCCTGGTTTTTATTGCTTTAAATGTCTAACTTCTTGAAGCTTATTCCCTGACAGCAAATTGATGAACTGCTGGCGTGTTGGTTGACACTCGAGGATGAGGATGCTGTGTTAGCCGAGCTGGAGGCCGTCACTCAGGTATGGGCATCTTTACCTGTCATCCGTCTTTATCATCGCTCACTGGTTCTGCATAGCCTGCATCTGATCCAATGCCCCTCTCTCTCTCTCTCTCTCTCTCTCCGTCCTGGCCAGGGAGAAGACATAACCCTTCCAGAATTACCCACAGATCCATTGCCAGCGGTGCCTAAGGGGGAGACAGGTGTTGTTTTAGTACTGTCAAACACAGCACTGTGTGAGAGAATGACATGGCTCTTTTATTTGGCTTTTGATTGCTTTCTGTTTCTTTTTGTGCTTTGTGTCTTTGCAGAGAGAACAGAGGGACAAATCAAGTCAGAGCGAGAGATGCTGGCAGCGTAATGTTTGATCTTACAACCTGGCTCATCACTTTGGTTTTAATGAAAGGAAGAGCCAGGGGAATAAAATTGACAGAAAATAAGGATTTCATGGGATATTTAATAGGCACGCATCAGAAGCAGTGCTCCCATGACCATGGAAAACTTCAGGGGATTTTTGGATTTCCAGATTTGAAAGTCATGGAAAGTAATAAAATATCATGAAAAGGTCAATGTATGGTAAATCATAAGAATTAGAATTTATTCGCAAACGATTCAAATCATTGATCAAAGATGTGGAAAACCTATAGAACAGAAATGCTGTTGTGACAAGAAAAGAGGCAAAAACGGGACCAAAGCACACATATCACGGTGCAGTGTTCGACACTGGAAATAATAAAAAACAGAAAATAAGTACAAAAATGCAATAATGGACTCTCACACAGGTATTGATTTGAGCACAGGCTCTTCATCATTTTTGTGTGTGACTAGAACAGAGTCACAAATCAAGTTGCTTTGGATAAAAGCATCTGCAAAATGTGTACATGACATAGGATGCTTAACACTTACATCATATGTTCTTCTATTAAACTAGCTGTTGTTGGTTTTAGTATTTTTATTGGATATGGCAGTTCACATTCGATATGCTTTTGCTAAAATAAATGAACAAGCTATGAACTATAAGCACTTTTAAGTAGTACATTTTTTAGCCAAACCATGTATGCAAACCACATCTGAATGCAAGAGTTTGGGTTAAAATCTGTGTATTCTGCAATGTAAACTACATTGAATTCGTGGTTGTGCCTCTTGGAGGTGTGTTAGCATCTCATGACCACCAGGGGGCTCTTAATGTCACTAATTGAGAGGAAATAAATCTGTGCTGACAGATGCAAACCGGCAATCCTCTTCCGATGGCTCAGTTTGTGTAATGTAAACCTTCTGTTCATGTATGGAAGCATTTATATACATATATGAATCTGCGTGTTATTTTATGTCTTATACTGTAATTTTAAAGGGTGTTCCTCCCACTCTCACGGTGAAATGTCAGGGAGTTATTGAGGCCAATATATTTATATGGTACATGTCAAAGTAACATCCACATGGATGACAGGACCCAAGGTTTCCCAGCAGAACATTGCCCAAAGCATCACACTGCCTCCGCAGGCTTGCCTTCTTCCCATAGTGCAACCTGATGCCATGTGAGACGCCGGCCATCCACATGATGTAAAAGAAAACATGAATCATCAGACCAGGCCACCTTCTTCCATTGCACCGTGGTTCAGTTCTGATGCTCACGTGCCCACTGTTGGTGCTTTCGGCAGTGGACAGGGGTCAGCATGGGCACCCTGACTGGTTTGCAGCTATGCAGAGCCCCATACGCAACAAACTGTGATGCACTGTGTATTCTGACACCTTTCCATCAGAACCAGCATTAACTTCTTGAGCAATTTGAGCTACGGTAGCTCGTCTGTTTGATCGGACTGCGCGGGCCAGCCTTCACTCCCCAGGTGCATCAATGAGCCTTGGCCGCCCCTGTCGATGGTTCTCCACTGTTCCTTCCTTGGACGTTGGAGCACTTTTGATAGATACTGACCACTGCAGACCAGGAACATCTCACAAGAGCTGCAGTTTTGGAGATGCTCTGACCCACCATCACAACTTGGCCCATGTCAAACTCGCTCAAATCCTTACCCACATAGCAAAATTTGTCTGGCCCAGCTCTGGGCCTCACCCATGATTCAGTTCTGGCTGGGTCCCCGGCCCAAAACTGGCCCACACACTGAAAACGGACACAATCAATTTCCTCTGGCCCAGATATGGCCCACACCCTGTAAAGTGACTCTTATTTATTGTGTTGTATACGCATGGCCATTTTTCCTGCCTCTAACAAATCAACTTTGTGGACAAAATACTGCCTATATCCCACCCACATATTATATATCACATCTTTGAAAATTATACATATATATAATTTTTGTTTGTTATGTTGTTATGGCAATAAATAGACAACTATATTGCAGTGATCACAAACGAGTGGAAAAGTCATGGATATTGACTGGTAAAATATCTCAAACAACAAACAGCACTTATACAACCTAAATTCTTCCCAACAAACTTTACACATTAATCTTACCCAGAATTTTTAAAGAATTTGCTCTGAAAATAACTCATAAAAGGACCTGCTTCAGCAGTTTGTCATATGCAAAGTGTTCATAGCCAAACCTGACACATAAAACAATGAAATCACGTTAAACAATGAAGATCAATGGGGAGTTCTAGAGAAATTACATCCGGTACGGGGCGGGCGGGCGCAGGTGGAGCGTAGCCACGCCTCCATCTCGCGTTATCGAGCACGGGGCGGTGCTACCTTTGTAAGCCCCTCCTCCTCTCTTTTGCCTCCGCACGGTAGTGTTGCGCTGAGATCAGACTCCCGTGGATCGGAGCGCAGATTCGCAGCTGACCCTCATCACACAGACACACTGTTCGGATAACACTTCACGTTCAGCAAGACACCGTTTATGGTTGTAACTGAAGATTTCACCATGTCTCGCACCGACGAGGTTCACCGCATTACGGAAAATGTCTATAAGGTAAAGTGCATTGATACAACTGTTTTAGCAACTTATGGATCACAGGTGGTGCTCTAATAGGCGAATACATGTGTAACGAAAGTGCATGCTTTATACACGAGTCATTGTGTATTGCATAAGATTGTTATCTTTAGTGGGTTTATGGTTAGATCTGTCATCATTAATGAACTTGATGAGAGATCAAGTTTCTTGTTTGTGTTGCTAGTGTCATTTATTGAAGCTCACCATGAGAACACAAGTGATTTGCATTGTGTTCTTACTTATCTGTCACGATAAAAGAACATTTCTCTCTCTCTCTCTCTCTCTCTCTCTCTCTCTCTCTCTCTCTCTCTCTCTCTCTCTCTCTCTCTCTCTCTCTCTCTCTCTCTCTCTCTCTCTCTCTCTCTCTCTCTCTCTCTCTCTCACCCACACCCATCTATCTATCTATCTATCTATCTATCTATCTATCTATCTATCTTGTTAGTAATCATCAATCACTTTTTACAACAAATTGTTTAAATGTCAGATTACCGATATAATCATTATTTCTACTGTTAGACAAAGGTATAATGAATAATTTGATCAAAACAAAACATAAAGTGTATTGTGAATATTTTAATTATTTTAAAGTAATTATTATTTATTTATTTTGCAATTGTATTTATGCTAATTTTGCAATCTCTAAGTGGTAACAATTGTATGTAGGCATCCATCCATCCATCCATCCATCCATCGATAGACTCTAAATAATGCTGGGTTAAAAATAACCCAAGTTAAGTTGAAAATGGACTAACCCAGCAATTGGGTTGTTTTAACCCAGCATTTGGATTGTTTTAACCCAGTGGTTGGGTTAAATGTTTGCTTAAAAAAAAAACAATTGCTGGGTTAAAAGAACCCAATTGCTGGGTTAAAAGAACCCAATTGCTGGGTTAAAAGAACCCAATCGCTGGGTTAAAAAAAAAACAATCGCTGGGTTAAAAAAACAACCCAATTGCTGGGTTAGTCCATTTTCAACCCAGCTCGGGTTATTTTTAACCCAGCATTTTTAGTTTTTAGAGTCTGTCTGTCTGTCTATCTATCTATCCATGGACTGATACAATATACATATTTTGAATTTATTAAATGTCTGGTAACCGATAAGCTTTATTGTTGCATTTTGACTAAGAAATAATACAAAAAACATACTTTAACAGTAAAAACACAATGTTTATTATGAATATTTAAATTAATTTGAATGATTTCATTGTTTAATTTATGCAAATACATTTAAGCTGCATTTGCTAAGTGGTCACAGTTGATTATGTAATGTAAATCAATCTATCTATCTATCGGTCTCCTCTCATGCATTACCCCCCCCCCCCCCACAGCAAACCTGTATTGGTTGCTATGTTTATTGGCATGTGCTCTGTCGGGCATTCCAGCGTAGGTGATTCAGGGAGGGGGACGTGCTGGTGTGTGTTGCAACAGGTTCAGTCATGTGTTTCTCTTCAATGTTTCCATTGATTCCCAAAAGGTTTCGGTTGCAGTTTTTGGTTTGTAACTTTAAAAAAAAAGTTAATACTTGTCACACCAGTAGGATTACAGCTCTCATCAGATATTTAAGCCTGTTAAATAGGCCACCTGAAGTCCAACACCTAAAATGAGGACAAAGAAACTATTCTGGTTGATCAAGGGCAAGCGGATGTCTCCTGTATCTGGGGTGTTACTCTTAAAGCAATGGAACCCTAACTATGAAGACACATAATATTTTCACTGGTCTGACAGATATTTCAATTCTAGTTTACTATGTCAGTATAGATTTACATTTCATAAACATAAAGTGGGTTAGACCTCATGGGAGGTCTTTTGAATTATACCACTAGCTGCGTTTGCGTGATCTGTCGTTTAACCGAGAATCGCTGTGTGTTGGCGTCTTTCAGTGGTGGTGCTCAGCTGGATCGTTCGTCCAAATCCACCTGCTATTCAGATAGCTTGTTAAATTGGCCATCTAAAGTACATGGATTTAGTTCAAAAGGAGTGCAGTATTGATGAGTGTGTACACTATGGATGTGTGTGAGTGTGAGAGAAAGGGAGGGACAGATAAGAGGGGAAAACATCAGTGGAAGTGGTGGGATGTTTAACATCTGCTGAAGTATCACAGGAAAGACAGAACTATGGAAGCTTGTTTCTGACACAGTATATAAAAAAAGTTAAATAAAAGAAGTTTAAAGTTAAGAAGTTTACATCTCGCAATTTAGTTTTGTTTCCATGGAATTAAAAAAAACGTACAATTCTGACTGTTTTTCACTCACATGTGAGTTTATATCTTATAGACAGTTTCAACGGCAACAACATAAACAAACGTTACTGCGCATGCGCGCTTTTGTGGCCCAAACTTAACTTCCGGTAGACGTCCAACAACAGAGGCTGTGTTATCTTTCTTATGCACTATCATCTTTCATTTTAATTGGGAAGCATTATCTTAATTTAAATGTTTTTATTGTTTCAGCATGTTTATTATAAATAATCTCCCATTTCTGTCTGCAATATAGAGTGGGGGAAACGCCCTCCTTGAAGGGTTAGTTCACCCAAAAATGTAAATTCATACATTAATTACTCACCCTCATGTCGACCCCAAACCGTAAGACCGTAGAGAAGAAGAGAAATATGTTGTTCCGAAGATGAACGAAGGTCTTACAGGTTTGGAAAGACATGAGGGAGAGTAATAATGACAGAATAAATTTTTTGGGGTGAACTAACCCTTTAAAGACCATTTTCTGTACAGTATCTATAAATGCTTGCGCGCTCGCCTTCAATCATGCAATGCATCAGAATAACATGTTTCTTTGTTTCATAACATAAGAGTAATGTTGGGAAAGTTAACTTGTAGATAAAGTTCCCTATTTGAGATTGATTGTATGAATGCATCACAAAAAAGGCGCGTAACCGTGGCAACGCGCGTTCGTCCGATGAAACTGTCTATAAATATTTCTTAGAATTCAGAGTTTTTCCTCAAATGTCCTTTGTGACTCAACACATGGGTGTACCAGGGCGTGTGTGTGTGTGTGTGTGTGTGTGTGTTCTGTTGTTACTCAACTGTGCACACAGAACACTCCCTACCTGTGAGCAATAGCTGTGATCCTGCTGGAGTTACCATGGGTTTAAAACAAGCCTCACCTGTGAGTCACAGCCGGCCCTAAATCACTCACTCAGCCTCCTGGCGTCAGACTCTCAGCACCGGGGCCTGGTCATCCAGACAGTGCCAGGCTTGGTCGGATCTCTCTAATCCCATCAGCCTCCAGGAGAGTACCAGCGGCAGGGCTGACAAGACCTTTGTCAGCTGGAGGGTGACATAACTGTTGTCCACTCACCTGCATGTGGGGGTGAGCTGAGGTCAAGCCACTTATGTGCAGTTTTAGGCCAGACTCTTACTGTGTGATAATGCAAATGCTACAGCAGTGTTAGCATGCGGTTGTACTGTACATGTGTGTGTTCTTGCGTGACTCTGGTGGTAAAAAACCTCAGTACTCAAGGACTTGGCTCAGGAACAGCTATCTATCTATCTAATCTCTCTCTCTACCCAAGGTTCTCATATACTCTATATATATATATATATATATATATATATATATATATATATAATATATATTAGTGCTGTAAATCATGATTCATCGCATCCAAAATAAAAGTTTGCGTTTACATATGTGTGTGTGCTGTGTATAATTATTATTTATATATAAATGCACACATGCATGTATATATTTAAGAAATATTTGCATGTGTATATATGTCTGTATTTATATATAAATAACAATTATACACAGTACACACACATATTATGTAAACACAAACTTTTACCAACACTAATATATATATATATATATATATATATAATATAATATAATATAATATAAGCTTCCCTTGTGGCAACATTCTGAATGCAACTCCTATTTACATTTTATTATTAATAGAGTCTCCATCGCAACTTTCATTGGCCAAGAACCATTCTGACTGACATGTAACGCAACCAATCACAGGTTTGTTTTGTTCCGTGTCATGTTTAGGGGCGTGAAAATGTAACGGGAATGTCCCTACAATAACAGACCAGTGTGTAAAACTTATTTTAAAGAGTCTACTCTACAAACTTTACATACTTCACATACTTTTGAAAATCCAGTGTTTAGTTGATCATGGTAAGCGCTCGTTGTCACTATTGTAAACATGACAGCTTTTTTCTTCAATGAGGGGGTTTGGCATCATGGCATTTGTTTCCAGGCAGACCGTTAAAGAACACGACACACTCATCTCCCGAACATCCTGTAGAATTCAACCAATCAGACGACGACTGTGAAACTCCTGAAGTGTTTCCAGTTAATAGAATTTTCCCATTGGCTTTTGGATTATCACAAAAAAACAAGCTCTGTGATCAACAAAGGTTTTTGTTACTTGCACGTTTTGTCCATCAAGATAATTTTCACTGATGGACACTTTTATGAATTTTGAAGCTAAATGCAGTCGCCAGAAGTAAAAAGATGAAGGTAGGCTATGAACGAACTACACCACGGTCGCTCGACTTCAACATCACCATCACTATCTTCCGAGTTCCGACAACTCCTTCAGTTTTTATCTCAAAACAATTTACCAGAACGTTTGAGTTAAAATGGTTTAAGAGCACAATTATGAGCATAATGAGGCTGTTCGGCTGATGACGTTTAATCTCCCCGACAGCCTCTGTAGTAGGGCTGCACGCTTAATTAAAATTTGGCTTATGTGCGATTTTAATTAAATAAATACATGCCCATCATGTCAGTGAAGAGCGGCTGCTCCATCTGAAAGCACTGCAAGTTTGAGTCGATTTGAAAAACAGACAAAAAAGACAACGTTTAATATTATGTTTTTACTCACTTCATATCGTCAGTCGAATGTTTGATAGTAACTATTTGTGAGCTGATGTGGCTTCTTATCACAGAATGAGGCAGACGATTAATTATTTTTTAGTATTCTATACAGTGATGAAGTCTGTCGATTAGCACTGCATTATAATATACTTTATGAAAATACCAAGGAAGGCTTGAAGAACTCATACACTACATATCGTGTGTTTATTGTCTTCATGTTTAATCAAATCGTTTCTATCTTTTTATTCGGCTCAGCCACACAGCGCTAGCTTCACATTAGGGATTTCCTGAAAATGTCATTATATTACTTCTCTTTAAGGCCGGTTTCAGGCCTTGTTTAAACTGCGTCTGCGGCACGTTACGGCTGCGACGCGGCTACCGGAGCTGATCGCGGCCACTCTAGTCAATGCTTGTGTTTACACCAGCCGCGGCGCAGCACGTTTCAAAAGCGGCCCCAGAAGCGGCTTGTTGCGCCACTTCGCTAAAGATGGGTGCCTCGCCTATTTTTGACGGTTTCCGCGCCGGAGCCGCGCAGTAAATACAAAATAAAATACAAAAATCCTGTCAATTTCAAAATAAACACCCCGTGCAGACTCCGTATTTCACATAACTATCATTCCTACAGTATTTATTACAGTTTATAAGTTCACTGTAATTAATACAACAGGATACTTTAGCATTCATTAACAAATTGTTGTAAATACTGTAAATCATAGTATACTGTAAATATTATTAGTTTAACACAGCAAATACTTTAGTATATTTTCATGTGGGATAGCAAAAAACAACAATAAACAGGATTAAACTGAACAAAACAAACACTTGATGTTAGACCACAAAAAAATAGAGAAAAACAACATAGGACTGTGTAATCACGTGGTCTCGCGTAACTTGTCGCTTCGCTTCTGAAATGCTCCTGGTGTGAGTTGGCACCGCGTAGAAGACGGAACAAAGCCATAGACAGTAAAAGAAATGGACACAGCGACCCCATAGGCTTCGACGGGGAAATTTGAAGTCAGGTAGAAGCACTCACTTCCTGATGGCTGAGTGTACTGCGCAGCCTCAGACTGAGCTTGATGATGTAGATGTGACGCGAGCAACCTGTCTGACAGTGGCAAGTCTTCTAGTAGTTGTGCAAAGTGAAATCTGAATCTCCGAATCTTGCAGAGACAGAGAGAGTGAGCAGAAGCAACTTTTGATGATTGAAGCAGGATTTGCGACATCTCTATCAGCGTCTATCAGCAACCCCCCGATTGCCTCATAGACAGTAAAAGATTGCCTACGAGCTTCTCCTCGGGTCTATACGGTAATTTGCTCAACAGCGCGACAGAGTCGCGTGGTTATGACGCAATCGTTAGCCTATGTTTTACAAAAACGGCTTCTACGGGGCGATAGTGTAAGATACAAGGTAATGGAGCCTTTTATACATTGTCGTGTTTGTTTAGAAATAAACAATGGACAAATGGAGTCTTTAAACTCCTCAGATGTAAAGATATTCGCTGTCAAAGTTAGGCCAAAATGAATGGGAGTCAATGGGATGCTAACAGCAGGTGATGGCTTGGTTAGCAATGGCTGCCCCTATGGAAGGTATGCTTTCCGGGGGCTGGATTACCCCCTTGAACAAAACCTCACAGCAGCCGTAATGCGCCGCAGATGCGTGCAGTGTAGCAAATGTGGCGTTCCTGCTCGAGGGTGCCCTCTAGCCTTCAGTATGAATGAAACATGAGTGTGTTTTTCTTATTTTGGGTAAAAAATTGGAAAATAATACTTCTCAAAATAAATGTATATGACAATACATATCTTTTTCTCATATTTCATTTTAAAGACATAGACTAGTTCTTGATTTTGCATACCTCCTGACAAAAATTAAGAAATTGATATCACAGATTTTTATAATAATAATAATAATAATAATAATAATAATAATATATTTTATAATAAATCCTTAGACATTTCTAGGGATTTTTAGTCATAGGCTGCCTGCATGTTAACAGGCAACCCTGCAGTTTTTTGTAAAATAAGTTTTCTGTAAAATATAGATATTATTATTATTATTATTATTATTATTGTTGTTATATTTATTCTTAAATACTTTTTAAGAAAAAAAAAAGGGGGGGGGGGGGGGTTAGCATCATGCTTTGGGGGTGTTTTTCTGCACATGGGACAGGGCGACTGCACTGTATTAAGGAGAGGATGACCCGGGCCATGTATTGCGAGATTTTGGGGAACAACCTCCTTCCCTCAGTTAGAGCATTGAAGATGGGTCGAGGCTGGGTCTTCCAACATGACAATGACCCGAAGCACACAGCCAGGATAACCAAGGAGTGGCTCTGTAAGAAGCATATCAAGGTTCTGGCGTGGCCTAGCCAGTCTCCAGACCTAAACCCAATAGAGAATCTTTGGAGGGAGCTCAAACTCTGTGTTTCTCAGCGACAGGCCAGAAACCTGACTGTGTCATATGGTCAGATGAAACCAAAATATAACTTTTTGGTAAAAACTCAACTTGTCGTGTTTGGAGGAGAAAGAATGCTGAGTTGCATCCAAAGAACACCATACCTACTGTGAAGCATGGGGGTGGAAACCTCATGCTTTAGGGCTGTTTTTCTGCAAAGGGACCAGGACGACTGATCCGTGTAAAGGAAAGACTGAATGGGGCTATGTATCGTGAGATTTTTAGTAAAAACCTCCTTCCATCAGCAAAGGCATTGAAGATGAAACGTGGATGGGTCTTTCAGCATGACAGTGATCCCAAACACACTGCCCGGGCAAGATCTCAACCCCATAGAAAACCTTTGGAGGGAGTTGAAAATCCGTGTTGCCCAGTGACAGCCCCAAAACATCACTGCTCTAGAGGAGATCTGCATGGAGGAATGGGCCAAACTACCAGAAACAGTGTGTAAAAACCTTGTGGAGACATACAGAAAACAAAGGGTATATAACAAAGTATTGAGATTAACCTTTGTTATTGACCAAATACTTATTTTCCACCATAATTTGCAAATCAATTCTTTAAAAATCAGACAATGTGCTTTTCTTGAAAAAAATTTTCTCATTCTGTCTCTCATAGTTGAAGTGTACCAATGATGAAAATTACAGGCCTCTCATCTTTTTAGGTGGGAGAACTTGTACAATTGGTGGCTGACTAAATACTTTTTTGCCCCACTGTGTGTGTGTGTATATAATATATATATATATATATATATATATATATATATATATATATATATATATATATATATATATATATATATATATATACACACACTTTACATTTGTTAAAAAAAAAGACTAGAATAATCACAATTAGATATTTTCCTTAAATCGCGCAGCCCTTCTCTGTGGTCCCATTTAGCCACTTGTTAGCAACCGCCTTTTTCAAGACATGTTACAGCTTTAAAAAATCATGAGTGGGGTTTTGGTTAGATGAGTGGCGTAATACTGATGTATTTTATGTCGTAGAATATAACATATTCAAGTGTCTTGAGCTTTTGTTCACCACAGACCTTATTTAAGCCATCTAACCAAAACCCCATTCAAAAAACCCATTGACTTCGGGAAGTTGTGACTGGAAGTGCTAAAATGCTAACTCGCGTGGGCCTACAAAGTGATGTCATACCTGCACCACTCTATTGTTTTATGCAGTATTTTAGAAAATAGCTATGGGGGAAATCAGGATTTCTTTACCAAAATCATTTTTATGCACAGATGTGTGCAGTCTAAGTATAATTTATAACTGGTGATCGAGGTGTAGGGAGCGACATGTGACAGGACAGGGCATGTCTCATCACGCCTACAGGTGAAACAATGTGTTGGGTGTGTCTCTAACACCTCTCCCAAATAGTCAACTACACGGTACTCCCAGGGGAAATGTATAGGTGTGTCCTTTTTTTTTTATCCTACATTCCATGCCTGATATGGGAGAACAGATATAACAAGCAAAGGTTTCAGTTACAATATGCATATTACTTGATGAAAGCACTATAATACCCGACAGGCATGACATTTAATTTGTTCAGGGACTCAAATATTAAAAATATATATAATTTGTATTTTATTTTTTTGAAGGATTGAGAGGATGGTTGTTGTTTTGTTTTTTATGTAGGAAATCTGGAAATGTGGTTTCTTAGCAACAACATGCTACAAAATGTTTCTGTCATGTCATTGAGTGGGAAACACAGACTGCAGATAGAAACAGACATTGAGAACATGTATTTGGTTTTATTCATCAATTATCCATAAGTTCTCGTTATGGGGCTAATATGCTAATAGACAAGCTGTTATAGTTTATTTTGTGTAGTTCTTAAAGGGACAGTTAGCCTAAAAGGAAAGTTCAGTCATCATGTACTTTCCAATCCTATATGACTTTCTTCCTTCTTTCTCAAAAAGAATTGAAAAACAGGATGTTGAAACTGCTTTATAGCTAAAAAACAAACACAAAAAAAAGCACCAGAAATGTGTCAAAAGTAGTCCATACAATTGTTTTTAAGGAACAGTGCATTATTTACATTAAATGTTTTGATGATACATTTTGTCATGTGAGTATTGTGCTATGTTTGAATGCAGAACGTTTTGTTTTTAATTTTTATTATTGGATGCTAGGGCTGTGCGATATTGAAGAAAAATTTGATATACAATACCTTGTTAATTAATGCGATATTCAATATGCGATACGATAATGCTTTAAGAGTGTAAAATCTATATAAATTATATTTAAAAACTGAGAATGATACCATTTATGTGTTTCATATTCTTTCTTGGAAGAGAAAGCATCACTACAACTTCTGAAATTGATCAGCAGTGTTTTAGCAAAAATTAATGTCACATCTGACAATATTTACATTTATGCATTTGGCAGACGCTTTTATCCAAAGCGACTTACAGTGCCCTTATTACAGGGACAATCCCCCTGGAGCAACATGGAGTAAAGTGTCTTGCTCAAGGACACACTGGTGGTGACCGCTGGGATCGAACCAGCAACCTTCTGCATATCAGTTCCATGGTTTAACCCACTGGACCACCATCTCAATATATTTTTAACATCAATGTAAACAAACAAAAAATGTAATGCCAATATTTAAATACCAAAAACTCTTTGCTTGACTTAACATCAAGAACATCCAGGTAAACAAAGACCTAAAATAGGGGTGGACGATTATTTTTGTTATTTTAATTTACAGTGGGGAGAACAAGTATTTGGTACACTGACGATTTTGCAGGTTTGCCCACTTACAAAGTATGTAGAAGTCTCTAATTTGTTTTATCATAGATACTCTTCAACTGTGTGAGATGGAATCTAAAACAAAAATCCAGAAAATCACATTGTATTATTTTTAAGTAATTAATTTGCATTTTATTGCATGACATAAGTATTTATACATAAGTATACATCAGAAAAGCTGAACTTAATATTTGGTATGGAAAACTTTGTTTGCAATTACAGAGATCATACGTTTCCTGTAGTTCTTGACCAGGTTTGCACACACTGTAGCAGGGATTTTGGCCCACTCCATACAGACCTTCTCCAGATCCTTCAGGTTTCGGGGCTGTCGCTGGGCAAAACAGACCTTCTGCTCCCTCCAAAGACTTTCTATTGGGTTCAGGTCTGGAGACTGGCTAGGCTACTCCAGGACCTTGAGATGGTTCTTACAGAGCCCCTGGCTGTGTGTTTCGGTCCACGACCCATCTTCAATGCTCTTACTGAGGGAAGGAGGTTGTTGGCCAAGATCTTCGGTTTCTTTCCCCAACTGATATCGTTCACTAAAAGCGTAACTGACTATGTTTACATGAATACTCGTCAAGACAGCCATTTTGACATGACTGTGTGTGTATTTGACCGTTTGAGTGTGTAACAAGACACGAACAGAACTAAAGGGATCACACGCTTTCAGAGAGGCGGCTTGTGCGCACGTTTCGGTGTGTGTCAGACAGCGCAAGACTGCAAAGAGTTGTTTTTCCGCAAGTTATTGCGTTTAATGACTCTAATAACTCTTAATAACTTTTTTTTAAAAAAAATTACGTCAAGCAAGTCATAGGCCTTTCGCGATAAATAAATAAATGAATCGCTCTATAAAAAAAATGAGCTCAATTTTCCCGGCCCGATAATTTCCACTTGCATGCTTGTTTTCCTCGTCTCTCTCTCTATCTATCTCTATCTCTATCTCTATCTGCGCGTGCGCCTCATCCGTTTGGGGAGGTGTTTATACTCGACGGGCATTTAGGTGCCGGCGTGATGAGACGTCATGCTCGGCCAGAATCGCCTGGAACACAAAGTTACAAAATTTGACGTTCACACCGTCAAGCGAAATGGGGTCTTGCGCATTCAATGCGCACTACTACTACTCACGCTCGTGCGGACGCTGAAGTTACACTGAAGTTGGCAGTTTGATAAATGCAAGTTAATTCTTCATCTTAAACTTTGTGTGCTTCAAGTTCAATCTGTGTGTGCTAAAAAGGCACATAAGTTCCAGTAGAGATAGCATTACATATTCTCCCTTTTTTTGCCAAATAAATGAAAAGCATGTTATCAATGTCTTCTCTCTTGCTGTATCAAAATCTCACCTAGCTTTCCTCAGAGATGGTTCCAATAATGTGATTTTTTTTAATACTGTATCCTAAATTGTGGACAATTAAGCTAAATATCATATGCTGAAGTAATTTTCTGGAGTGTAAATGATTAAAAGAAAAAACAACAAGAACCGTACAGAACCGAAAACCGTGAGCCTAAAACCGGGATACGAACTGTGGGTTTTGTGAACTGTGCCACCCCTAATACGCACCTAAAACACAATCATCCGTTGCAGTTTTCATCCATTTTATTTATTGTTTTTGGTATTTATTCAAGTTATTTTTTTGTTAACAGACTGAGAGTCCACTGCTTTTATTGTTTTTGGTTCATTTATTATGGATATTTAAAATGTTTTCCGTTTTCAGTGTTAAATAGTCTTTAGAAATAAAAGTTTATTGATCTTTGAAAAGGTGTACCTGCATTATTATGCCATTATCATTATTTTAGATGAAAATGGTCTCAGAACGACAATATTATCGTTTATCGCAATAATTTCTTGGCCAATTTATCGTCCAGCAAAAATGTTTCGTGACAGGCCTAGCAAGTCACATAACTAACAGTCGTGTGCCCAGTCTATTCTCTGCTATATGCGTCGACCTCTGCTATATGTTGAAGTAGCCTTTTAAAATCTTTCAGCGATTATGCATATCGCGATATTTCGATAATCTCGATATAATGTGCACCCCTATTGGATGCTGTCACTCTCTGCTTTCATTTTAAGGGAAAAAACAGTGTGAACATTCTTCAAAACTTCTCATTTTGCTTTTCACCTATCCACCCTTTTCCTATCAAGTCTACTGTGTTTTAGATTATGGGAGGCACTTCCGATTTGGGGAAGTTCCATTCAAAAAGACTCAAAGAAATCATTTCAAATCATAAGGTTGTGCTACAAATAATAATTTTCCGTCAGTTTGACTGATTGAACTGTAAAATGTCCTTCATGTTTTCTTTGCATCATGAGAGTGTCGAAATGCTTGTTGTTTTATTGTGAAGTGGTTTAACGAGAATATCTACCCATGAATGGTTCATTGGAATGCATAAGAATATCTAGTTTTCAATTGGGATGTCCAGATCCGATCACGTGATCGGAAATCGGGCCCGATCATGTGGTTTCAGACTCGATCGGAATTGGACGTTACCTCACGATCAGGACTCGAATAAATATGAATACATATTCTCATTATTTTTTAACGCATCTATAGTTATGCGGTGGCACAGAGTTAGACCCTTTTGACTCCACACAGAAACAGCAACGCGTGCGGCATGACATCACTTTGTTGCAGAGACACTATTGGTTAAATAAGGTGAATTAAATAAAAAATAAGGAACATCCTGGATCTGTTTTTTCGCTCTTCTTTATTCTTTTTTTATGTATTATAGAAGTATCGGATCGGGACTCAGTATCGGTAGATACTCAAAATCAAATGACTCGGACTCGAGGGCAAAAAAACCTGATCGGGACATCCCTAGTCTCTTTAAAATGCAATTGTCTCCCCTTTTCACTTCTAATCTATATTAGCAGGGTTTACTGGAATGTTTCTAAAGCAGGTAAATACAAATTGAATTACTCTGAGACACTTCTGATGTGCATTGTTCGCAATTAAATTACTTGAAATATGATTGGAAATTACTTCAAAAAAGAAAAACACAGTTACGTGTGCAGTGCAAGTCTGTCATATAGACTAGATAAAATTATAATTAGAACATTTATAATTGTTTGCTTGGGACATGACTTTAAATGGCGAGACTTTTGTTTTAGTAATCTGGCTCTCAAAAATTCTAAAAAAATTTGGTTTCCCATTTATCGGCCAGTATATCAGTTATCGATATCGACCGAAAAGTTCATATCGGCGCATCCCTAATGTTTTTACTCCAAACTCACTTCATAACAACAGTTGAGCAGTCTTGTGAAAATGTGGCTTCTTACACAGAATAAGACACACAACCCGAGAAGGCTTGAAGAACTCAGGTAAAACATATATTGTCGTAGTCAGGTGTTTATTAGTGATGTTTAATCAATCAAAGCATTTGTTCTAGGGCTGCAACGACGCGTCGGCGGCACATTATTTACGTTCTAGAATGGAACAGAAGATCTAGAATAATGGCAGTTTCTGCTCCTAGTACTCCTAGTACATGAGCCTAGTACCGAACTTACTACCAGTATGTGAGCTATGTCTGCGCAGAATCACTGGGCAGGACCAACAGCCCTATTGAACTGGTAACACTTTCGCCTGTAAGGCAGGAACTTCCAGATTGTAAAATCTCACGAACGTAGACGGGGAGGCCCAGCCTGCCGCCATACAGATATCGTGGATGGAAATCCCTCTGGCCCAAGCCCACGAAGAGGCCATGCCTCTGGTGGAGTGTGCTCTGACACCTAGCGGGCACTGCAGGTGTTTGGAAGCGTATGCAGTTGCAATCGCGTCCACTATCCACCTGGAAAGGGTCTGTTTCGAGGAGGCGAGACCTTTAGTGCGCCCACCAAACGAAACAAATAGCTGCTCAGAACGCCTGAAGGCGGCGGAGCGTGTGACATAAACCCTCAATGCCCTGACAGGGCAGAGGATATTGCCACCGTCCCCCTCGTCGGATGCTGGCAGAGCCGAGAGGGAGATAATCTGCGCCCTGAAGGGAGTGCCAATCGCTTTGGGGACATAACCATGCCTCGGTCTGAGAATGACCTTAGAGTCATTAGGACCGAACTCCATACACGTCGGGCTCACTGAGAGCGCGTGTAGATCCCCCACGCGTTTCACTGAAGCCAGAGCTATCAGGAACGCGGTTTTTAGCGAAAGGAACCTTGGTTCCACAGTCTCGAGCGGTTCAAAAGGATGGGCCTTCAGGGCCTCTAGGACCAAGGCCAGATCCCATATAGGAACCGATGGGGGCCGCGGGGGATTCATCCGTCTGGCTCCTCTGAGGAAACGGATGATGAGCTCGTTCCTTCCTAGCGTGCTACCTAGCGTCGTCTGAGCGAACGCTGCTATAGCCGCCACATACACTTTGAGCGTGGAAGGGGACCTGCCCAGTTCCAAAAGCTCTTGGAGGAAGGAGAGCACCCGCTGGACCCCACATTGCTGTGGGTCCAATCCCTTGGAAACACACCACTCAGTGAACACCGACCACTTAGAACTATATAACCGCCTCGTCGAGGGGGCTCTAGAGTGTGAAATCGTGTTCATAACCCCTTCGGGCAGGTCAACGGGTATCCGTTGGTCACCCATACATGCAGAGACCAACGCTCTGGATGGGGATGCCAAACTGACCCTCCTGCTTGAGAGAGGAGGTCTGCTCTCAGCGGAACTGGCCAGGGGGGTGAGTGCGACAGCTTCACCAGCTCTGGGTACCAAATCTGGTTCTCCCAGCGCGGCGCTATAAGGAGCACCAGGCGGCGCGTCTCCCTGATTTTCGCTATGACCTGGGGCAATAGGGAAATCGGCGGGAAAGCATACAGCGGGAGGCTGGGCCAAGGTTTGGACAGCGCATCCTCGCTTTTGGACAGAAACCTCGGGCAGCGGGCGTTCTCTTTTGTTGCAAAGAGGCGAGCTCCGCTCTGCCGAATAGGCGCCATACCAGCGGGACTGTCTGAGGGTGCAGGGACCATTCTCCTGGGAGAATGAGGCCCCTGGACAGCTTGTCCGGGCCCACATTGAGGTGGCCCGGTACGTGCGCAGCTCTCAGCGAGCGCAGCGAGCTGTGTGCCCACACGAGCAGGCGTTCTGTCAGATTGCCCAGACACCTGGACCTGACACCGCCCTGCCGGTTCACATAGGGCACCACTGTGGTATTGTCCGACCGGACCAACACGTGGTGTCCTCGTATAAGCGGGAGAAACTGCTTGAGCGCGTTCTCTACCGCTATCATCTCCAAACAGTTTATGTGTAGGAGCTTTTCCCCGCTCGACCAGAGGCCCGAGGCCGATCTGCCCTCGAAAACGGCGCCCCAACCCGTGGTGGAGGCGTCCGTCGAGATGACCTTGCGGTGTGAGATGGCTCCCATCGTCACTCCCCGCTGGTACCAGTCGGCTACTAACCAGGGCTCTAGGGCTGAAACGCATCCCTGAGTCACTCTGATCCTGAAGCCTCCGGACGCCCAGGCTCTGTGAGGCACTCGGGCGTTTAACCAGCATTGCGGCGGGCGCATGCGCATTAAGCCCAGCTGGAGCACAGCTGCAGCTGAGGCCATACGTCCCAGCATCCTCTGAAAGAGCTTGAGAGGTGCGATTTTGCCCGGCCGGAAGTACGCATCCATGCGCCGAACTTGGCGCGCGCGTTGGGGTGACAGGCGGGCTGACATTGCCACAGTGTCCAGATTCAAACCCAGAAATGAGGTTGATTGCGTGGGCACTAATGAGCTCTTGGTCCAATTGACCGTGAGCCCCAGGCTGTCCAGATGGCTGAGGAGCATTGCCCTGTGGGCGAGGAGCTCGGCCTCTGACTGCGCCAGGATGAGCCAATCGTCCAGATAGTTCAACACTCGCATCCCTCGACTTCTCAGGGGAGCGAGGGCCGCGTCCATGCACTTCGTAAATGTACGGGGTGCTAGTGACAGGCCGAACGGAAGGACGGTGTATTGATAAGCCTGGCCGTCGAAGGCGAATCGTAAGAATGGCCTGTGATGCGGCGTTATCTTGATTTGAAAATATGCGTCTTTCAAATCTAGGGAGATTAGCCAGTCTCTCGGGCGAATATGCGCGAGGATCTGCTTGGTCGTGAGCATCTTGAACGATCTTCTCATAAGAGCTTTGTTCAGACGCCTCAGATCCAGAATCGGTCTGAGCGACCCAACCCTTTTTGGCACGAGAAAATACCGGCTGTAAAAGCCTGACTCGCTCATAGAATGGGGAACCGGTTCTATAGCCCCTTCGCACAGCAGTGTGGCTATCTCCGCTCGAAGTAGATGTGCTACTTCCTCGCTCACTCTCGTCTCCGTACGCGCACAGAAGCGCGGAGGGCGGCGAGCGAACTGCAGAGTGTAGCCGTGCTTCACTGTTTTCAGCACCCATTCTGATACACCTGGAATGGCTTCCCACGCTCTCGCGTGTGCCACACGGGATAGAACGGCCTCCGGGCTCGAAACGCCGCGCTTTGCGGGTTCGACGGCCTGTATAGGAGGGGCGGGCGCAGTGCGCGCGCTCTCTGTGCTGTGGGCCAGCCGATCGCTCGCGATGGCTGGCCGCCCTACACACTGTATCTCTGCCGCTTCGAGCAGGGAGTGGCTTGTGTGTGGCCTTACACTCGTCGTTCCGGCCACCTCGGGCGGAGAACAAATGGTGTGTGGCGCGGCGCATGGCGCCGGGGGCAGAATGTTCGCGAAAACACCCTCTGTTAATTTCCCGGTGAGTGCGGCGCGCGCACGTGCGCGCGCGCTGAACGTGCTCGTGACCGAGCGCACTCACATTCCTTGTGAACGGCGCAATCTGCGCGGTCCAAGAGGGGGGAGTGCGGGTTCGTTGGAGAGCATATGTCAGCGTCATGTCTTATGACGGCGTATGTTTGCTGGCGTGCGTGTCTTAACAGGCTCGTGTACAGCAATATGAACAATTCCAGTCGCCTGAACTCATGAGGGGACTGAGAAATGTGCGCGAGGGTGGAACAGCTCTCTTGTAACGTAAAGAGAGCTGCAGGACCGTGCATTTCTGCCATCCCTTGTATATAAGCGGCGCATCAGCGCGGCATGAACAGAGGGGGGAGGAGGCTCGCTCCGAGACCGTTCATTTCTACCATCCCTTGAAAGCGGCGCGGTGGCGCGGCTTGAACAGAGGGGGAGGAGGCTCGCTCCGAGACCGTTCATTCCTACCATCCCTTGAAAGCGGCGCGGTGGTGCGGCTTGAATAGAGGGGGAGAAGGCTCGCTCCGAGACCGTTCATTCCTACCATCCCTTGTAAGCGGCGCGGCTTGAACAGAGGGGGAGGAGGCTCGCTCCGAGACCGTTCATTTCAACCATCTCTTGTAAGCGGCGCGGTGGCGCGGCTTGAACAGAGGGGGAGGAGGCTCGCTCCGAGACCGTTCATTTCAACCATCTCTTGTAAGCGGCGCGGTGGCGCGGCTTGAACAGAGGGGGGGAACAGCGGAGTGATGTCGTCATAAAACTGCTCGAGTCGAGCCCGCAGGGTCGACATAGAGAGTTCCTCACACTCGGGGCATTCGCCCGCGAGGAGTGCGGCGGCGGCGTGGTCACGGCCCAGACAGAGAGCGCAGACACATGGCGGTCTCTGGTGCTGAGCTGCACGTGGCACGAGCCGCAGGTGGAACGAGGCGTTTTGATAAAAACGCTCGTGCTCTTTTATGAAACGTGTGACGCAACGGCGAGAACATGTGCAATGAAAGGATATAATGCTGCCGGATAGCAGAGCAGGCACGGATGGCTGAAGGTGGCGCGATGCTGCCGGCTTCTCCAGGCACTGTCCTCTGCTTGCTCGTCTGCACGATCACGGCGGCGGGTTCCAGATCCAGCGATGCGAAGGGCTTCGCTGAAGAAAAGAAAATCGAATATGCAGCCCGTGAGCCCTGCTTATATACACGTGGCCACGCCCCACCTGTAGGCAAATGAAGCCAGGTGGGCGCGAAGCGCCCTCATTGGTCGCCACGTCACGCGGGCTCACCGATAGGCTGCTGCAGTTGCCAGCAGAGCAGCCAATAGCACGCTGGAATAGCCTGCTATGGTCTGCCAGGCTGCCGCACTGCGTTGACAATGTTACAAAATTAAGGATAATTTGGGGTTTTTCAGAAATCTCGAAGAAAGAATACTTTCCCGTAGCGTAAGGAACTTACGCAATACGAGAGAACCTCTCGTAAGAGAACTGTGCTTTGTTCGCTCTGTAAGGCCGGTTTCACACTGCGCGCGGTGGCAGAGCAGGAGCTGTGCGCGTGGAGAGCGGGAGCTTTCACACTGCAGTCAGTGTTGCCAAGTCCGCTTTTTTTCCGCGGAATTGGGCTACTTATACACTGTTGCCGCGGGCTGTGTCTCAGGTCCGCGGGTTGAAGCAAAAAAACACACATATTTAACCCCCCGAACACGATGTTTACCAGAGAACCTGCCCGAAACGCGATTGGGCTTGTTTTGGGCTAGTTTTGAGTAACGAATGGGTGGGTTTTGTTGTGTAAACCTGGCAACCCTGCTGCCAGTGTTCTCTCGCGCAGCTGAACGCGCCACGCGTGTTTTTAAAATGTGACCGTCTGTTGCAATACACAGACGGTCACATTTTCCTGGGTTCTTCTCCGACCCCAGTACGTCTCGTGCTTTTATTTATTATGGGCTGCATATCTCCTGTATATGCGACCTGGTTCCGCTCTGTCCCAAACACATATGCATAATAACATGCTGTATATAGGTAGTTTACATGATTAAAGTAACATTACAGTTAAGATATGCCTCTAGCTTTAATCATTTAAATGTGTCTTTGAAGTTTGGGCAAAAACTTCTGGCAGCTTTAGTCGTTGTTTATGCACATGTATCTTCAAAATAGACGGCTAGTTATACATTAACACTATGCTGAAAGCTCCTGTATGTGAACCTTTTGCAGATAAATACAAGTGCATTTTCGTTTACTACTGACACAAATCAATAAGTAAATCATACTCAACTACTATAGTAAACAACTTTTCCTAATTAGGCCTACTCTGTATACATTTTATGATGAATAGTATCATTATATATTATGTTTAAAAAGCTTCTTGTGTTCATATATTTCATTATAAAATGGCATACTATGTACACTACCCTTCCTGAAATACAATTAATATTGTCATCATTCATTGATTTCATGTTAAAATAATATACAAATTCACTACCCTCTTTGAAATACAATAATCAGTAAAAAAGAATAATAAGATTAACCCGGAAAAATAATCGTTAGATTAGTCGACTAATCGAAAAAATAATCGTTAGATTAGTCGACAGAAAAAATAATCGTTAGTTGCAGCTCTAATTTGTTCTGTTTATTAAGCTACAGTGATAGTATGATGCCCATAGGGATTTCCTGGAACGACACTCCTTATTGTACTTCTGCTGGGAATATTTGGAGTTTCTGTGTGAGAGCGCCCTCTGGCTTTTAGATGGAGCAGCATTTACAGATCACAGAGCCGTGCTTCACTAACAAGCTGCAGATGAAACAAATCGCCTTTGCCAAATCGCATATGGTTTAATTTCAATTAATCGTGCAGCCCTACTCGATGGTTGAAGTGTGAGTAGAATAATGTCTTGTCATTCTATCCATGATAGAGAACCTTTTGCTGATTGTCTTCAGTTTAACGGAAGTTACTTCCATAATTCACAAAAAGCGCCATGGGGTATAGGTGGGTACATTTGGAAATGTATGGGGCTGAGTAAAAAAAAAAAGTCTCACCGTTTTCTCACCATTTACCCTCAACTGTACCTATGCAAAAAAAAAAAAAAAAAGAGTGAGTGAGGTGAGTGAGGTGAGTGAGGTGAGTGAGGTGAGTGAGGTGAGTGAGGTGAGTGAGGTGAGTGAGTGAGTGAGTGAGTGAGTGAGTGAGTGAGTGAGTGAGTGAGTGAGTGAGTGAGTGAGTGAGTGAGTGAGTGAGTGAGTGGGTGGGTGGGTGGGTGGGTGGGTGAGTGAGGTGAGGTGAGTGAGGTGAGTGAGGTGAGTGAGGTGAGTGAGGTGAGTGAGGTGAGTGAGGTGAGTGAGGTGAGTGAGCTGAGTGAGCTGAGTGAGGTGAGTGAGGTGAGTGAGTGAGTGAGTGAGTGAGTGAGTGTTCCTTGTAATTGACAACAAGTAAACTGAGATGTACTCTTGTAGTGTAAACTATGGCAGCTGTTTACTCCTCCTGGGGCTTTTAAGGAATGGGAGTATACTCAAGTCCTTTAAAATTCCCATAGCCCTTTGACAACTAAACAATCGAATCAATACATATGTAGTATTTTACAACTGACAAGTTAATGGATCTCTCCACCCTGTGATCACTCGCAATGTATTTAATAAGTGTAAAACAACTTTCACCATTTGCCTTTGTGATCTCGACAAAGATATAGCTTTTGACGCCGTGTCAGAAGTCCCTGGGCCCCAGGAGATTGCATTTATCATAGGTTTCCTGACAGTCATTTGAAAAGGAATGGGTTTTATAAGAGATGGATTCACTCCGCACACCCACTCTCTCCTCTCGGTCCGGGGGTGGATGGCTCTGAGCCGTTGCCACATCTTATTGTCTGAGCTCTCTCTTCAAAGAGCTCTCTATCTCTAATACTCAGAGCTCACAAGTAACGTTGCAGTGTGCTCCCGGAATACACACCTTTTTATACATTAGCAACAACGCGCTTTGGATTCTTTGCATAATGAATCAACACCTTAAACCTGATGAGGTCAATCAAGGTGAACGCTTCATGCATGTGGAATGGAAGCTCGGTTTTGCATATCCATTAATTGAAGAAATTAGTGTTTCTAACTTCAAACTCTTTAACAAGCCCTTTCCAAACTATAGTTTATTTAATTGGTCTACTAACCATATCCGACAGGGTGCATATATCCATCACAAATTAATTTTGTCATTTACTTTTTTTCCACCTGAACAAATTTTGACCATTTCTCAAATCACTTTTTGGAATAAAATACCTGGCTCTATCTTGCTAAGAATAATTTAATTGCCAGCATTTTATGTATGCACATAATCTTCACACCTTTTGCACAATATGATAAACTTGCAGCTTAATTGGAATAGACACAATTCATATTGCCCTTACTTTTTTTTCTTCACACATTGCGTCTCATAAGTAAATCAATTAATAAATATATACAGTTGCAAGAAAAAGTATGTGAACCCCTTGCAGAAACTGAAAATGTGAAATAATTTTAACAAAATAAGAGCCTACAAAATGCATGTTATTTTGTATTTAGTATAAAGTATTAGTATTAAAGGTCCCGTTCTTCGTGATCCCATTGTTCAAACTTTAGTTAGTGTGTAATGTTGCTGTTAGAGCATAAATAATACCTGTAAAATTATAAAGCTCAAAGTTCAATGCCAAGCGAGATATTTTATTTAACAGAAGTTCCCTTTCAAAGCCTACAGCGAACGGCCGGCTTGGACTACATCCTGGTACTTCCTTCATTAATGACGTCAGTAGAACAGACTAACCTCCGCCCACAAGAATACGTGAAAAAAGGGGGCGTGGTCTTGTTGCTGTCCCACGTGGAGAAGAGGAAGTGTCGCGTGGAGAAGAGGAAGTGTTGCGTTTGAGTGTGTTTGTCGCCATGTCGTCGAGACGCTGTTATTTTCATCCCGGAGTCAAATCACCTTTGTTTGGCTTTCCCAGGGACGCTGTAGAGATCATTGAGCGCATATATCTCCCGTTAAGAGGCGTGACCTTTCCACGTGCGCTAAGCTGCTGTCGAATCACAACACAGGAACCGTGCCACGTTCGCTAAGCTGCTGTCAAATCAAAACACGGGAACCGCTGGCACAATCAGAACTCGTTACGTATTTCTGAAGGAGGGACTTCATAGAACAAGGAACTCATCAACCCGTTTTTAGGACAGTGAAAACAGCGGTATACAGATAAGTAAATTGTGTTAAAAATGCTGTTTTTATAACACGCGAAACATGAACACATGTTATATTGCACACTGTAAACACAATCAAAGCTTCAAAAAACACGAAGAACGGGACCTTTAAAGGGGCTATATGCGTTTTTCTGAAATTTAAACTTGCGACTGACACCTGTGGCCAAAAAACAGAACTGCTCTTATTTTCTGCTAGCTCTCGCAGCGGTGGTGACGTCACATCCACAGACAGCGCGGGAAAAAACGACCCGCCAGAAAATAGGAAAAATAGGATACAGGCTTATAGGTGCACCCACTGTGAGCGGACAAGGTGTCAGTAAACTCATCAGGAGATGTTTGAGTCATAAATGGTAAAATAAAAAGGCTATTGTTACGTTTATTTTGGGGAAAAAGTTGCATATAGCCCCTTTAAGAATCAAGGGTTCATAAACTTTTGAATGGGGTAATTTTTTATAAATTCATTTTTTTGTCTTGTGAAGTCTGTGGACTATAAACATATTTTATGTAAAATATATTATTCAGGAAAAAGTAACATGCAATTTGCATTACCCCTTAAATTGTGATTTAAATATTCACATTTTCATAGATTCTGCAAGGGGTTCACATACTTTTTCTTGCAACTATATTATAATGTTACCACACACATGCTATTTTTTATTAATATTAAGATGGTTTCAATGCACACAACTTTTTGTTTAGATCAGTTTTGAAAATGCACAAATAATGAATTTGGAGTTTCATGTTGTAAGATTAAAACACTGGATGTGGGACAAGGGACAATAAAAGTTTGGTGGTCAGTACAATTTGAATTCATTTCAAGAAATTAATACTTCAGCAAGGATGCATTAAATGGATCAAAAGACAGTAAAGACATTTATAATGTAAAATGTTTTACTTCCTATTCATCAAAGTATCATAAAAAAAACGCATCAGGGTTTCCACAAAAATGTGAAGCGGCACAACTATTTTTAAAATTAATAAGAAATGTTTCTTGAGCATCAAATCATATCAGAATAATTTCTGAAGTATCACGTGACCCTGAAGACTGGGGTAATGATGAAAATTCAGCAAATTAAAATAAATTGATTAAATAAATGCAGCCTTGGTGAGCATAAAAGCAGTGTTAATTTTGACAGCAAATTTTGATTTAGTTTTAGTCATAGTCTTTTGACTAAAATGCTATTTAGTTTTAGTCATATTTTAATCACCTGAATTGTTTTTAGTTTTAGTCTAGTTTTAGTCGACTAAATATCATACGATTTTAGTCGACTAAAACTACATTAGATTTAGTCTCCTAAAATCTAATGAGTTTAGTTAAATTGTAATACATTAAGCATTTAAGCCTTACATAACCGACTGTCACTTGAACGGACATTTTGACATCATTTTGTTTTTGACATTAAAAATACAAGAAAGAGCTCAATTTACTTTTTTGTTTGTTTTTTAAAAACATCTATATAATTTTTATAACTTTGTATTTCTGTTTTAGTTAGTAGGCCATATCAGGTTAAGCTAAAGCTTCAAATAAGTTAGTTTATTTATTTATTTTTAGTTCAGTTAACATTTATTTAATTTCAAGTAGGCTAATGAAGATTTTTTAAATGGTTTTAGTGAACTATTATAACCCTGATACTTTATTGAATATGTGTCAAATACTGGTCTTTCCTCCTGAATATGAATTAAATGGGAATTAAATTAAATACAGTTTATTGTGTAACCAAAAACGAATATATAATGCGTGACTTTTAATGATAAACAAGCTCGAAATACACCCGGACTCTTCTTTTGAAATGTCCACGCCTCTGTTGCAGTGGCAGCTGCTCATTCAAGTTCAGATGAGGAGATAAAATATGCATTGTTACAAGCGTCTAAAACACATTACTATATAAACATCGTAAAGTAAACATTGTCATTATTCATCAGCATTAGTTCATAAACAATTGCCTGGCATAAATGTACGCTATTCATTGATTGTGAGCCGCTCTGGAGCGCCGGATTGGGGATGCGTGAGTGAGCCTGTAGAACGTGCAACAGCGCCATGTTCTCCAGCGGTTAGATCAGCACGTCCAAATCAAATGTGCGCATCTGTTACACACGACATCAGTTCTGACTGGATCTCTTCCCTAATCGTCCCTCCCTAACATTTTCGTCTCGTTTTTATTTGTTGACGAAAATGACAGTTGATTTTCGTCATAGTTTTTGTCATCCAACACTAGTTTTTATTTAGTTATCGTCTCGTTTTCATCAGTGAAAAAAGGTCGTTGACGAAAATAATGACGAAAATTATTCGTCAACGAAATTAACACTGCATAAAAGACTTCTTTCAACAACAAAAAACTTCACTGACCCCAAACGTTTGAACAATAGTGTATATTGAGATGTAATATCAAGCATTATCAAAAGGGTAAACACTCAGGTAAAAGTGCCCAGCCCTAGTTTGTTTACACACTTAAGCGACCACTTCTTCCACCTCATCCAAAGGTTACAGAGAGACAACCTCCACTTTCATCTGCAGAAAACAAGAGCAGATTGTTCACAAGAGAGTTCTTTTTGAGTTCTCAAGGTTAAAGTTGACCTCTTCAGAGAGATGTAATACAGTTTTGCCCCATTTGTCACAGCAGGACTGACCCCTGTAACCCAGACATAATGAAAACGTGTTCCTATAGGAAAAGAGTCATTTGAGGGCCACTCTCTCCATTATGGCCCAGCAATACAAGGGTTAGAAATAACTAGCTTTACACTATGCGTAATCCAATTCCTTATGCCTACATGCATCCAGCCAACTGCTGGTAAATTAGTGCTGGAATCAAAAGCAGAGAAGCTTTCTTTCGACCGACTCCGTGACCTGCCGCCTGCTCCTGCTCCTCCTCCTGAATAATTACAGGCCCACATCTCCACACAGCAATTACAGACCACTTCCACAAGCACGAGAAGCTCTCTTTCTCTCACCCACACCCGATTCTTGCTCCCACATTCATCTGCTCTTTCAAAGGCCACTCCTGAGATCTCACTCTCTTCTCAGTTTTGATGGATATATTACACGGCAAGTCATTCTGACCTTTCCAAATATCTATTTAATATAACTTTCAACGTGTTTTCTTTCTTCCACTGCGGCTCTTTTATAGCATGGGGGTTGATTTTTATTTAAAGTTTGATTGCAACTTTTTCTTTTTGTTCAATGGAGGTCACATTAAAACCTTGCCATGCCTCAATTACATTTTTTTGATGCTTTTTAAATTTACCTGCACTTCTGTCCAAAAGTTTGAGGCCAGTCTTAAAAAAAGACTACGTTTAAGGCTGTATTTATCTGATCAAACATAAAACTGTAATGCTGTGAAAAATTACGATTTGTTTTACAGCTGTATTCTATGTGGATATAAATATGTAATGTATTCCTGTAGACAAAGCTGTATTTTCAGCATCATTACTCCAGTCTTCAGTGTCACATGATCATTCAGAAATCATTTTTGATGTCCTTTAATTAATGTCCTTTAATCCTCTGATGTTCTTAAGAAATAGCATAAGTGGTAAACAGTAATTTACATCTATATATCTTTATTTATGTCTTCATTTTACTGTATATTGCATCAAAATGCATGAACTTATACACAATATTGCCAAAAGGATACCCCTCCAAATCATTGAATTCAGGTGTTCCAATCACTTCCATGGCCACAGGTGTATAAAATCAAGCACCTAGGCATGCAGACGCTTCTACAAACATTTGTGAAAGAATGGGTCGCTCTCAGGAGCTCAGTGAATTCAAGCGTGGTACCGTGATAGGTTGTCACCTGTGCAATAAGTCCATTCGTGAAATTTGCTCACTACTAAATATTCTACGGTCAACTGTTAGTGGAATTATAACAAAGTGGAAGCAGTTGGGAACAACAGCAACTGAAATGGGGTCAGCGCATGCTGAGGCGCACAGTGCGCAGAAGCTGCCAACTTTCTGTAGAGTCAATAGCTACAGACCTCCAAACTTCATGTGGCCTTCAGATTAGCTCAAGAACAGTGTGTAGAGAGCTTCATGGCATGGGTTTCCATGGCCAAGCAGCTGCATCCAAGCCTTATGTCACCAAGTGCAATGCAAAGCGTCGGATGCAGTGGTGTAAAGCACGCCACCACTGGACGTGACGAATCACGCTTCTCTTTCTGGCAATCCAATTAACGAGTCTGGGTTTGGCGGTTGCCAGGAGAACTGTACTTGCCTGACTGCATTGTGCCAAGTGTAAAGTTTGGTGGAGGGGGGATTATGGTGTGTGGCTGTTTTTGAGGGGTTGGGCTTGGCCCCTTTGTTCCAGTGACAGGAACTCTTAATGTTTCAGCATACCAAGACATTTTGGACAATTTCATGCTACCTTTTGAACTTTGTGGGAACAGTTTTGGGAATGGCCCCTTCCTGTTCCAACATGACTGCACACCAGTGCACAAAGCAAGGTCCATAAAGACATGGATGAGAGAGTTTGGTGTGGGGAACTTGACTGGCCTGCACAGAGTTCTGACCTCAACCCGATAGAACACCTTTAGGATGAATTAGAGCGGAGACTGCGAGCCAGGCCTTCTCATCTAACATCAGTGCCTGACCTCACAAATACGCTTAGAAGAATGGTCAAAAATTCTCATAAACACATTCCTAAACCTTGTGGAAAGCCTTCCCAGAAGAGTTAAAGCTACAAAGGGTGGGCCAACTCCATATTAAAGTTCATGTGCATGTAAAGGCAGGCGTCCCAAAACTTTTGGCAATATAGTGTATGATGAATTTGTCGTCTAGGCCTTAAACAAACTCATGCGTCATGGTGCTATGTATTATGTGTAAAAGAGATTGAGATTGATGGCTTCTCTGAGTGAAGTAGTCACTGAGGCACTAATGGACTTTTCAGGATTTTTGGGAGGAGATTAGAGCTTTAGCTTTAATTTCTACATTTCCATAACTGTTTATTTCACACTGACATACTGAATTGTTCTTCATCTGCGAGAGTGTGGGCGCACTTTTGATATCGCGGCTCTACTTCCTGCTCTCTACTGCGTAGACTCTGGTCCCAAATCTGTGCAAGATGTCCATGCCATATTCGGACCTCCGGATGCTTCACTTTTCTTCAGTGAAAGAGAATGAAGTTGCGTCGTCCATATTTTTTTAGGGTCTATGTAATAAACCTGTAACCTGCTGTAATGTGTTCATTTTCATTTCTTTGTGTTAATTGCGAATTTGCTTATTTGTTCTTAATGTATTACTGACTGTATACTTGTCTTTAATAATAAGGGATGCACCGATACCACTTTTCAGACCAAGTACAAGTACTTATATTTGGGTACTTGCCGATACCGAGTACTGATACGAGTACTTAATACCATTACAGTTCTTCTAACAATGTTTTATTTTCATCAGATGTTTTTCACTTTCTGACTGTAACAAAGTAAATACACAAATTGATGCTGTTGCTGACATTTTAACATTCAACTTGGTGTTTTCCTAAACAAACATGGCACTGCTGCCCATTTCACATAAATGTAACCTGTAACATTCAGTGGATTCCAGTACCACACAACATAGTAGCAGAACAACTGAATTCAATTATTATATGTTATCATAGCTATACAGCCCTTTTTGGAGATGAAAAGAAGCTTCTCTGCATTATCAGCTATGAGCCTGTTTCTGTTTTCATCTACAATGTGTGACACTGAGCTTGGGATGTGCGAGACTAGTCGATTAAACGTTAGTGCTGCTGCAAGACGACTTTGAAAATACTAGTCGTTTACTTTTCTTTGGCACATTTAAGGTTTAGCTTTAAATATATATTTTTTTTAAAAAGGCTATGTTTAACTGTTGTGTTAATGTTCTACCTTGAAATGAATATATTATTTTGAAAAGTGTATATCTGCAGCAAAACAAAATCATTTCATTTTACCTCAGGTTTTGCATGCGTTGGTTTTCTCTGGCGCTTGCGGAGGCTTCAGATAAATCTCCACTCGGGTGAAGGAGGATTTTGAAAGCTTTCACAAAACTTTTCCATTTTCTTCCATGTCATGTCAAACTAGTATAACAATTAAGATTGATCCGAAGATGCGTTGCCATAAAGTGGCATCGGGTGCGGTTGTATCGGGGGAGTTTTACGAGTACGAGTACTTGACAACAGTATCGGACCGACACCCGAGTACTGGTATCGGTATCGGTGCATCCCTATTAATAATGTTTGAAATTTATATTAGTTAGTCTAGTTTATTGGTTCTTCTTTAGGCTGCTGATTTTTGTTCATGGTATTCAGCTGCAACTAAATGTTTTGCAAAAATACAGACTATATATGTTTGATATCGAAATGTTTGACTTTTTTTTTTTTTACCATATTTTGGAATCGAAAGTGAGAATCGATAAGAATCGGAATCGATAAAATTCAAATGCTACCCAACCCTACCTGTCTGTGTTGTGTTTTGTAGGTACGTGGCATATTGAATAGAGTACTTTAATGATCGGGGACACTGAGTCCTGAGCTCCTAATTAAGTTCTCAAAAATAAATCAATCAGCGTGTAATCTGCAGAGGAAGAGACACTCTCAGATGTTTCCATGGAAACCGTCAGTGAGCTGGGAATATGAAGTGTTGTCACAGGGTCAGGGGGTTAAGTGTTGGAAGCACTGTCTACCCGCATCACCTACGTTCTGAAGCAAAGACACATCTGTCCTGCTCAGATTCCTCTGCTTCATTTAATTGGGCTAATTGATTTTAGATACACAGTTGTCTCAGCCACTGCCGTTGTATCGATCGTCCAAGCTGCCACAACAGGCTTGAGTTCTCTCGTTACATAATGTTGGGGAATGACTCTGCTAGTCATACAGGATTTGTTCTTCTTGTTCTGACACTGATTTGAAGTCGTTGTAATTAAGCAAAATTACACGTGCAATAGAAAATTGTGCTTTGAGAGAAACAACCATGGAGCAAGAGAAAACGTGACTCTTTGACTTAAACTCATCGCACAGTTTTGATCTGAAATGCCTCATGCCTGATTTCACAAACAGGGCTTAGATTAAGCATAGTTCAATTAGGGTGTTTAAGTAGCTTTAGATAAAGAAAAAAAAAACATTACTGGTGTGCATCTTGAGACAAAACAATGGCACTTATATATTTTAATATTGGGCATCGGTGGACTAAACATCTCTGTTGGAGCACTGCCGGACCAATCAACTCAAGGGACTGAAACTAACCGTTCAATGGCGATAAACACGCCTGTGACCACACTCAATATTAATGTTGCTTGCTCTTTAACAGCTTCCTGTTTTGAAGCTTTGGTGTTTCTTTTGGGTGTTACTATGGACACTTTTGGGACTGTGATCATTTAGAAAATGAACTCCCTGAAAATACATTTTCCACACTAGTTTGTTTAATTTGTATATTAATTAATTAATATCTAAAAGAGGAAATGCCGGCATATACATCTTACACTCATCTATCATTTTCTTTTCTTTTTTTTTAAACCAAAAAATGTCATCCAAGTGTTGTTAATGTCACGCTGTAAACCCGAATAAGTTGTCAAAACTCAAAGGTAATCAGTTACATCGACATTTTTAAGTTAAGAAATTCAAAGTTTAAGTTAGCAGAACTGGCAGATTTTTATTTTGTACTCCTACATTTTAATTGCTCTTAACCTGAAATATTTAAGTAAGCTAATTCATACATTTAACTTAATTACCATGTAATATCAATTTTAATATATTTAGTAGTGGAAACCTAGCTAGTATTAACTAATTCAGCAAATGCAAATTGGTAACACAATGCTTTGATAGCATTAGCATAGCATAACATCACTGAAAGTGTATGGCAATGTAGAACTTTTAACATGAATCTGTTCTTTAACTAAGCTCATGCTCCACTTGTCACCATGATGGTAGTTTCAGTCTCAGACGTCACGCCCACGGACCGTTGGCTGAATGTCTGATGCATATGGCACACTTTTCTGGAAACACTTTGGGAGTTTCAGAGTCGTCATCTGATTGGTTGAATTCTACATGATGTCCGCGAGATGTATGTGTTGCATTCTTTAAGGGTCAGTCTGGAAACAAATACCGTTACGCCAAACAACCTTTATGGAAGAAGAACACCGTCATGTTTACAACTGTGACAATGAGCGCTTACCAGGATCAACTAAACACTGGATTTTCAAAAGTTTGTGAAGTTCGCTGCTCCATTGTTGCAGTTAACTTGCAAGTCTGTCTACGCAAGACTACCATTATGGTAATCACATAAAAAACCCAACATAATGGAAACTCTTCTAAATTAGCATAGCTAAACATTAAGACACTACTAAATCTATACATTAATCTTCCACAAAAACGCTGAAACCTAATTTTAGCATTTACTCTTCCTTTCAAGTGTCATGGAAAAGAATGCTGGGAAATGGACAACTCAGCCCAGTTTCAGTTAAATTTAAGTTGGTCTAAATTAAAAGAAACAAGCTCTTAAAACTCTTTAAAAGGAACGTTCTAAATACTCATAAAAGTTGATTTGATTGAACTCATTTTAAGTTTACCCTACTCAAACCTATTAAATAGAAATGTGCAGACTTGGCAGTTGAAGTACTAAAATTACTAACACTAAAACTAAAATGAAAACTGAAAATATAAAAATAAAAGCTCATTCAAAGCATTAATAAACAATATAATAGTATATAAATGATACTAAAATATCACCACAGAATGTGCTCAAATTAAATGCATCATTTGAGATGTGAAATTACAATAAAAAGTCATTTAAGGAGCAAAAATATACAATAAAAAGTTTCCAATATAACAAAAAACAGCAAAAAAAAAATGTATTGCCTATTTATTGTCATCTTTTATCATTTTGCTTTGGCAATCTTTTAAAGTATTGAGCCACTTGTCTTTTATTAGTGATTTTATCACATGCTTTGCATCGTGCTTCACAGCTCTTACCCATGACATCAGGTTTGATTCAGCCAGACAGTACAGACTGTGGTTAAAAACCTCCTGTTTTTATTCTCACTTGCTCAGATAGTCAAGAATGTTTGTTATGCATTGAATATACTGCAGCAAGCAGGTTTCTTGTTATCTGAACACAAGGCTGGAGGTGAACACAGGCCTGACTCCAGCAGGCCAAAGAAGTGCATTCTGGGAATTCCTACACATAATGGGAGGGGATCGTTAAGGACCCTTCAACCACTCGATGGTTTTAGCGTGACCGTGTGTTCCATAGTTTGAGCACAAGACAGCAAGAGGAGTTTGCATGGATTTTCTGTGGTTGTTCTTTAACCAGTGATGAGTGATTAATGCTTTGCATGCGCTTTCAATTGGTATCTTCTTCACTCATTAAATAGGCTGATGTACAATTTTTAACTCTGTCACATAGATGGGTTCTTTTTAAATGGCTTTTTTGCATTATCGCAGTTATCTTAGCTGGTGGGTCGTGACCCAAAAATGGGTCATAGGTCTGTTATTCTGATACTGCATTTTAACACACATTAATTTCACTCAGCTAATGCTTATACAATATTTGGCCGAGTGTTTGTTCCATGTGTTACACTATAGTAATGAACACTTTTGCTGTTGTTTATGGATTTACAAAGTTGTCATATCAAAGTTTTTTGTGAATTTAGCCCATGTGTATTAGCTTTAAGGCTGTTTGTATGCTAGTGCCCTCTTACAACCTGAAAGAAAAAAAAAAAATCTTTGGGAGATATTGATAACATAAGAAATATTTATATTTCTCTCTCTCTCTCTCTCTCTCTCTCTCTCTCTATCCACTTTTGTCTCCTTAAACGGTCGTTTTTTTGGGTCGACAGCTTATAAAAAACTTATTTCTGGGTTTTTTTTCGTTTTCTCTACACCCCGTCACATATTAACTTTTAGACATTGTTCTGTTTTTTGTTGTAAGTCAGAAATGACAAGTAGGCTGCTTTAACGCAATACAAAGTCAATTGAGAGGGTTTGATTGTGGCCTAAATGCGCTCTGTCTCTATTGGACAATGAATAAAGCCATGAGCCCTTCGTAATGCCCTTCCCAAACTACTTTAATTGGGCAACATGGGCTCATTGAAACATGCCTCTACATACCTAACTCCAAAATATGGATACAATTCACTGCAATTTTCAGCTGAAATGAACACTAGTAGCAGAAAAACACCAACTTTTTCTTTCACACATTATGATTACAGGAGCAGATTGAGTAATAAAAACGTATTCTTGCACAATACTATGTTATGATATTAAAACACTTTTACCCTAGTGCGTGATTTGTAAACTAATACATTCTGATGTTTTTATCACATAGCCAGCTCCATATATTTGGCGTTTCTGATGTAGTAACTTGCTCTGTAGCTCACCTGGTACAGCGCTGAACTTTAAATTATTCAGGAAAGAGTCCCGTAGAACATGTGTAAAGATAAAAGAGACTTGTAGAAGGTTTAGGGTTGGGTTTGGTGTAGGTGGAAGTATTAAAATTTTAACGCAACTCACCGGACATTTCTTTTTCACACAGTGGCGATACAACCAACAAAATAAAACATTACCAGATACATGTTTATCTCTTTCAGATTAAACTAACTAACAGATCAAAACTAGATTTGTATTGCATGTTGAAAGTAAGCCTGTACGCAGCCTGCCCAAAAAACACAGAGAGATTGAGGATGATCTTGCTTTTTTCAGCCCCTTGATGTGATCAAGACGGGGGTCTATTGGGGGGGTGGACCAGTACGCTAGTCATTATACTGATAGTCGCTATCCCCACACATTCCTCTCTGATTGCACACACCATGTGCTCCGTCTGCCGAGAGCCCATGCACAGACCTCTGCCGCATTAGATTAGCACTGCCAGCATGTTGTCAAGCGCAAGGCCAGCTGTTGTTGGGTTCCGAACATTTGTAGCGTCAATCATTTATTAAGCCTCAAAAAAAAAAAACACAGAATCACTGGCGTTTAAATGGAAACTTTCTGACTCTATTTTTGTGCTGGAAAAGTCCTTTTTTTCTTTAATGTACAATTGTATAATAGCACAGATGGGAGTCAAGAAGGATTCCTGTGTGATCAGACCCTCCAGTGAACCCAAACTCATCTTCAATCTGTTTTCCATAACTTTTTGATACCAATAACTTGTTTTGCTTTTAAAAGGATTTGATTTATGTAAGGGATAATGTATGATCAGCTGGTCATAACTGTAAAATACACCCAGACAGTGTGATCAGGGCCTCAAGATGAGAATAATTTACATCTGCAATAATGTCTTCTCTCCTCCCAGCCTGGTTTCCTCTCAAATGCTTCTCGGAGTGTGTTTAAGTTACATTTTCCCTTTGCCTTTTATTGCTAACACTTTATTTCCTTTATTTCTGGCTTGTCAGTGCTAATGTCAGTTATTAAAGTTAACATTGGGTTCTCCACTGCACCATAAATGCTGTGTGGTATGGGCAATGCCTCGGGTTGAAAATCAAAAGGTTGTAGGTTTTAACCTGGAAGTCATATATAATGTGGTTTTGTTGGGAAATAAATGGACGCACTGGGCACAGCTTTATATCTTTTTTTCTCCCCCAATCCCCACTCATTGAAAATAACAGGAAGCTTTTTTTGGCAATAATTCAACAAAATGATGGGCAAAGGTTACACAGTGATTAGGGCCCTATGAAATCCATTTAATTTTTCTCATATTCCATTTTTTTCCCCGGTTTTAATTATTCTGGATTCCTTTTTTTCCTTTTTAATTTTTTGGACTCCATTTTAATGGTTAAATAAATTTTTTGTAATCAAAAAGCCTGTCTAAATAATTGAAATCATCAACTTATACAATTTAACAATTATAAAAGTTTAATAAAATGTACATGTTTAGGGCCCTATGAAATCCTTTTTTCTTTTCTTTTTTTTTACCAAATTCTGTGTTTTCAGTTTGTTCTTGATTCAATTTTAATAGTTTAATTAAATTTAAATAATCAAAAACATGTCTAATTAATTGAATTAATAAAAACAACAATTTTAATCATAATAAAAATAAATATATTTTAATCATTTATTTCTATGAAAACTTAAAAAAAAAATGTTTGCATTTAATTTAATTTAATTACATTTTTATTTTAAAAGGCATAAAACATGCATTTAATTTATCATTTAGTCACATGAAATTGAACACACATTTTTGTCAAAAAAAGTGCTTACGGTTAAAATGAAAAAACATGGGAAAATTTGATTATTCCATAAATAAAGTTTTTATTATTTATTATGATTATTAGTTTTCGTATAATTGTTATATTGAGACGTGGCTAAATTTTACTGTACAACAGTTATATATGTCTGTCACAATTTTTTCAAGTTAAACCAAACATTAATTTGTTAGGTTACCGTGAAGTCCTTTTGAGTTTCTGTGTGTTTATGATGTGAAGATAGTTTTTCTCAAATTAAATGGTGAAATGCTCATGAAGTGACTCTGGATATGAAGTTCATGCATTCATGTCCGCATATAGTGAGGCGGTAGAGGCTGAAAACACTGCAAGCATCATTCACACAGACACTAGTCTATATCGCATATATTCTATACTGAACTACTTTTTATTTATTCATCAAAAATGTGACAAAGTTCTTGATGAAATTCCACGCTATACAGTAAATTCTATTTTTATGACTTTGGATTGCGCGATTCAGTCTGTGTTTTTCGCATCGCATAAATCATAGGGCCAAAATTGAATTGACATACCAATTTGCTTCTGCCATAATTCTTTAAATGACACATCTTCACCTCAGAAATATGATGCTCAAAGGCAGCTCAAACAGCCAAGTACTGTAGATATTTTGACTCGATCTAAACCTAAATTGAACAACTCAGGCTTACAGGAAAAACAAGCCTGTGGCGACATTTCTGCTAAATGATGTTACGTTGCATTTTGCACGTTTCGTGACACTCTCAATGTGAAATGTCCAGTAAGTGGTGCTGAAAGCATGTTAAATTTCCGTGAAACGGAGATTCATTGTTGAATAGGTACTTTTTTGGAGTTTTGCAAAAATGTAGGATGAGCCACACGTTTCCATTTGAGCCTGTGTTGCAGATGAATACTAGTAATAATGATTATTTATTTATGTTCAAAGATGTGGTCGCACTGCTAGCTTTGGGGTAGAAATTAAATATCTCAGTTTGTTTACGTGCTTCGTTGAACCAATTACCATCTCTTAACACACAGTAAAGCTCAAATCTGACTTTGATTGTCTACTTTTGCTGTTTAATCTGGTCAAATTTATCTGGTATTCTCTGTCACAGTTTTTACTGTCACTTTCTTGCCTTGTCACTAAAGTGAAGGTGTTGCACACGTCCCCCTTACAGAGAGTCAGGAATAACCAAGCTCTCAGACGAAGTGTATGCTGGCCTCATATTCCAATTAGCTCTTGCAATTAGGCTGGCAGATGTAGCACACGAGGCCTGGGATGATAAAATTAGCAACCCTGACAGAATTTGGAAAAGAAACCACCTAAGCCCCACCCAGTCCCTCTGACTTCACTTGTGATTCACAAGTTCCAGATGCTAGCATCACGCCAGGCTAATTACATCGAGCTGAAGTGACACTAGCATTAGCAGCAAACCGCCTTATTTTTTTCAGTGCTGAATGTTTTTTGTGTGACAGTCTCGTTTTTGTAGGTTCTGGAGTGCTGACGACAGCTCTACTCCTAGTGAGCTGTCTTGCTGCCTGCTGCTTGCATGGACAGATGTCTTCATAGGCAGCGTTTTAACCGAAAAGCCTTATAAGTAGCTGAAGTGCAATGCGGTACATTGACACACAAATTGTGATCCTAAAATCACACAAAAAGCACACTACTGATTTGAAGATAGAATTCAATGTTAACAGTTTCCTAAGCTAAAATACTCCAATACATATTAAGATACATTATGCACACAAATTGTGTAAAACAGATCCATTTAAATCAGAAATTTATTATTATTATTTTTTTTAATACTTTTTGGTTATAATGAAATGTGTTATAAGTACATTTTTAAACTGAGCTCAACACTATTTTTCCCAAATCTGAATGAATCCAATCTAGTTCTGTTTACATGAACCCTAACTGTTGCAATCCAATTCACATATTGGTTTACATCTACATCACATGAGCAGCCGCTGTGTTTAGAACCGGAGAAAGTCATCCATTTGATTGTAAACTGATTATTTCGGTGCATGCAAATGTAACTACAGTGCATTCTGGGATTGCCTTCTCTGCAAAATATACATGCAGTGCTACCAATTTTGGGCAAAACTAGGTATCTTAGAATCTTGTAAAAGATTGCTGCCTATGTTTTGGTGCAGCCTTGGCATGTATGTGGTATCTTAAAATGCCGTCTAGGTAGGCAGCTCACTAAGTTTTTGAACAGAGTCTACTTCATTACTGTTCATTCCCATGTCCGCGTCGCCCAATTTTGCTCTTGATAGCAGGAGTGCCATATGAGCGCAGACCTGGTCTCAACTATTCGTTATGTAAACCACCCACATCTAGCACCAGACTCTTCACATCTCTACCTCTCTTCGTTGTACCTTATCTCTCTCTTTATATTTGTCTTGCCCTTGCACGTTATGAGGATGTTGCGGGTCTTTTTAATGAGGTATGCTGGCAGGGCATTATAACGTAGTCACCAAGGGAATAGGGAAGGTGCGGGAAAGAGTCAGAGGGTAGGTAAAGATAAAAAAAAATCCCTTGAAATGGAGAAAGGTCTTTCATCCTTTAGAGAAGGGAACTGTACTCCTCAGTGTTACTGTGTACTCTCCATGTATCATCTTCTTCCAGAACATTTCTTGTCTTGCTGTTGCCAAAACTTGCTAACTGGCATGAAGATGCAAGAAGCTCCCCCAAAAATTATTGCTAATTTTAGTTTGTTTTTATTTTTATGAATGAATATGTCGTTTTCCTTCACTCACCGTGCGTCTCTTTCTCGCTTTCCATCTAATGGAGCTCCTGGGGGGATTTTGCTGAGGCACTGCTGCCTACTCTCCATCTTACTGTCCGTCAGGTGCAGACCCACTTTCAGAGCTGCCCAGCGAGTGTGGCAGGAAGGTGACCTGTGACGTCAAGCCACTGAAGCCTGGGGAACAGGACCTCTTGTAGCTCAATTGAAGATCCAGCACTCCTTTTTCTCCCAGACTTCATTTATTGTAGAAAGCATTGATATTTTTGAAGGTTCAATGAAATATTGACTGAAAAATTTGTCAGACTAGTCTTTGATGCCTATTAATACGTGACCTAAATCATCTTGGTATAGGGTCCGTCCAAATATGTCTTCCTTTCCAGGCATCCGAGAGAGTTTTGACCTGGTATTTCTCCGTCTGTTGACATGTTCCTGCCTGGACTGAAGCATTAACAGCATCTACCCTGTCTAAAACTGTCAAAGATGCGCAATCCTGGCTTGCACCGATGGTTTTTGAGGTCTTTTTTTATATTAAGGGAAAGTTAGCTACTACTTATTTTGTAACCACTTTGATGGTGCCAGTGGGTTCCTAACACTTAATATGTCATCTAACTTATTGAGTTGTACATTTGTAAAAAGGGATTTTTTTTGTTTTTGCCTTTGCCCTTCATTTAATTAGGAGCGTAGGACCAGAGAGTAGGAAGTGAAGTGGTAGGGATGGGGGGATGGGATCAAGATAGGAGAAGGGACCAGAAGCTGAGAATTGAACTTGGTTCACCTGGGACACAACCTCTGTCGGAGTTGGCAGTACGCACAATATGGCAGATTAAGTCCTGCCTTCTAAAAAGAAGAGCCAATCAGCAGTTGGTGAAGTCATTGCATCACTGCTGTTACTGTTAAGGCTCGTTTCCACTGAGCAGTACAGTACAGTGCAATCGGGAACAGTAGACTCCGATCTAGCTTGCATTTCCACCGCCAACAGTATCCTTACTTGATAGGTGTGGTGTATGCTGGAAAGTAGCAATCAACATCTTAATGTCTCACGTGAAGAAGAAAGTGTGACAATTCTCTGTCAACCAATCAATGTTCTGCAGTCCAGCTCCACCCTTTAGGTGTCGGACTACTGTTGTAGGTACCCCAACGGAAGGTGATATGGTTTGGTATTGTAGTACCATTCCATTCACAACTTCTGACAATCGAAACTGAAAAATTGAGTACCGTACTGAACTGTACAGTACCATAGCGCTCTGTGGAAATGAGCCATAAGATGATCCCATGGGAACTTGAGACTTGTACTTAGGACTGCACATGCACATTGTTGGACCAACCTGGAATATACATTATTTTAATTCTATTCAAGAAATAACTTTTATGAGATTTGTTTCTGTTTTGAAATATTTTTTTTAAAGGTCCCGTTCTTCGTGTTTTTTTGAAGTAGGTTTACAGTGATTGTGTTTACAGTGTGCAATATAACGTGTTCATGTTTCGCTGTAAAAAAACACAGTATTTTTCACACAATTTATTTATCTGTATACCGCTGTTTTCACTGTCCTAAAAACGGCTGATGAGTTCCTTGTTCTATGAAGTCCCTCCTTCAGAAATACGTAACGAGTTCTGATTGTGCCAGCGGTTCCCGTGTTGTGATTTGACCGCAGCTTAGCGCACATGGCCTGGTTCCTGTGTTTTGATTCGACAGCAGCTTAGCGCACGTAACTTGCATGGAAAGGTCACGCCTCTTAACGGGAGATATATGCGCTTAAAGGGGCTATATGCGTTTTTCTGAAATTTAAACTCGCGACTGACACCTGTGGCCAAAAAACAAAACTGCTCTTCATTTCTGCTCGCTCTCGCAGCGCGCGCTCGTACGTGCACACTTCACAAGTCATCTGCTGCAAGGAGGTCAACATTATGTTTACAGAGGTAAGAACAGTCAAATACATATATTGTTTGAGATAAGTGTTCTCTTATCAAAACGTCAAACGTGTAGCTGACAAACTACACAAAAAATTAATACATTAAATAAATAAATAAACCCATTTCGCCATTGGCATGCACGCTGATGAAGGGCGCACAGACCGAAACTTTCGTAGAATATTAAAAACACAAATCTGAGCACTGTCCTTGACGACTGAGCACTGTCCTTGACCACTTATTATACACAAGTAGCTTACTATCACCAAGTATGAAAGACACATATACATAATACTATTTAGCAATATTTATTGACTACATGTCTTATGTGAAATAAAATGCATCACACTTTACATCTTCATTTACCTCTTATTTTTTGTTAAGATATAGAAACAACAAACAATATAATGTAGCTTTACATGGCTATATAATAAATAATCCATCAGTTTTATATAGCGCTTTTCTAGACACCCAAAAAGACTTTACATTACTGATGCACTATTCATATTTATTTTTGTTTATATACCGGTATATATATATATATATATATATATATATATATATATATATATATATATATATATGCGAAGTCAAATGCGAAGCCGATGTTCACTCTAGTCCTTGCAATGCGCCGGTCTCTCTTAATCTTCGACCTTTTTTGGCCACTTGTCAGGGGTTTAACTTTTTTTGTCTTCTGTGGAGTTACTGTTGGTGTCCGAGTTGTCCTGGGTCTCTTCTGTGTATTCGTTAAATCCATTGCACTGCTTGCGAGTGTAGGCTACTCGCTGACTAGCGGTGGTGGCAGGCAGAGTGATCTGAAACGTTTAACATGAACGCGCTTGACGTCACATCCGCAGACAGCGCGGGAAAAGACGACCCGTCAGAAAATATGAAAAATAGGATACAGGCTTATAGGTGCACCCACTGTGAGCGGACAAGGTGTCAGTATGCTCATCAGGAGATGTTTGAGTCATAAATGGTAAAATAAAAAGGCTATAGTTACGTTTATTTTGGGGAAAAAGTTGCATATAGCCCCTTTAATGATCTCTACAGCGTCCCTGGGAAAGCCAAACAAAGGTGATTTGACTCCGGGATGAAAATAACAGCGTCTCGACGACGTGGCGACAAACACAGTCAAACGCACCACTTCCTTTTCTCCACACGACCGTCCTCTTCTCCACGTGGGACAGCAACAAGACCACGCCCCCTTTTTCGCGTATTCTTGTGGGCGGAGGTTAGTCTTGTCTACTGACTGACGTAATTAATGAAGGAAGTAAAAGGATGTAGTCCAAACCGGCCGTTCGCTGTAGGCTTTGAAAGGGAACTTCTGTTAAATAAAATATCTCGCTTGGCATTGAACTTTGAGCTTTATAATTTTACAGGTATTATTTATGCTCTAACAGCAACATTACACACTAACTAAAGTTTGAACAGTGGGATCACGAAGAACGGGACCTTTAATGTGAATTCCTGAAATGGCTGCAACTCAAATAATGAACTCATTCTCCTTGAAAGGGACTTTTGTTTGAAATTCTTAGTATTCAAAAACGTTAGGCGAAAAGTACCCGGATGACCTACTACTCCCGCCAAGATTGTCAAGTTTGCATCCAATGGACACTTTACTATCCCATGGGGCCACAGGAGAGGATTTGTGAATGGCAGTTAAGTGACACACACAGCTGACGCTATATGTCACATGACAATAACCGCATGATGTAGTACGTCTGGATTACATTTCACACATTCTATTACATCCTTTCTTAACAGTCGCAAAGTATACAAAAACCTACTAGAGAATGAGATTTTCGAACGCAGCCAGTGATTCGTTTGGGGCTGACATTTCCCACAACCTCTTGCATTATAGATGAGGCAGAGATTGTGGCTATTCTATGTTGACTTTTTTTTTCCTGTTGAAGAAAATTGTGAGAAATGTATGGCCAAATATAATTAGTAATGGATTTCATGGTCATGGTTTTAGCTAGATGCTAATGCTACAATCAAAATTGTACTCTGCATGTTAAGGGGACTTATTTCATTTTAGTTGTTTTATGACGTGGTAATATGTGCCAGGACAGGGATTGAGATTGAGGGTCAGATATTGAACAACAGTGATGTTTACTGTGAAATACTGGCTTGATATGGAATGTTTTTGTGTAGGAATGGTCTTACTGTTCCTGTGAGGTGTTACAGGCTGCTGTATGGGATGTAGTTATTTGTGGTGAATTTTAGAGGAGGAAAGCAGGGTTTGGTGGTGTTGTGCTGTCAGCTTCAGGACTTTGTTAACCCTAAGGCCCTGGCAGACTGTGGCTGCTCTAATTGGAGGAAGCCCTGAAGGGGAAGTGGATGGTGCTCAGGGTGCTATGACAGATGCCCGCTCGAGTGAGCATCACTGAAGGATTACAGCATGACGAGGCGGTAAAGTGTTTATTTTGATTGCACTAGGACCGGAGTTTCGAGACAATTTGCTCTGACTGCATATGTGCCCTCTCAGAAACACCACACATCCCGGGCTCTTCCATTTATACGCACTGTATAAACTTCCTGGCAAAATAGCAAACCCAACTCGCACACTAGCACTTCAAAGCAAAATATGTTCATTAACTCCTAGCATATGCTTTCTTTCTATCTCTTTTACTTCCCCTCATCCTCTCAAATAGCCTCAAAGCCCTGTACAAAATGTCAAAGCTCTTTGCTCACCCCCGAATGAGTGTCTGCTTCCCTCCCACAAGAACAATCACACTCTGTTTAACACAACATGGAATGATGGGTGGTGTGAACGAGGGATGATGCTGTGGACAGTTTTTGCATAAGGGAAAAAGGAAGCATCCTTGGTATGTTTGTGTGTGTACGGATGCACAGCCCCTGCTAAAAAGCCAAATTTTGCTATGTTTTTTGCTGGAGTTCTTTGGTCTACCAGCTAAACTAGAAGGTAATAATCAGCTTAAACCAGCATGGAAATTCATGTCTAATCCAGTCTTTTTGGTAGGGGGGGGCGGAGCTAGTTAATACTACACTTATTGGTTGCTGACAGAATAAGGGGCTTTCGCACTGGAGGAACCTTTTCATAGTTCTTATGCTGCGTTCTCACCAAATGCGAATAGAGCGTCAGGAGCGAGTGATTTCAATCTTAAGCCAATGGAAAGGCGTGTTGACGCGCGTCTGGAGGTCCTGCGGCACGATAGACGCACTTTGCGCAGCGTGATGGACCAAATTCCATCTGAATTGAGTGTCTTACGCATTGTGCGAGTGATGCTTTTTGTGCATTCACGCATTTGAAGCGAATTCGCGCCTGACGCCCGAGTTGAAAATTTTTAACTTTGGCATCAATTCGCGTCACGTTAACCAATCAGGAGCCTGCTTGCTGCTGTCACGTGGTTAAGTGACGTAACGAGAAACCCTGCATAGTTTAAAAATACTACTATTCTGTCATAAAATTAGGTTTTATGACTTTTTCAGGTGAGAATGTAGTTGTTTAAAGCTCAAATCTGTGGTTTATTTATAAAAAGAGCACCTATTAAAAAAATAAAAATAGTCTTGCGTTTTTGGAGTTGTGAGATCCAGGCAATCACCGGGCACTCAGCACTCATTAACCCCGCCGAGAGCAGCCTTTCCTCGGCCAGTCCTTCTGACGTTTGCCGCTGGTTTGTGTGGATCTAACGGGCGATCTTTGCTCTCATGAATCTATCATTTGTTGTCGGCCAAATCGTTTTGACTGAGGGCAAAGAGAAGTTTCATAACTTTATTTTTTTTAAGGATATTTAAATATACATGCATTGAAGATAATGTAGGAGTTGCCTGAACCACATTTGTGTGGCTATTAATGTTTAATATATATTTTTTATGAAAATGAAAAGAAGCAGTGTGGTGTTTTATGACATATTTCTCCTGGAACGCCTTGAACGTGCATCTATTTCGCTTCAAAGGCTCAATTTATACACGCGTCCAATTCGCTGTAGACGCGCGTATGGATTCAAAATGTTCAAGCATCCAACTAGATGCGATTTTGACGCCCTATTCGCGTTTGGTGTGAACGCAGGATTAGAACTATTGGTGGAAGAACCTGGATTTTGGTGTTTGCACCGCAGGAACTGGGAACTATATTAGTTTTAGGAACTCCTTAGAAGTAGGAGCTAAATTAGTTCCCCCTACTCTAGGGTCAAAGTACAATTGCCCGAGCGCAATTGTTCATGTTCATCAATAAGGTTAGTACCAGGACCGTCATAAACCTAAATATACTTGATTTAATTGAAAAGTGTATCCGAGTAGTAATAGTTTGGTGTTTGCTGTCGTAATGATGAACTACGCTCGAGCCCAACCGAACCGCACTCTGGCCCACCTCTTCCAAGCTGGCCAGGGCCGGTCAAACGAACCGCGCCAGGGCATGGAACGGAGCGATCACACTTGTCAAACGAACCGGGCTTTAGGGGTCAAGCGCGCTCGGGCACAGTTCAGAGCGCCTAGTGTAAGTACACCCTAAAAGTCACAACAAGCACGGCTTGCGTCAATTCCTACTGTTCCAGGAAAATTTTCCTAGAACTACCAGTTGCGAAAGCCCCTAAAATCAAATGAGCCAAGTATTCAGTAAACAAGCTAAGGATGGGACAGGTTGATTAGTCCATGTGTTTATTTATTGTTTTTTGTGAGGACAGATTTGTGCAATATATGGGTGCAGTAGTGGCCTAATGGCTAGAGAGTTGGACTCGTCATAGAAACTATGTTGGCCATTACAGTTCGTCATAGGTGTCGGAAATGCCTCCTTGCAGGAGGTCTTTATTTGTGTGCAACGGAGGAATTCCTGGTGCTGCTTTGACCACCATAGGCATTGAGGGGGACAAGTCCCCTCCCCCACCCCAACAATTGGAATTGCTCACCCCCTAGTATTTGATACTTCTTAATGGTGCTCTCCTTTACGCACGGCTCCGTTTGTTGTTAGGATGTCAGAGTTTAAAAATGTATATTTTTAGGCTGGTCTTCCTCAGCGGCCTAATAGCGCTCGTCATTGTCAAAATGATCAAATCAGATCAAAGAAGGCGTGGCTTAGTGTTCACAGAAGGAATGTGAATTTCAACGCTGCACATTGTTTTTACAGTGAAAGTGTTTGCGTGATAAGATATAAGTACCAACACATTTAATATTTGACCATTTTTACGATGGATACGGTTAACGACCTACAGTAATGCAAACTACTCAACTTTTTGAAAATATGCAATCATTAAATGTACTTGCAAAGTTACTTATAGTCAGTAGAATAAATAAAGTGTTAGCAGATACAAAGAGTCTACTTATACTCTAATGACTGGGAGTTAACATAGTTGCAAAGTTACTTATTGTTAGTTGACTAAAGCGGACTATCAAAATAAATTGTTACCAAATAGTATAGGAAATTTAATATTGGGCTTATTTGCTATGAGGTAATCATCAGTTTTAATCTTTGTAATGTTGATGCATCCTGAACACAAGATTTTGTGCGAGCCTGCTGATAACCCATGCACACTTAACAATTGTTGCAATTCTGCTCATTTAACAAATATTTCCATCTCTTGCAGAGCATCATGGAACAGTTCAATCCCTGTTTACGGAATTTCATCACCATGGGGAAGAACTACGAGAAGGCTCTGTCCAGTAAGTACCCCCACATCACATCTCCAAACATCCCCAGTTTCATCCACCTTCAGCAGCTCTCCAAACCCTCCTTCCCATCCGCCTTTAATGCCACTTCATTTGAAGATGATGACAATGTTTGTCATCCTGTCATTCAGATGGCCACACAGCCTTATCAACTCTCACACAGCCCGAGACACCTCCTGAGCTCAGATGGGCCGAACACAAACGCTCCGCTGATGAGGGCATTCAGAGAGGAGATAATGTGTCCTGCCTCACTGATGATTTGATATTTAGCCATTAGACAGAGGAACAATCAGACGACTTTGAAGGCTTTGTGCAGTAGGTGACTGATGAAAGCCAGACAATTGCCCATTGACGTCTGCATTCACATTGGCAAATGTAATCTTGCTCCGGCAGCCTCGGGTGTACAGTGGCTGTAAAACATTTAGGGTGATGTGCAGGAATACAGCTTAAAGGAAAATCCAAGATTTAGCCCAAGCTCAATCGACTGGATTGGCTTTGAAAAAAACAAACAAAACAGTTTTGGCCTCTCCCATCTTTTCTTTAAAAAATGTAGAAATCTGGGTTACAGAGAGGCAATTACAATGGTAGTGAATGTAGAATCTGCTTTTGCCGTGTGCAACATGTTCCTGTAGCAACATCTTTATTGATCCTGGAAGAACCGTCCAATCAACCATTCAGATTTGAGGGACAAGTTTACCATTTATGTAATTTCCTTTTGATTTTATGGATAAGCTATGGGTAGGGTTAGGTTTACGGGTAGGGATAGGGTTAGGACTAAATATCGGACAAGAATGTTGTTCCAGGATCAACAAAATGTGTGTGCCCCAGTCTAACTGCAAAATCAGGGTGTGTGGAAGGGAATAGGGCCAATCTATAAACGTTAAAATTCTCGCTGTTTGAAAGTATAGCCACAAGATGGAAATGATATGAGTGTTGGTTTTAACACCTTTTCTGTTTAAAGTTCTATCCAATTTTACAACTTTGTTGCCATGACAACACAATGTCATAAACCCTAAAATGACTGTAAATTGACTTAAACAGTTTTACATCTTAAATTATACAAACATTTTTACTAAATTATTAATTTAATTGTTTTTATAAAATTATCATCTTCATTTTTCAAATTTCACTCCCATTGTAAGTGCTTCACTGTAACCTTGATTTTTACTTTTTTTAAAGAAAACAAGGGACGAGTCAGTTATCAAAATTATGCTATACACTAAAAAAAAATTTCATTTAACTTGAGGAAAACGCTTTTTGAATACAATTAGTTTAGGTTGGTACAATAAGAATGATGCAAGTTCATTTAAATAAAAAACAAAATGGTTTTGCTGACCCAACTTAATAAATTTCAGTTCCTGTGTCATACTAGCCAGACATGTTTTCAGCATACTAACTTGCACAATTGCAGGAACACAGGAACTTAAATTTAAGCTGGCTGAACTATTTTTGGAGTACAGTTTCAATCCTCATAATATGCGATGTATAGCACAAACAAATGAGAAGACACTGATATATCAGTACTGATATCGTATAGTTATAGTGAAGCAACTAAACGCACACACCATAACTATATCCTAAAGTGTGAATTGGCCTTTAAAGGTTCCGTTTTTCGTGTTTTTTTTAAGCTTCGATTGTGTTTACAGTGTGCAATATAACGTGTTCATGTTTCGCTGTAAAAAAACACAGTATTTTTCACACAATTTACTTATCTGTATACCGCTGTTTTCACTGTCCTAAAAACGGCTGATGAGTTCCTTGTTCTATGAAGTCCCTCCTTCAGAAATAAGTAACGAGTTCTGATTGTGCCAGCGGTTCCCGTGTTGTGATTTGACCGCAGCTTAGTGCACGTTGCCCGGTTCCTGTGTTGTGATTCGACAGCAGCGTAGCGCACGTTGCACGGAAAGGTCACGCCTCTTAACGTGGAGATATATATGCGCTCAATGATCTCTACAGCGTCCCTGGGAAAGCCAAACAAAGGTGATTTGACTCCGGGATGAAAATAACAGCGTCTCGACGACATGGCGACAAACACACTCAAACGCAACAATTCCTTTTCTCCACGCAACACTTCCTCTTCTCCACGCAACACTTCCTCTTCTCCACGTGGGAGAGCAACAAGACCATGCCCCCTTTTTCACGTATTCTTGTGGGCGGAGGTTAGTCAACAAACTGTTCTACTGGCGTAATTAAAGTAGGCTGTACCAGGATGTAGTATAAGCCGGCCGTTCGCTGTAGGCTTTGAAAGGGAACTTCTGTTAAATAAAATATCTCGCTTGGCATTGAACTTTGAGCTTTATAATTTTACAGGTATTATTTATGCTCTAACAGCAACATTACACACTAACTAAAGTTTGAACAATGGGATCACGAAGAACGGGACCTTTAAAGAGTCACAAAGGAAACATTGGCTAACTATAAATCCCAGTAAACAACCGACTGGGGGGAGTTATGTAAAATCTTTGAGACCGACTGCCCTTTAAACTTTAGAGCATTAAAGGCAGATTGTCTGGAGTTTGCGAAAGAGTCTTATCCTTAGAAAGGGGGTGACTGCACACAACTGTCCATATGCCTCCAGACTGCTATCCACAGGTAGCAAGAAGTTCTAGAGCAAATTATGCAGCAGTTGGGTAGAGAAGAGCGTGGGTTTTTACCATAAATACACGGTTGAAAGGACTTAAAGGGAAGAGACACAGTTGATAAAGAGATTTATTTCATAATTGACTACCCCGTACTGAGCGAAACTGGGCTCTGGTGGGAGGTCCTAGGCCCCTAAGCCCACCAGAATAAATCATAATCCTCTTTTGCTCTCAAGCCATGTCTTTACCACTCTACCCCGTGTTTTAGGAAATGAAATCACTCAGACACAAAGTCAGTAAAGCTCTCTACCCCCATTTATTATTTCTGACTGGTATTGTTCTTGCTGATTTGTTTTAGTGCCTCAGGCACAGAAAGAAGAATGAGTGTGGTAGGAGGAGTGTGTTATGACAAGGTTCTTTCTCAAAAGAGAGAATTTCAAAGCGGGAGACTTGCATAAGTGGATGGGAATCGTAAGGATTCCAATTTCCCTTAACAACCCATTAGCAAGTTTAGAGGAAGTATATGCAAACTGTACATACATCCATTCATCCTCCAAACCGCTTGTCCTATGTAGTGTCACAAGGATGCTAGAGCGTATCCCAGTCTCTGTGGCCGTAGGGTTAGGGCAGCACTGTGGACTGGAGGCCAGGGAATCTTCATGGTGTAAAATTAGATTTTTGGGAAATTGTGATTTATTGTTGTTTAGTCAAATATATTATTTGTATTTTGAAATACAATTTTTAAGAAGCAATGAACCATAACAGTAATCAGAGAAAGAGGGAGTGTTGAGAGTAGACAAGAAAAATTGGATAAACATCAGCTATTTTCTGTAAGCTTAATGGAATTCATTCAGAAATTATTTGTTTGTGAATTAGACTACATAGACTGCTGTGTGTTTGTGTTCCTTGCAATTATTTGGGGACACATAAATAATACAACTGTGCAATTGTCTATTTATTGTCTTTGTATTCTATATTATTTCAGTATGTCTTCAGTTTGGTCTGCACACAACATTAAAATCATTGGCTGTGACTCTGTTGCTTCGACAGAGGCACGTTCAATTTGAGTAAATACGTTCTACAGATGAATGTAGACATTCAAGAAACATTAATGGAATTAAACTAAATGAAAATGATACTGTTGTGTGCTTTTGTTTGTGTTTTTCTTCCCCCGTAAATGGGCCTTTTCATAAATGGAGTTTTCAATCCCCAATCCTGCTTTAAAATATTTCACTGTAAATTCAAAAACTTGAAACAACCAACTTTAGGACTTTTGGGGGAAAATGTTAAATCAACTTCACAATTAAAGTTGGTCTGTACTTTCAAATATCTGTGACCATAAGTGACCTAAAGCACAATTTACTGTGCTATTAATGCATTATCAGTTATCAACGGGTGAGTAAATGATACAGAATGTTCCTTTTTGGGTGAACCCTCCTACTTTTAAGTTGCCCTAAAACTTGTGTAATGCTAACTTTTTCTGCATTTGATAGATGAATCAACCTGTATAACAGCAAAAATATGAGTTCCTCTACTGGACTATCCAACCAGACTTTAAGAATAAAGAAAAAAAAAGAACAGAGACACAGTGAAGAAAATGAAATAGTACAGCGTGAGTGTTCAGAGTGGACGGTCCCATCTGTCAGGCACATTTCTGCATAATTTCCATGTAAATAAGGCCTGAACAGTAGCCACATAGTAACACACCTAGTGCAACAGTCTGCTTTGCCTTGCTTAATCAGAGCCACAGCTGGGCAGCTTGATGAATTGTTTGCTCAAACGATTTTTGTGGCCTTTCTGCCCGTGCCAGAAGCTGAGGGTACATAGCTGAGGGATTCAGATGAAGGTCCCAATTGATTTCTGAATGAATTCCATAAAGAATAGCTGACTGGTATCCCTTTTCTGCCCGTTTGTTTTTTACACTCTCTACAAGGGAGGTGAAGAGCCATGCGTGTCATTCACTAAGCCGGCGTACGCACAAATTAGTGCATGAAATGTGTACAAACATATCTACATTTTTTAACAAAAGTTCTTGATAAATCATTTGTACATTTTTTTTAAACCACTTGCGCATACAATTAGTGGCCTTATAAACAAGATGAAATATAAATAAGATGAATACAATGAAATAAGATTACATGGCTTGGGTGCGTTTTATGTAAATAATTTTCCTTGGGCATGCGGTCGCTCATTTAGAATACTCCAAATTCATCAACATTAGAACGGAGTTGTGAATTAGGTGGAACGTTTTCGTGAGAAATTTAAATGCGTATAAATACGAATAGTGTATGCAATTATTAGTGAATGAGACCCAATAATTTCAGCATTGGTGCAGCGTTGGACACGCTTACGGGAAGCACTGTTGCATGACACTACCTGAACTGCTCTTAGTTGGAAGTTTTTGGAGACCATCATCTTGGCTGCCAGATCTTGCAATGTAGTTATAGTTGTTGACAGTGGCTCTGTAACTTCTCAGTCCTGTGGTTATAGCCCAAGAGTGACGGTCACGAAGCGAGTCTGAGCTGCTGATTCCATGAAACATCTATGAGGCAGATGAGTGGGCCAAATCTTTCCCTCTTCACTGCTCTACACAATAAGGAGTCCCGTGACTCCCGTCAATCCTACGGAAAACACCAGAATATGCCGTTTGGCTGTCCCAAATCTCTCAGGCTTTCACTCAGTTCCTACTCCCTCAGTGGGAGTCATGGAGTGCACAATATATGGAATAGGGAGATGTTTTGACACTGCACACATGGCGACAACTGGATTGCTTTATTATGATTGCTGTCGCTGTCTACATTGCGAGCACGTATTTTGTTTACTAACTACATTAAGCAGATGCCATATTTCCTTTTTTGACGTGCTGTACAGCTTTAAATTAAATTAAAAAGTGACATGATAAAAAAAATATTAATAAGGTCGTTATTCCAACAATTGTTCATCAAAGAGTCCTGAACTTCCGCACTTTATTAAGCAGCACAACTTTTTTTACAACTTTTTTTTAACACTGATAATAATAAGAAATGTTTCTTAAGCATCAAATCAGCATATTAGGCCCTGTTTACACATGGTATTAAGATGCGTTTTGACATTCGGATCACAAGTGGACGATGGTAAATACAGGTTTAAACGGGGTCTAAACGTTTTGAGCTTGTCCACTTTTGACCACTTCCAAAGGTAGTCCAAAACGTATTTGACCGGATTGCTTTCGTAGTGTAAACGCTCATGTGGTTGAATGCGTTCGAACAGACGCAAAAGACCCCATACTCTATGCTTACTGAAATAATGTATAAACATTATGGCAAGTGCGCTAGCCAGACGGGATTTAAACTTTGAGCTTGGTACATTTTTCAAACCAAATTTGGGTCTTCAGCTGACATTATTCTCTCACCATTCCTGATTTCTAACACACACTCACAGCGTTCGCCGTGGTCTTGCTGCTGTTCTCCGTATGTTTTTCCGTCTCCTCCAATCGCGTTCATATGTAAACTGTATGAGCTTATTTCATCCATTAGATCGAAAGATCTGAAACAGCCCATACATTTACCCACCCATAGACCCTCCCCTCGAAGAAATCAGGACACAAGTGGTCAAAAGTGGACAAAAGAGACGGATTTAAATGGGAATGTGTCTCCCTACTTGTGATCCAATCGACCAAAACACATCTTAATAGAAGGTGTAAACAGGGCCTTAGACTGATTTCTGGAGGATCATGACTGAAGAATGTAATGATTAATGATGCAGAAAATTCGCCTTTGATTACAGAAATACAGAAATATATTACAATAGAAAATAGTTATTTTAAATTGTAATAATATTTCACTGATACTAGCTTGAAGCAAAAGAGTTTATGAAATCTCAGAAAAGATCATTGTAACATTCGGGTTTTACAAGTGAAGGACCTAGCTATGTCATCCCACCAGCTAGACCAACACCAAACCAGCGTAAACCAGCATAGGCTAGACCACCATGGAACTTCTTATTATTCTTATTATTCTTAGTCTAAGCTGTAAAATTACACACACACAACACACATATCTCTCTCTCTCTCTCTCTCTCTCTCTCTCTCTCTCTCTCTCTCTCTCTCTCTCCTGCACACATATACACATGTGGGGATCCAGGGAGTGTTGTGGAGATAATGATATTCTGTTTATTCTTTTTCACCGAAGTTGACATTTTAAAACCGTAATGAGGCATGGGATTGGGAAACTGTGTGTGTGTGTGAGGGAGACAGCTGGGCTGGTCTGGAAAAGAAAAAATGGCTAAATTTCCATAGTCACAGGAGGGCTATCTTTACTCATTCTAAATGTGTTTCCTGTACAACTGATTGTGTTTCCTGTTGTGCGACAGACTCATCCACTCCTATAGCTTTTTTTGCCACTCATTACCCAGCTGGACTGACACCAACTTGCACAGCTGATAGTCGTCCCATCCTCGTCATGGGCCCTTTGATCACTGAATATGCTGCTGTAATGAGAGATGAGAATGTTT